>CM046448.1:5467991-5892991 GCA_025506515.1 Flaveria trinervia
AAACCTATAACGTTACGTATTGTGGAGGAAGCATTTCATGATTTTTTCAAGTGGAGGTTATGAGTTCGACTCTTCTTAATGCAATATGCTTTAAGTGGGCCAACAATTTTTTAACAATAGGTATTTAGGTGGTGAGTTTCTTCTGAAATGATGGGTAGGTTGGGTCATCAAAGTTGTTTGTGTTCGCGAACATGAGTGGTATTTCGTCATTAGATTTACCCGAGTGATCGAACTTATAGTATTTGTTAACTGTTTTAGAAAATGTATTGTGACGACTGATTGTGAGATTTCAGTCAATAACACGTAGGGTCATATTACTCATTCATTCACTTATTTAAGAATGAAAAGGTAAGTAGATTTCTTAAATCTAATAATATTACATACGTTTTAAATGTAATTAATACAAGTATTGTATATTATACAAGATATTGTTTAAGAAATAAAAACATAAAAAATATAAAACATAATACATTAAATAATAAAAAATTGTAAATAAATTTTTATCAGATTACAATATTACATATTAGACATCAAACATTTAAAATTGAAAGTAAATAAGGCCTTGACTTAAAGGGTATGTTAACGATAGTACGATACTAGTAATGATATCCTCTAAGATGTCGACCCAAGTTGTATCCAAAGTATTTTCTTAATCAACCATCTAAGTCATCAAACATGGTTGTGCTTGAGATTCGAAGGCGATTTTTATTACAAGGGTTATTGAAATTTAATAATTATAATTATTATTTATTGACCGGAAATAATCCAAACTCAGTAATATTTATATACAATTTCAAATTAACTTAGTTTCCTCTAATGATCTCTTATCAATTGAAAGTTAACCGCATTACTTTTTTTTAATGAAATAATGTCAACTTTTAAGTTATTTTCAATTTTGCTGCCACCCAACCTTCATCAGGTTCTTTTTCTGATGTTTAACATCCATCTCATCTAAAATCTACCTTCAACGAGTCAACTATCCAGATAAGGAGGTGGAGGTTGATGGTTTTCAAGGTATAAAAGTTTCAGATTAACACAGTTGATGGTAGATTTCAACTTTCCGCTTAGTGTTTTGGCCAAATAAGGAATTGGCCTTAAAAAATCTAACGGGATTAACTATTAGTTTGTAGGAGATTAATGGATGAAAATAAATTTAAAGTTAAATACAAATATTTTTTGAGTTGTAATTAATCGTGACCAATAAATAAAAGTTGTGATTATCAAAATCCAATAACCTTTAATATAACTTATTTTGTTGAGAGCTTGTGTTTCCATAATGATTTATTCAGCTTGAATTTCTTGAATGAGCTGGCATCCACGTCAGCCTTCACGCATGTTTTCACGCGCCCACACAAGTCAGTCACAACGCGCCCACACCAGCCAGTCACACACACTCGTGTGTTTTCACGTGCTCACACCAGCCAGTCACACACACTCAAGAACTGCTGATACTCGCCTTCTCCATTTGCTGGGCGACCTGTTTTGTGACCAGACCGATTGTCATTTTCATCCATTAGCTAACAGGTCCAACTTAGAACAATGTGAAACTGCAATCTGTAGCTTACAACATCTAGCCAATGATATAAAACAAGAACACTATAATTAAATCACATTGATATTTATAACAGATATGAACTACAAACAATGTCAAATCCCCATCAAAACTTAAGCCATCTCTTCTCCTTCTCTTTACTGGCAACTGCATTAGAAGCCGACGCATGAGCTGCTTCAACTTCCGCCAAAGTTTTCCTAGTTTCGTTTAGCTTCCTAACCGCTGCCTCGTAAACCACCTTCTCTTTCTTGTTCCTGTTAGCCATTTCTTCCAGTTTTTGAATTCTGGCCCGCAACTCCTTCACCTCATCATCAAATGCAACAAGCGCCCGCCTGTCACTGTTCTTACCCTCCTGGATATCTTTTTTTTGTGGTTTCTTGTTTGACCCGACTTTCAATGCTTCATCATGCATTGCTAACTGTGTGTTAATAAGACTAAATATATCTGAGCTTGGTTCCTCTTGTAACTTGGCAGCCTTGGCTAATGCTGCAAATTTCTTGTCGCGTTTTCTTTTTCCGCCTCTGCTTCGTTTTTTCTCTTGGTTTTTCTCTTTATTTTCATTAGATTCAAAGGCATGATCAAGTGACTGTTTTGGAGGTAGTACTTTGACCGAAATGGGGTCAACACGCCCCTGTAATCTCACACCTAAGCCCATTCCTTCACGAAAACCCATGTTGGCCATCATCTTAGAAGCGATTCCCCGGGTGTGATTCTCCCATTGTGCAAAAATGGCGGTGTCGGTTTGTATGCCTCTTTGAAGATTTGAAGAACCAAGAAACCCTAAACCTTCAGAGGCGTCTTCTATATCATTTTCAGAAAGATCATCTTGTTCTGATTCTGAATATGAATCACTGTCATCTTCATCACTCATTCGGGCATATTCAGATAAAGATATAGACTCGTTTCCAATGTTTAAGGAGCTACCATCGTCTCGAAAAACAACCCGCCGGATTTAAGGTCCTCATCCCATGACTCAAGCTCAGCTTCCCGCCAAATTCCAGTTTTACTGTCGGAGATAGCCCACACATTGGACCCCACCAACGAATGAGTCCACATTGTGGGGTTATATTTTTTCAGTGATGATAATGGCAGATCAATGCCTGATTCAAAATAAAACCAAACGCATTAAAATATTTACTATCAGTCAGTGGATGACTGGATGGTAAGAACTGATCTGAATTTCTACACTTCTACAAACTAGTATTACAGATGAGAGGACTCTCACCATGTGACAAACGACACTTTGTACCAAATCGACACCGTTGCTGTAAGAAGAACTTGCAAATCTGCATTCAGGTGTTGTAGCACTACTAGATTAATCGGCTGACCAGATATTTATTCCTTCATATATTACAAGAAGTGGCACCATATTCAAACAATCACACGTGGTTTAATAACTAGTTATCTAACAACGACTTCAACCACAACTGATAGGGGAAGAACACATACCAACTGGTTCTCTGAAATTGGAGTGAGGAAAGACACTTTTGCACCATTAGAACCTTCCATTGCAACAATCAGACCATCATACCATCGTCCATCTGAGTGGCGAAATCGACATTTTGATCCAACAGAAAACTCTTTTGAAGATTCCACTTCGGTTTCTTTGGGGTCAACAGGATCTTGATTCACATCCTCAGATTCTTTCAATGGTTCCACTTTGATATCTTTGGAATCAAGAGAATCTTGATCCAACCCCTTTCCTCCATCTTTCGCCATCTGTAGAGACATGTCAACCTCTTGCAATAACCTAGCCCGTTTAAGAACAAAGAGACCCTCTTCTGCATCTTTGATTGCTTGAAGAAGCTCTGCATGAATCTAATTGAAGAAATAATAATGGTTACCAAGAGGTCAAGAATCTAACAAAATCTTAACAATATAATACCAACATATAAATGATATGAATTCATTATGATATCTACTTTTCCTCGCAAGAACATCTTGAAACAATCAGATTATGTATATGAGTAATTCTTCACTCTCCACCAAAGTTCCCAAACAGCCTAGCTGAAGCGAACAACTCTTTCACAGACTTGATGGAAATTTACTTCAAACTGTATTATTATTGTATGCATATCTAATGAAAATACTTTTTTTTGTAGCATGCGACTATACACATAGTGAATTGGTTAAGAAGAGATACATGAGAATAAAAGCACTAGTGTGAGTGTGTGACTGACAAGAGATGTTGACAGTAGGCAAACCAACATACATAAATTGTGAGATGATACTTCATGACGTATGTCCAGGCGTTGGTAACTGTTCAGAATGTTCAACAAACAAGAACCCAACAAAGCACAATCTCTAAACCTAGCATGCTACTAGAAAGGAGAGGTTTTTTTAACCTTGTGACTTGTGAAAGAAGATTTCAATTTCATTGCAGGAAGAGTTGGTTATCAATATATCTTAAATAAAAGAAAGAAGTTAACTCTAATATATCAATAAACATAAAGACAAAACTCAAACAGCAGTTGTTGCAATGTTGAAGGTAATGTAACACTACGTCTTGAAGGTATTCTTATGGTGCATAATCGTTACGATTGAATTTACAATTTATTACGATATACTTTAGTGTGATTGTTGATGCCAACATCTACAACATAGGCTTCTGTGTACATTTTACTAGAGATGGACATGTGTTGATACTCGAGCACAATAGCAGCCTTGCAGATGTGAAAAGCACAATCAAAGAATTTAAATTGTAGAACCAATGGCTTTCAAAGTGTTCAAGAAAATGAGCTGGTAATGGATGTCCCTACATGATCATGATATCTATAAAAATCACATCACAGAGAAAACACCCAACTGACTCGAGAAGCCCAAGTCCATATTACCATATACGGTCTTAGACCAATGACACTAGTTTTTGCACATACTCATTTTCTGAACCCAACTACATTACAATGAGTATGCAAAAAGTATTTTAATGGTCTAGGATAACATAAGTTTTTGGGTTCAATTTCGTTCCTTGAATATCACTTCATTGTGTAACACAGTTTTTCAAGTTGTCATTATCATGTATGCAAACATCGTGAGCCTTTTGATCTATAACAGACTTTGAATCGATTGCATTTTAACATTAGCAATGACTATAACTATACTTGAGAATATCAAAACGTGTCGTACTCCATCCATTAAACTTCATTCATTGTTTGTGTTGATGTTGGCATCAACAATCATACTTTATTTCATGGAATTGCTCCTTCTTAGCCAGCAATGTACTTTTAGTTAATTTATTCATTAATAAATACAAATTTCAGTCTTGAGCTCATACCATTGTAGCAAAACCATATCCACTACCACTTTACAAATTACAACATGAATAACGAACAACCTAGGTAACAGCTAGCAACTGAACATAGACAGCAATCAACAATTATTATCTTAATTATTAAAATCATCAAAAAGTCACCCTAAATCGACAAACAACTTCATAAAAGAAATGTAAAGGTTAAAAATGGGGCGAGTGTGTATCAAATACCTCGAGGATTTCGGGGTTTTGGGGGTCAGAAGCTAGGGCTTCATCAAGGGCGGCGATTGATTCTCTTTGTTCTTGTAATTGAAGCTCCAGTTGATCTTCAAGAAGCTTCCTTTCGGCATCGTCCGCCATTATTATGATTATTGTTGTTGTTATTGTTGCAGCAAAACAGAGGATTAGATTAAACACAAGATTTTGATCTCGGTGGTGTTTGTTGCGGTCGAACCATTTAGGTCGTACAGGGTAAGAGGGTGTTGTTTATTGATCAAATAGTTTAATATCGTTTTTGTCTTTATTTTCTTTTTAGCTATTTTCGATTGAATAATTATGTAAAAGTGTTCGTTGATCGCCTTAATTAATACTAGGCCACATCTGGTAAAATGGGCGGGTCGGGTTGGGTCGGGTGTTAGGTCAAAATGGGTCGGGTTAGGATGGGTTCGGGTAAGAATATACTTATTTAAAAAAAATAAATCGGAATGAGTTCGGGTCAGAATGAGTACAGGTCATGATGGATTGGATCAAAATGGGTTTAGACTAAAAACCATATTGATTAACAATTCTATAGATAGATAAATCCCAAATTGGTGGGCACTCACATTCTAATAAAATAACAATTCTAATACCTTAAGATACATTAGACAAATATATCTAAAATCAAACTTTAAGCAAATGGTAATAAAATAAAATAAAATAAAATAAAAAGATAAATTGTATAGTGATGATAGATGTGGGTTGCGCATGTATAATCTGGTCTAGGGGTGTTGATTGGGTTAGTTAATCGAATTTCGGATTAATCGGTTTGGGTTATTCAAATTTTTCAACATTGAAAGTGTACCCAAAATCTGACCTGAATAACAATCGGTTTAATCAGTTTCGGGTTGTTCGAGTAACGGGTTGTTCGGTTTGGGTTTCGGGTATAAACAATAGACTTAATTAAGTAGATTTTAGTGATTTTTCTTTTGAAATCTTATAAAACTAGTGAACTTAAATTAGTTTACTTCTATAATTTATAAAATATGCTTATATATATATATATTTATATACAAACAATTTGATCATTTTGTACAATCTATACAAGTGTATATATATAACTTGCTTAATTATAATATGGGTTGATCGGGTTATTCGGATTTCGGGTTAATAGGTTTGGGTTATTCGGGTTTTTGAGGTTTGAAAGTTATATCTGAAACCCGACCTGAATAAGAATCGGTTTAATCAGTTTTCTGGTTGTTCGGGTAACAGATTGTTCGGGTATTGGGTTCTTCGGGTCGGGTTTCTTCGGGTTCGGGTGAGATCGGGTCGGGCGGGTTAATCGGGTACGGATAAAATCAATGGGCCTATTGTGGTCTTTTACCCCCCCCCCCCCCCATCATGGAGCTCCAGTTTAAGACGTCCGGTAGCCGACCCGTTCATCTCATGTGACCTGTAAACCGATCTTTGCCCGTTCATAAATTCAACATGTTTATCGCTATCACTTAGATGTGAGACGATTTGTGGATTTTGGAGAAAAATGGGATGAAGAAAGATTGGTTATGAGAAAACTTAATCAACCTATCTTGACCCGTTCATTGTTTTCAATAACCCATCTTGACCCGTTGATCACTTTTTCTAATTATAGAATTACCCAACTTGACCCTCTTATTAATATAGTTTAACCCAATCCAATCCATTATTTCATTTTTACTACCCAAATCAATCCAAGTCCACCCACTTGGGTCAAAATTGCTAGGTCTATACTAGGCGAAAAATGAGTGTTAACTACACAATTTTAGGTTGTGTCATTTCATTATTGTGGTAAGATCATATTCAACTGGGCGTCCGTAAAACGCCTATAAAATAACGTGAGAGGGATCATGTCGGATGAAGGGACGATGATGAAGAGGAAATCCTTTTGCAAGGATGGGCTCGGAAAGAGGAGAAAAGGTTGTGATGCCCGTGGAAAAAGAGAGGAAAAAAGGAGTTGATCAATAAAACACTAACAATGACGACGTAAACAAACCCATCCCCCTATTGTTGGAGAGATGGTCTAAGGCCGTGACATATTAAACCACATAGATGGTTATATGGCTTATGCAAGGTTAAGAATAATCACATTCAAACATTATATAAAACCACATAATAGTAATTTAAGTAAGTTACTACTAAAACCAAACATCAAACTCAAACCATATAAGAATCTAATCAAACAAACATTAAAATGTAGAGATGAAACCAAGACAAGTCAATATACACCCAAAAAAGACGTTAGATATTCACTCAAAACATGCCTTGTTTCACAATTTGTAGCTATCACTTGCATATACTATGATATAATATTTAATTGGTAAATTAATCAAAAATCCAAGCCATGACTCCCGTCAATAATAATTAATACTAACAATTTAATCAATAACATACTAAAATTTACTTTTGTTGTCATGAACAACCACACCAGCTAATCAATATAGAATTACATTTGATTCCCTTATAAGTAAAGTACATTTCCTCATTTCACAAATTGATTTTTCTTACAAGTAAAGCACATTTCCTCATTTCGCTCAAATCTATCATTGATTTCATTGTAAACAACATTTATGTAGAATTTAAATGTAAACTTAAATAATTATATAAGTAAGATTGTTTTTAACAACAAAATAAAAGTTAGATGTGCCATTAACTATATTAACAGTGTTAATTATTGTTGTCCAACAAGTTTTTTCTAGATGTCAACCAGACTTTTCAATCAAAGTTTAACGACTAGGTTGGGTCCACCCTTATTAAAATTTCAAACCATGAACCCGCTACAAATGATCATACGTTCATCTTTAAGTCGGTAACATGTATATAGTTTTGTATTATTACATAAATGTTGATGTACTCAAGTTACAACCAAAATGTCATGGGGTCAAATTCTACTAAGTGTAAATTGTGGTGTATTTATTCTAAAAAATCTAACACATTGTTAAAAGCCAAAAGATAGACTTTAGAGCCTATATGAATAGAAAAATAATATGGAAAATGTCTAAATGTATACATTTACAGAAAAACCAATCGTTATACATGTGGCATTTCTGCTCAATGAGAGATTATTACAACCATTTTGTACGGTTCCTTTACAATCTCTACAACTAGTTGATCCCTGATATAATTAAAAAGAAAAAGACTATAATTTAAATATTTTAGTATTTCAGTTAAACAAAATTCTACCAGGTAAGAGTAAGAGTAAAAGTAAGAAAAAGATGCTCTAATTTGTGTTCGAGAATACTTGCTAACCCGAGAATTAAACATGGATAGCGAAAATTTGATAAACCCGTATAATATGTTAGTTTTATAGTTTGATATTGTTTTATTTATATATATATTTCAAATAAATAGATAGTGTGTGAATTCACAATTAAAAAATTATTCAAATATATACACATGCTTAAATCTTGTCGACCAAAATGCTACTTTACAATCATATTAATACATACATTTATATGATTAAAAAAATACAAAAAAAAGTTTTAGACAAGTCAATCTAACCCGAGTCTCGAGAGCCACTATTTGACCCACTATTAGTATGAAATGACAAGAGGATATTATAACATGGTGTTGAAGTTAAAAGAGATGTTGTGTTAAAAAATTAGAAAGTGCTTATCTCAACAAAGATATAAAACTAACAACAAAACAGAATTACTTAGATCTATTATCTATGTATATAGTCACAAATTAATTTCCCCGACCATCCAATTTAGATTAACTATTTATACGGTTATAAAATAATTTTAACAAGATCGTATCAAAGTATTACAGATCATATTTATTCTTGAGTGGATATGTGTGATCCAAAAAACAATGCAAAACACATTTTGGTTGATTTTGTTTACCAACTAAAAGATTTAGCCATTGTAGGTTTACTATCCAGATTACGGTACACTTTATATTTAAATGTTAGAAACAAAAATAAAAGTTCTTGGAACCAAAGTCTCAGCTAGAGCAGTTTTACTATCCCATAAGATAAAGTAAAAGTTTTCTCTCAATCCCACCCTCACCTCAAACCTTACTAATAGCTTTATTATGAGTGAGATGTTACTATGAGTGAGATGTTACTGGGTATGTATGTTATATGTTGTAGTCATTAACTTAGGTGGTTATAGTGTTATGATATCCTTTGCACTATTTTGTATTCATCACGTATCATCCAATCAATGAATCAATGACATAACTGTAACTAAAACCCAACATGTAATACAATTTGGTGACGAATGTTACCATATAAAAGCCGTTGGTTAGGTAAAACTCATATTCTGGTCACTGATTTTGATATCATGATAACACAGTTAATAAATTGGTCATTTATTTAGATCCTCTGAAAGTAGACATTCATGTTATTAAAAACCACATGCTACAAATTCCACCAAAATGAAATGAATTTCATGCAAATGAAATACTTAAGTGTTAGTCTTAACAATTCAATGACTCATGCGTACTGAAGTTGAATTTGTTGTTTCATAGACGAATCATTGAGCAAAACACGAATGAATAATAGAAACCCTAATAGATTATTGTAATTTCCGTATACCTGAGAGATTAACCAAGCTTGTTTCATACGTTTAACAAAAGCGTTTAACAAGTGAACTAGTCCCGCACTAACACTGACGTTTCTTTAATATTTTTACAAGTTTTATTCGAATAAACAAATTCGTAGCATTTGGTCTTTTTACTTCAAACAAAGTGATGGGAATTTAAATGTTATAAAGTTGCCTTAAGGCGGACATAGCAGTAGATTTCAAGCGGCATGTGCGTTCGCTATGCACAATAATGTAAGTGTTGGTGTCCAAGAAAATAATCTTATGATAAGTCGTGAGTTTAAGTTCTTACAAGTGTAGGTGTAATGATTTTAAAAGTGTTTTGAAAGTAAAATAAAAGATGTTGGAGTTGTTAATTTGATTTGACCATTTTCTTTTGACATGACAATTTTGTATTCAATTTATAAAATATAAACCTAATGTAATAACTTATTTTGTTAACGTTGATATATCTTAATATAATCTTTATCACAAACTGATATATATATTTAACATAATATATTTCAGCCTTGAGATGTACTTTTATTTATATTAAACGAAAGTGAAAATGAGTTCGTAGGCAAGAATATATTGAGGGGTAACATAAGTTGGAACTTAAGTTAATGTTCATAAGTTTCTTCTTTAAGATAGCCACAGATAATCTAATATTTGTCAAATAACGTGAATTAATCATGGAAAATCTTAAATAAGAAAAAAATAATATATATAGATTAAACCTGACTTAAGTAATACCAAAATATGAATTCAAATGCTTAATTTCAATTTGAGAGGGGGATTAAACGCAAAAAGATTCCTAGTTTAAACATGAAAGTCAAAGTCAACGAAAAAGTCAAATTCAGATTATACTTTTATTTGCTAACACACAGAGTAAATGTCAAATTCAGTTTACACTTCATTTTCCAAAAGTCAAGCACTAACTTTGTCAAAACAATGTGCACATCTTTAAATAACAGATGTTATAAATCATGAACAGTGTTTACAAATTTTCAGCAATAGTCACTCAAATCCTACATGTATCATCAATAATGTGTTTCAAAACATGCACTTTTAGTGTTCACCGCGCACCATTTTGTGTGATGTACACTTATACGCTTGTGTGGAAAACCGAGTAAAGCATAACTTGCTACAACAAAAGTCAAAATTTGTTTTGGTTACATAAGTAGCTTTAAGATCAATCTCACCTACGTTGCAGCCGAATATTGCATTATTAAACTTCTTTGTTTGACAAGCTCGTGAAGATCTTGAACAATTTTGAAAACTGAGTCAGGCCTTGCCAGCCTCAATGCATTTTGCGACATAGCTCTGAGCTCATGTGCTTTTGGCCCAAACCATTCACCAACGATATTTGCAATCTCTTTGGGTGATTTTGAAAATTTTCCACACCCATTTTCCACCACATATGGTACATTCCCAACTTCCTGCAGAATGATATGTGAAATTATAATCAGTTAACAGACGATGTTTTTTTTCACTTTAGAAATAGTTTGTAAATGTGTTAAACTAGATTACTCAAACTAGATTTTTACAATAATAATCGTCCTTTTTTAATGAAAAGGTTTAGGAGGCTTTATGCATTTGAATACATTTTAGAGGAGTTTCAACCAGTTTACTTATTAGTTAGATATTTTAGCTTAAACCATTTGTCTTGTTAGAGTTAAAACATAATAGAAATCGACCCATCTGTGGGTTAACGGGTTGATATTGCCCAATCATGGATAAAGGTTGTTTCATGTTACATTATTGTTACTCCCCTAATTCAAAATACACGATGCATTCTATTTTATCACTATATGCGTGAAATGACGTTATCTACTACAAAAAAATAATTTAATTACATAGAAACAAAATTTGTTGTCAATAAACATTGTTAATGCTGCATCATTGAGAAAAATTGTATAAACTTAAGCTATAAACTATTAAGTATTATTTTTTATGATAAATACGTTGTGGACAGCATTCATTGAAGACAAACTGAAAATGATGTGTAGAAGGCCAATAATTCATTCTAAAATATATATATTATTAGTTGCCAATTTCTAAATAAACCAGCTGAAGACTTGATATTGTATCACAAAAAGGAAAATAATGGATTGCAAGAACGACAACTGGGAGTGAAAATACTCTAAATTGGCACTTTTGTAAATGAGTGTTAAAACACATGATTTGCTCAAATTTTGGCATGCTTTTCAGTGCAAATATTGATACGCTACCATTAACTCCAAAGTGTGAAAAACTAGTATGCGATAACTAAAGATATAAACCCTACTACAAGAAAGAAATTCACAACTTCAACAACAAAATTACCTGCCCAGCAATGTAATCATTTAGAATTATGGGGAGTCCACAAATCATAGCTTCAGCAATGGTTCCCGGACCAGCCTAGCAGAATCAAATAAGATAATAATGAATTAACTTCTGCCTTAAAAATGAGATATTTGACTTTTGTGAGTCAAATAATATGTACTAGAACTTAAGAATCATTCTTTTTATGTAAAAAGAAGAGTCCGTTTAGCTAAATTAAGAAACTTTAGTACCTCCACCCTGCAAGACTCCAAAGGGCTGATAGTTTAATAAAACAATTTAACTATTGGTCAAATCTGAAGAAACTCATCGGTTGTTTTTTTTGGAAGCATATACAAGGAACTCATTTACCTTGGTAATAATACAATCACAAGCACCCATGTATTCTTCCATCTTAGTGACAAACCCCTTCACCTGAAATTAGTCAATCTTCTATTATAATAAGGATAAGAATGAGGATGAATGATAAATGATGATGATGGTGGAAATATTCACCTGAATGGGAATCTTCCACTCAGCTGAAAGCAATTTATTGGCAAGCTTTTTGTTGCGACCACAAATTACGAGTACCTGACCAATTGGCTCACCAAGATTCTCATCATATAATGCATTCCCGAGTGCCTTGGCTGTAGCCTCAATGGGCCCCATCCCCTCTCCACCACCCATCAGTAACACAGCAGGGAGATCTTCATCCATACCAAGCTCCCTCCTCAATTCAACCTATGCATATACATACAACCATCAATGTCGACCTTAAAAAAGTCAAACCATAATCTATTTTCTGGATATTTGTAGTTTTATTAACCTCAAATGCAGTTTGGCCATTGCTAATATCAATTAATTCGGTTAGTCTCAATTCAGTTCATCTTTTGTTTGGTTAGCTATTAACCTCTATAAGTAATAAACAAAAAGGCTTTGCATGCGTATTGATTCCTGATCCTATAGCAATCAATAATTTCCACTAATCATCTCAATCATCTAAAACTTTTGATCGTTGGACTTTCAAGATTTTACACAGGAACAAGGAATCCAATTCAAGTTTTAAAGAAAGATGAAGATTTTCTTATTTATACCATTAGGAATTTTTACTTTAGAGATAAAGATGATTAAAAGTTTAAAAACATTATATTTTATTTGTTTACACAATATATGTATTTTTTGTTTTTTGAATACATATAACCATATGCAGTTTCATTCGGTTAACCACTTCCTTTAAAGTATGGAAGCAAAACATAATCACATGATGTGGATCTCAAAACTTCCCAAGCAAAAACTAAACCACGTTGTATAATTAACCTCTGTTTTGGTTCAATTCAACAGTTTATTTAAATACTGCTACCAATAGAGGCGGCAATCTAGACCCATATACTAATGAGTTGGTCAATTGAAAATATTGAGCTAAAAGGGGAATAGGTTGTGTTTTAGTGCATAAAACCTTTTATATCAATTTTATTCAAATATTTACATCATTATAGCAACAATATGGTTTTAGCGCATATAACCTTTAATAACAATATGGTTTGGAATCAAACCTTAGGCCGAAGGGGCTTTACAAAAGAAGGTCGAACAGGGAGGCCATAAACTTTTATTTGAGAAGGTTGTAGACCAGCTTTTAAGGCCCGTTTTGCCACCTCTTCTGTAGGGCAATAACATCTTGTTACAAGCTTATGAAACCTATCATGTACACAACAAAAATCAGCTTAAACTTGAAACTCGAAACAGAGTGTTAAGTAATAAGTTTGGAGTGCATACAAACCATGTAGGATGGCATGTACTTAAATCTGTAACCACAGTAGTAAAGACAATCTTGTCTAAAAGCCCCTTTGACCTCAAGATACGAAGTGGTACATGTTGCATTAGAGGATGTACACTGATGATAATATCTGGTTGGTACTTCATTAGACCTTTTGCAACCTCTCTGTCACACGAGATTAGATGATCGAAAGATTAGTCACCAATATCAACTTTATAAAAGCAGTTACATATAATGCTTAAAATAGTTGTGATAATTGTAATTATTGGTTCTACACATGTTTTTAGACTTCTTCTTTGTACTTCAACAACATATATATGATTATAGTGAAAAAATAATCAGGTTTCAGGATATATCTAACCAAACACTCAACACCATTAAAACACACTATCTCCTGTGCAACGTTTTATTACAACTGATCTAATTCTGAATACTCAACATCACATAATCCCTTTCAAAACACACATCCAAACACCTTATATATGCTCCTAA
Source organism: Flaveria trinervia (assembly GCA_025506515.1). NCBI lineage: Eukaryota > Viridiplantae > Streptophyta > Magnoliopsida > Asterales > Asteraceae > Flaveria > Flaveria trinervia. The sequence goes on from CM046448.1 coordinate 5,482,118, forward strand.
AGTTTGATGTATAATTGAGTTACCATCAGAAATCATAAGAGTAGAAGCTTAAAATTAATTATGCTACGTACAAATTATCTAGAGGATACCAGGATATCAAAACATCTACACCACATAACATAAAAAGTAATCACTTTGAATACCAACACAAGAATACTAAAATGTTCACCTTGCTATAAATGTAGAGGTGGCAGCAAAATTTGATTGGTGAACCACACGAGGAGCAGAAGCATAATATGTCATTCTCCACAAGGATCCATGTTTAACCAAAAAATTATAACTTCTTGGCAACTGATTAAACGGCCATGGTGTGTGATCTGTCCATAGATCAGTCACAAACACCTGCAAACACACATTCCATCAATTTCAATCCTGATTATACCAATTTAAAGAAGAATAGTTCAAAGAAACCAACCTCATAATCATCACCAAATTCTCATTAAATGCCCATTTAATGGCTTCTGCAGAAGCTCTATGACCACCACCAGTGTCACTCATCAAAATGAGCACCTTTTTCTTACCATTAGACCCACAAACACTCAAGGGCAATCTTTCATCCTCCAAAACACCACCATTCCTTCTCCTAATTTACAATTACTCCCCGAATGAACCTTAACCGAAGCAAACCCAAGCGGAATCCTATCACAATGAAACCTAATAAACTTGTTGAATTCACTAAAGAACTTATTAATGCTAGAACCCCCTCTACCTCCAGAACTCAAAGAACCCACAATCTTCGATGATTTACATCTCCCACCACCCCAAAAATCCACAAATTTCCTATCAGACTGAACACTAGACAGAATCGAAGAACACCCATCTAAGCTCAATCGATTAGCATTCGAATCAAACGCCAAATTACTCAATTTGGATAAAATACTGAACGCATTACTGGTTTCTATAGGTATAGACGAAGAAGAAGAAGAAGAAGAAGACGATGACTGCATCCTATATTCTCCCAATTTCTCTAACTCCTACCAGTATTCAACTCATACAACCGAAAAGAAAGATGTGGGTCGCGTTGTTTTACAATAAAGAACAAGAATTTGACAGATGAAACCGACAAGAATCAAAATCCCCAATTGGGTCGGATTGAATCGAGTGAAGAATGGATAAAGTTTGAATTTTTTTGAGGAATATGAAGGGGGGTTTGCAGCCACACATAGGATTCAACAACAGATGTAATAATCGATGGATTTTAGAGGTCAAATACCTTTTTTAGGCGAGTGTGGGTAGAAAGAAAGAAAGACTCGTACGCAGTGAGAGTGAGAATGAGAGGGGGAGATGAATGCGTTAATAATGGGGAAGTGGTGGTGATTGTGTGTGCGGTGGTGGTGGTCATGTCGATCATGCCTGAAGTTGTTTGTTTGGTGGTTTAATCGTTTACTGTTTTCCTACATTTGGGGTTTATTTTCGATTTAGGGTTTATAGAAACAGGATATTGATTCAACAATATCGACCAATCAAGTTTTATTGATTGTTCTATTGGTGTAATATGTTTATTATTAGTAGGTTAGAATTATTTAAAATTGAAGAACTAGCAATTGTGTTTATAAGATGAGTTCGAACAAGTGTAAAATTTTGGTTCTTATTTAGTGATTATTATATGCATGTATCTTAAATAGTAGGTTAGAAAAATAATCAATAAATAGTAATATAGTTTAGAGTTAATCTCGGTTTTAATCCCTAGGTTTTGCAAATTTTCTCAACTTGAGTACCAACGTTTATTTTGTCTTCATTATTGGCCTGAGTTTTGCGAATCATTTCTATTTTCGTCTTTTTAATTAACGGTGTTAACATTTTCTGTTAAGTGAATATTAAAAAGACCAAAATACCCCTTAGGGCTGTAAAAGAATATAACCATCTCACATTTCACTTCCTCCCACACTCTCCCTCTTTCTTCTTTCTCCACAACACCCATACCATCGCCACCACACACCACCACTAACACACACCACCGCGCCTCACACCACCGCCCCACACACCACCGCGCCTCACACCATCGTGCCACACACCACCACCATCACACATCACTGCCACCACACCTTCAAATCTTTTCTCCACTAATTTAAATATCAAAGAGTAATCGACTGGACTTTCAACCATCCTCTGCTACTCAATGATCATCAAAACACCACCATACGCCTCCGTAAACACACAGGTAGATAGAGATACAGAATCCCTAACGTTTCTTCTGTTGAAGTTTATCATTTTAGGGAATTCGGTTATTAGTTGTTTGATTGTTCAATTTTGCAGAGAAATCAAAGAAGAGGGCGATCAAAACCGTTTCTCGTGTGTCGGATATGTTGGTGGAGGCTATTAATGGAGGTGTGGAAGAGTGTTTTGTGAACGAAAAACAAATTGAGATCGAGATCAGAGTGTTAAAGGTGGTGATTATGCGATTTGTAAAGCAGACTGATCAGTGGCTTGCTAGATATTTATATCTTCATCATCTTCTTCTTACTCAAACCATATAGATCTAGGTTTTGTGACGGTTTCAGTTGCAGTTGGAGGTGATGATGTGTGATGGTAGTGGTGTGTAGTGGTGGTGGTGTGTGGTGCGATGGTGCGTGGCGGTGGTGGTGTGTGGTGTCGGTGGTGTGTGGTCGCGGTGGTGTGTAGTGTCGGTGGTGTGTGGTGCAGTGGTGTGAGGTGCGGTGGTGTGTGACGGCGGTGGTGTGTGGTGGTGGTATGTAGTGTGTGGTGGCAATGGTGTGTGGTGCTGTGGAGAAGGAATTGAAAAGTGATATGGCGATATTTGAATAACCGTTAGGGGTATTTTGGTCTTTTTAAAAAAATCTAACTGAAAATATTAACACCATTAGTCAAAAGGACGAAAATAGAAACGATTCGTAAAACTCAGGTTAATAGTGGAGACAAAATAAACGTTGGTACTCAAGTGGAGACAATTTGAAAAACTCAGGGACAAAAACCGAGATTAACTCTAATTTATGTTTAACTTAGGTCATTTAATTTTTAAGAAATTAATGTTTGTAAAAATATTCACAACGATAGATATTAAATCATTAATTATAGCCAGCATAAGAAATTGATATTTGTAATTTAGCCAGCATACGAAGTTGAAAAAACCATAGTGAGCCATTGAAAAATCTTGGTAGTGATATCTAACAAAATGAATGATCTTATAGAAGCTTGAAACATCAACAATAAGGAGATAAAAACTTGTCGGTTCCCAACATTAATAATATCACCCTATTAACTCGCATGTTTTTACAATTAATGAAATTAACCAATACCCAAATGGACTAATGATTTTGATGAATAAAGTTAAATGATTATGAACAAAATGACATCCAATAAACAATTTAAACATCAACCCAAAAGGGGAAGCACAACACGAGTGGCAACGTATATCACAGATTGATATTTAGTGGAATACTTTTAACAAAACTTTAATTATAACAAACGTGTTGGTCAACAATAATACTTCATTCCATCATATTGAAACCTAACTTTTGTAATCAATTTAAAACCAACACCTCTTTCGACCATTTGAATGCTTAATTTCAATTTGTCTCCACGTTCTATATCTGTCAACATCATAAATAAACATTACAACACTAAAACATATCAAGTATGACGAAAGCTCCCAAAGTGCACAATAAGCTAGCAATGTTTTAGAGAGATTATTCCGTTGCAATATAGTCACTTGATCGAGCTTATGAATGTTACTCGTAAACAAAGATATATTTTGACAAGTTGGATTAAATGATTAAAATACTAGCGTAGACTAAAAATGAAAATTACTTCCTAAAATATGTTAACTCAAAATTGATTGATTAAATTCATTGTTCAACGACATCTAAAACTAGAGTTAGATATAACATACTATGTCTCTTAATATGTTATCACAGTGTCATCATGAATGTGACAAAACGAAATGTTTGTCTTCTAGGGAGTATGGTACGTATACTATTATTGTCACCTAACATGCAAGGATTTCAAGTTGTACAATGTTAACTTATCTTCTTACTTAATGTAAATGTGTAGTCCTTAATCCGTATTGATGCATAATTTTATAATTCAATCACATGGATTCTAAATAGAAAGTTTATATATACATTGTAAAGAAAGTTATACATGATATCTTTAGCATTTAAGTTGATAATTCATGTGTATATGAGTCTTATGGATTGGATCCAAAACAATATTTGAATGGGGTATTCAACTTTAGGTATGAATGGAAAACAATATCTTTATTGGTTTTATTGATTCTATTTCCTATTTATATGAACAAAATGAATCTTTTTATCGAATGATCACAAAAAAGAATACAGATCTCCTAGATTATTTAAAATAATAAGACATGTATCTGGATATTTCCTTTAACTCCGCAGTATTTTTATTTGGCATTCGGAAATTTTCCGAAAAAAATGGATTATGGAAGTATGTGACATGAACTATTGAATAAAAGAAATATAATATAGTTAAATTGAAATTAAAAAAATTCTAATCCAAAAATCAACTTTTTAATCTGATATTTAATAAGTGGTAAACATGTAAAATGTGAAAAGAAAAATTTAAGAACATATATGTAGAAATTAAACAATAAAAAGTAATGAAGATGATTATTATAGTATGTGTTAATTTTAGATATAATTTAAAGGTAAAATAACAAACATTATAATTCTAAACTAGTAACATTTCCCCGCGCGTTGCCACGGGCAGAGTTAATAACATGAAAGATGTTTTGCATGTGTTGGTTTTAGTTTTGTGACACAATAGAGACAATATTTAAATTTTAAGTTAAAAATAATGATGATTTGTTCAACTAACCATGGTCGTGCGAGCAAATTTGCATATAGCACCATATGATTAATAATTAAAAGGTTGGATAATTTTTTTTGAAATTGTATATATGTAGTTACACAAGGAAGACATTCAAATTCAATACAACACACAACATGATTATAACCAAATTAGGCCAAGCAAAACAAAACTTAAAACTAACAGAATGTAAAGTTTGAGAACTTTTCACGGTTCAAAGTGAAACAAAAAGGTGTATTAAATCAGAGAGAACAAAAGCAAAAGCTGCACACGCAGAGAACTATAAAGAACCCCCAAGTGAACGGGGTTGCTTGAAGTTGTAGACCTACTTCAAAACACGACAGTTAATTAGTGGTGAAATAGAAGTAGAGAACCATTTAGCCGACCCACCTATAAACACAATGGTTCAATGGTTAAATCGGAGGAGAGAAACAAACCACCTAACTGATCCACATGTAAATGCTTCAAGTCCTAAACTTTAAATTCTATAAACATTTTGCATCTTTAAAAATCATTTACCAAAGTTTCACATTGATTTTGTAAGCATATGGATTAAGAAACAAACTTTTGATATGATAAAATGGTTGACCCCCAAACCTTTGTAACTAAAAGACGAATCTCAAACATCAATTGCTCAAACCTTTTCAACTAAAAGATGGATCCACAAATAAAATCGCATCATATATACTAACATGATTAAACTAATTATAAACAACAGACTATACAAAAAAAATAAAATAAAATCAATCAATATATTTTTTGAGCACAAAATTATGACCACCCTTCTTTGATCTTCACCAAAGGTTTATTCTTTGTCTTCTTCAACCACTACATGCGACAATAACTATAAACCACTCAAATAATCGATCTCGAGCAAAAATAATAAAAAAAGTAAGAGAAAACTCAAAACTTGCCCTCCAAAATATGTAATTTGATCTTTATCTTCCACCGTTTCATTTTCCGGGGGTCTAGAAAGTATTTTGATGGACGATAGCGGTATTAGAAGCCTCTTCTGTCACCACCGACATAGCACTGTGCCACGTTCTTCATCTTCATCTCGCAACATGGGGGTGTAGAAGCCTCTAATCTTGATCTTTTATCTCGATGCGTTTGATGAAAGAGGAAGAAAGAAAAAGTTACACGTTAATGATAGATAAACTTACTATAGTAAAATAGAAAAAAACTATTCCTCAACGGTCTGCAATAATAATAATACATCAAGTAGCAGTTCCATAGGCAATAAAAGGAGTACACCAAAATCCATGTTGTTTTGCAACTTATCAAACCTAGGTGGCCAAACCATAAAACTATAGAGGTTTACTACACAAACCGACCAAATACTTTAATATGTATATATAATGTATAAATTAAATAAGTAAATAATTACATTTTAATAACGAATATTTTAATAATAGGAGAGAAGTGAGAAAGAAGAATGACAAACTCATATAATTAAGACACATTACGCAACAATTTACTTATTTTTCAGGTATAAAATAAAATGCGAAACTAATTTTTCATCTTGTACTCTACTGCATTTTCTCTATCAACTTCATTTAATACTCCCATTTATCAATTCTTCTTTTTCTTTTCTTTTTCCATCTAGTTTCTTTAATATCGAGTTAAATATATAAAACTAAATTTGTTAACAAATATGAGAGATAAGAAATAAAGACAATCAAAAGGACTTCAATTGCCAAAAAAGCATTCATTTGAGCGGGGAATTATTCGTTGTTTAAATCATTACTAAGTCACAAGATTCTACTTATATTCACGAATGAACACTATAATAGTTCAAAGCTTAAACACGTTAAGATTATAAGCTTGTTCCATTTGGTTGATGTTTTTGACATGATTTATTATATAGGTCATGTTTGGATTCACCTATCTACTTAAAATCCTTCTACAAACTCAAGCCAGTCGTAGCTTGACATGCTAACTTATTTAAAAAACAGACCTGAAGTAAACACAACACGTAAAGCAAAAGTCTTGTAGTAAAGAATATCGAAAAAATTAAACCAACAAAGTCAGCAAATTACCAATGGAGACAAACGTAAATTATCATGAAATTTGTTTCTGGTATCATAACAAACCATATTGTCCATCACATGCACTCCATAGAATTTGTACTTGCTAGTTTGATTTCTTTTACATGTATATTACACATTATTCTAACATGTTACATAATTAAATTGTTTATCACAATCTGAAAAAGAAATGCACACATTTTCCAAATGATTATATACAGAAGTGTAGACAAGTAGACAACACAAAACACAAATCTTCAAATGTCTTGTGCATATGCAAGAAGCACTTCATCATTTTGAAAGATAGCCATTTCATCTTTCTCCAACTGCACTGTTGCTTCAATACCATCACCACACGCGGTATCTGTCAAAATGAAATAACTCCCAGGATTAACTGTTCGTATCATTACTTTTACAGGCGTCCCCCACCCGAAATCCACTTGGTAAACCGGAAGCCTACACATACTCGTAAACATGTAAGTTGGACGCCCGTTAGTAAACACATAAACTGAGTTTGCCAATATTTCACCTATTTCTTTCACATCTGTTACTCCCTGCAGCCCCATAACCTCTTTTCTCATACCATTAACCACCTCATTCAACTCGATTTGACCCGAATCACCCATCTTTGCATATATCATTAAAGATAAGTTGCCTGACATTGAGTTAGGAAGATCTATACTCATTTTGTTCCTCAAGTTCACTGCTTGACACAAGTTTGATGGATGCAAAGAACCTGAGCTTGTAGTGGCTGCACTTACCGCACATTTATACAGTAAAGATGTCAATGATTCGACACGTGTAGGGTTCACTGGAGTTGTAGTACTCATGGAGTTAATCTTTCTCTTAAGTTGCTTAAGTTTTGAATTAGGGAACATGAATATCCTATTTGCATACTCAGCTTTGCATGTCTCAGTGAACTTGTATTCTGGAACTTTAAAGTTACTTAAGGATAAATTTGAAAAAGTAGGGGTTATTGGCGATCCGCCCCGTGTAAGAGTGGCCCAGTGGTTGAATAAGTTGAGCATCGTGACCCCATCGGCGATCTTGTGAGATATGGAAAGTGACACTGCAACTCCACCACAGGTGAAATGGTTCAGTTGTACCTCCAACATATTTGGGCTAGTTTTTCCAACTGTACAGCCTAAACCATTAGGAATGAGTTTGTCTAGGGTGTCGTCTTGCTCTTTCTCGCGAATGAAGTTATCTAACGGGCTATCGATAGAAGCTTCCAAGAACTCAACCCCTTGGTCATTACAGTCGATGTGATCTGCAGAAGATGATAGGAACCTACCCGCGAATGGATAGTATTGTGTTAGACATTGTGACAATGACTTCTTTAGGATGTTGATATCACTGTTTTTGTAGTTTTGGTAGAAGAAAATCCATGGCATGTGAGTCTGTTGAGCAAAGTGATCAATCAGTGAAAGTTTATGCATTTTGAGGTGTGGAGGTGTAGGGGAAGATGGCTTGATGGTTTCTTGAGATATGATGGTGTGAAGTTGCCTCATTCTCATAAATATTTGGAGCTTTTTCATGATCATGTTTGTTATTGATAACAAGTTTGCAAGACTGAAACGTGCATGCGTCTTTATCTGTACGCAAACTGTAGGTAGAAATAAGTAGAAATATAGGAGTAAATTAGCATAACTGTTTAGTAAATTACCATAACCATTAGCAAATCACCAATAAGCAGAAATAAAGTTAAAAAAAAAGAAAACAGATAGATGAAACCTATTTGTTGCTCCTTTTTGGTAGCTGACCTCTGATATATTATTAAGTGATTGAGCCCTTGAAGATTTTTCTAATAGTTAACACAATCAAGAAAGAATTAGTACACGTTTTTGTAAGTCATATGAATGGAACACATGTAATGAAAATGTTAAATGGACAAAAAAATAGGATTTAAGATTGATAAATGGAAGAAGAGAACATGTTAATTCTAATATCCAGAAAACAAATATGCTAATTTACATGCTTGTATGTCAGGCTCTATACAATTAGGGATGTTTTCTTTTGATATCAAGCCCTATCTAAATTTCATGAAAGAAAATGAGTACAGAAAGAATGACATGAAAACACAATGAGCGATGTAGTGTGATTTCAACAACATCAACACTTAGCAACTGGATCTATTATCAACTTTAAATCCAAGGCCATTGATAAAACTGTAACTAATGCTCTTGGAACAAATAGTTAGAATGTTTTTAATCTATTCTAAGTTTATAATCACATAGCATATGCCCCTTTCATCCATGAATATATGCATAACAACAAATTGATCCAACTAAAAGCCACCGAAATCTATGCACTTCAAGATCCGTCAATCAAACAAGTCAAAATCATATGAATTTCACCTTCACCTATTCCAAACACACAATGATAGAAAGGATCATAACAGATAAAAGATTAGACTTCACCTTGAATAATATATTTCTTGCACAAACTAAAGATGTCTTCAAAGTGGAACAACAAACCATTTTGTAACTTATCATAGGTTATAAGATTTTATGTGAATGAGGGCCGAAATGAGCCAGATTAAAACGGACCGGCTCATGTAAAAAAACCCTACAACTAAACTCCCAAGATTATGGCATAGGAACTACATTAAAATAAAGATCATCAAAATCTATAGCTTATTCTGACCGTATTTTAAATGCTTCCGCCCATATTTCAAGGGCTTCTGCCAGTATTTTAAAGGTTTATGTTCGTGTTTGAGAACTCGGACGCCAATGTTCAAGGGTCGATCACTCAAATACCTATGTTTTGAGTCAAAAGCTTGTGTTTTAAAGTTGGACGGCCGTATTTAAACATGTGTCCTATTCCTATTAAAAAAAATTAGGCTCACACGACCATAGTTTAGGTTCGTGTTGACGGCTGGTATTAGAATGACAATAAAAAGTCAAGGGGGATTTCTGGTATTTCCTTATTCATCATCATGCAAGATTGTTTATTCTCTCACTTAACAAATACACTTCCTAAATAAGAAATACTTAATCAAACACCATAACTATATAATCGAATTCAGAAAACGTGCTTACTTGAGAGTTTGACAGCTGTTGATTAATTAAAGATCTGAAAGACGACTAGTGATTAAAGTCTGAAGGCGACTAGTGATTGAATGGCGATTTGGGGTTTTTACTCAACTACTTACTCTGCGGTTTACAGATTGCAATCTGTTTTGGGCGTTGAGAATTGAGACGCAAGAAGAAATCTAAACATCCTATTTCTTATGATCAAATTGTTTTGTTTGTAACGATAAAAACCTGTATATAATTTTTAATTGAATATTTAATCACAACAGCTCTTTCTATCTATAGATAAAGCCAAATATATAGTAGCATGACAATCTAGTTTTGGGCGTATTATTCTGTTTGCGAAGATAAAAACAACTATAACCTAGTTCTATATATTCTATAGAATAAAGGAACAAGATAAAACTTCGAAATCTCCATTAATAGAAAATAAACAAGAGAGAAGAAACTTCTCTGGACCAATGAAATGATTTTTATATAATTTTGTTTTCTTTTCATATATGACGGTATTTTAAAAAGATTCACTATTGATTCGGAGCAAAACAGGAGATAGGTAAAATCAGATTTGCAAGATTCTTCATGTTTACACATTTATACTCCATCTTTTGCATTTCTAGTTTCACCTTCTCTCCCAAGATGTTTTTTGCCAGAAAATAACCCCAACCTCCTATGGCGATTAGAAGAAATGGGTTCATTGATTCAACGGTCATTTTGACTAGTCATACGCCCAAAACGGGGCCTTTTAACCCAAGCTATAGTTATTTTAGTGAGGTCCTTTTGAATAAGCGATTATAGTCCTCCAAATACAAAATAGCTTGCTTCTTCACACTTGTATCCACACCAAATCTTCTCTCTAATCTCATTTTCAACTTTTACTTTAAACACCTTAAACTTTCCAAATGTTTATGAGTTAGACTCCAAGCAATACACCTATGACATTATACTAAAGTCACGTATAAATAGAAGGAAGTACAGACTGCGCTAAGAGACTTTGTCGACATGAGTCCAAACAGATCAACATGGACCAATTATAAGGGTCGAGAAGCACATCAATCTGATACTCAGAATGACTTTCAAGTTTGCTTCCCATGTCGTCAACCCTTGCAAATACGCCACAACTTGATTGATGGCAACCCATGCACCATATTTTGTTCATGTAAAACCTTGAGCCCCTTTCCATGTGGATGCCATATCGTAAATGCCATAGTAAGGATTCATCATTGCTAGTGGTTGTAAAAACTTTAGGCACTGTCTTATGCTTCGAAATATTCCAGGGGAAAATGTTGTTTTCTGTCATCTTAATAACACACATCACCTTACGTGTACTTTACAAGTAATAATGCATACATTATCATCAAATAGTAATGCATATCCACCTTTCTGCCCTAAGCTTAACAAATTATAGTCTAATTCAGGAAGAAATTGTGCATCATCAAGCACACGATGGTTTCCTGCTTCAACTTTAAGTTTAATCTTCCATTTTCCTTCTACTTGAATATTTTTTCCGTTCCTCGTCTTGGCCTGGACTTTCCTTGTAGTATATTTTTGGCTTCTTATTTATTTAGTGTTAAACATAGTTAATTTCATGTTTTTATATATTTATGAATATGAAACGAGCTTACTTTGAGGTGTTTTTAATGCATGTGTTTAGAGCTTAAAGATTATAATTTGAATGTCTTAACATGTGCTTGGAAGATCAAAGGAACCAAGGACATTCGCACAAGCAAAGACGAAACGATTGGGAGCATAAAGGCAAAAAAAAAAAAACAAAGTCTCACCGCATAGTGCTCCACTACCAGCATATAATGCTCTGACACCAGCGCATTGCAGAGAAAAAAATAAGTCTTGGAAGAGATCCAACACATAATGCTCTGACATTAGCGCACTATACGCAGCCCCCAATCAACTCCTAAACTTTTGGGGGTTTTCAACATTATTTAAAGATAAAACCTAAGGTTTCAATCCAAGATTCACACCTACGATTTTTTGATGATTCTAAGGCGATTTTGAGTGCGATTTTCTTTACGAGTTTACCTTAATCAAGCATTAACAACATTCAATCCACCATTGAATATTCAAGCATACCGATGAGCGTCTAAGGCGTTCGTGATCACTTTTGAGTAGACAATTCTTGTAAGTAAAACTACGTTATAATTTGAATTAATTGTTTAGTTGTTTTTCTACCCAAGAATTCAATTGTATGTTTGATTGAAAATAAATAAAGAAATTTTATTTAATTGACTTAAGAATAGATACGACTGAATGAGTATTTGAGTCGTATAGAAGTTATTTATTTCCTTCTATTGTTGAGTTCGAAAATCAGCAAAGCTAGCGTTTAAAAAACTGAATTTTGCAAAAGGTATTTTTCAATTAGTTATTGTTAATATATTGATAACATTGTGTAGAAGTTATGAATGACTAACTCATTACCCATTAGCGTCTTTTATAACTTTTTATTATTATTTCTTTTCGAACAACAATATTTGTATACCATCAAAATTCTAGCTAACATTGCATTTGCAAAGATTTACACTCACATTATATTTGTAAAGACAAAAACCATACCAGTAAACTGTTAGTCATTGGTTAGTGTCTTTTAAATATTTATTAGAACAATGGCTCGATAACAATCAAATGGATACTCAAGAAACGGGTATAGGACGCGTATGGGAGGCCCTAAGGGTGGGCAGGGTGAGTGACCGCCGAGGGCCCAATCTAATTAGGGGCCCGGAATTTAAAAGAAAAAGTTATATTATATATAAAAACAACTATAGGTTATTAATTAACAAACTAATTAACAAACCTAATAGCAATTTAATTACCTTGATCAATTGAAACTTAGGATGTGTTAACATTATAATTAGTTTAGTTGATCCAATCTAAACTCAAGTAAAAAAACATAGGAGAATCTTGCGATTTGGTTGATTAAGTAAATTATATTATTTTGCTACAATACTTTTATTTATTGGTAAAACAATTATTGTCGTTTATAGATTTTTAACATACCGGTTATTGACACTATATTATAGGGCCCATTTTTTCTACTCGCCCAGGGTCTAAAATTATTCAAAGACTCTCGGAACCGGCTCTGAGGACGCCCATAAGTTTTGTGAGATTGAAGGAGAACTTGGTAATGAATTGTTTATGTGAAAGATTGTTTAATCTGGTTATCAAAAGGTTTTAATAAAATTGGTTGTATTCTAAATTTGTTATTATTTTGTTTAATGTGTAGTATAGTTGGGTCATTTTGATCATGAACCATCATTGATTTAAATTGTAATATAGTTTTGATCGTTATCATTAATTAGGCATCATTAGGTCTTAATACTGTAAGATTGTTAAGCAACATTAGTTTGTATGCATGAATGTATGAAGCATTATTGAATCAAAGTGTATGTATGCAAACAGAAAGTTCATGAGTACATTCAGGGCCGTTCCGAGAGTGTTCGAATAATTTTAGGTTCTGGGGCCGGTTCCGAGAGTGTTCGAATAATTTTAGGTCCAGGGCGAGTAAAAAATACAGACCCCATAAATATAGTGTCAATAATAGTATGTTAAAATATATTATACGACAATAAGTGTTTACTAATAAATAAAAGTTTTGTAGCAAAATAATATAATTTACTTAACCGAATCGTTAGACTCCCCTAGTGTGTTTTAATTGAGTTTAAATTGGATCGCTAAACTAATTAAAATGTTAACGGATTTTAAGTTTCGATTGATCAAAATAATAAAATTGTTATTGGATTTGTTAATTAGTTTCTTAATAATCTATAGTTTTTTTATATATACATATATATATAATATGTATTTTTTTAAAATTTTGTGCTCATGATGAGATTGGGCCATGAGCGGTCGTCCATCCTGCCATCCTCAAGGCCTCCATGAGTACATTAAGCATATATACTTTGTACTAGAAATATGCTCGCGCAATGTGGCGGGATAAAATTGTACATCCGACATGAGTTTTTAATTTTTGTTAATCTTATAGCAATTTTACAAAAGTTTATTATATTTTTTCTCTAGTTAAATTTAAAACACAAAATAAATAGATTTTACATGACGACTTGTACATTATGTATTAACTTATTGTACCTTACAAAATACATATCGGTTCAGCAAAAAATTTACACCAAAAAGTTTAAAAATTACACATTTACGATTGTAGTATCAAAAAGTTTTTATACACGATAGATTGATATAACAAAAATCTTAAAATAAATTAAGTATTTTTGGTTTATGGGTAGATAATGTAAAATTTTATGTAATTTATAGTAATTATAAGGTTATTATATAACTAATTGTAAGGGGTAATTTGTAAATATTATTAAAAATAATATTTTACACTTAAAAATAATTGTATCTTATGCATTGAATGAGATAATGTGTTTTTAATTTAATAATATTTTAAAATATTCTTTTTATATGATTTATATATAATATAAATAAAAGTAGTTTATGCGTGCGCGCAAATGAAAATTCATGCATGCAAATATTTTGTGTGTATGTACGTTTGACCTGTCACTCCTACATATAACCTCTTTCGTGAAAGATTTTGATCACCTTAAAGTTCAAATGAAATGTATAGTATCAATCACCAACAATCCTTATTCCAAAAAGGTGATTGAACCAATGAATTTTGAAGAAAATCATGATGTTTTTCAAATATAATCCTGGAATTTGGTCTCCCAATTGTGCACTTTCACTTTGAGAGGATGAGATGATCCTTATGTATGAATATGCTTCAGGTGCGAGCATCATTTAATATATTTAATCAATATCTAAGTGATGTGAATGCTCTCACTTGGATACAACATTTTTAAGATATCTATTGCGTAAAATAAATCACCTCACAATTTTATTTTATTTTTGTTAATGAATGTTGCCGAGAACACTCGTTTACCATTAAATATTATTCATGTTTATGATTGTTATTTTCATTTAGACCATTTGACTTACTCGAATAAGGTCACCTATTTTTTTCCTTAGGTATAACAACCACAAAAGTTTCATCAATATCCAATTGTTACGAGAATTTTCAAAAAAAATATTCATGATTTAATTGTTATATTTTTATTTTTTTTGCTTTTGTTTTGAGTCTGATTTTATTTAAGATTAGACCTTAATTGCAAATATAATCTTGTTTTTCTCTATATTGTTGAGTTGTAATTAAGAATGAACTTTGTTAAAATAAATAAGAATTAAAGAAGAAAACATGTAAGAATTAAATAAAACTCCCTCCGGAGATGGTATTGAAGCAACTGTGCAATTGGAAAAGAATGAATTTGATGCAGTCGGAAACAAAATCATAAGTAATTGAGCATGTTAATTCAACGAGAATGCTAAAAACAATTCTTCTAACTATCGCTGATTCATAAATAATGTTGATAATCAGGATTTCACACTAACACATACTGTGATAGAGAGGAAAAAGATTTCATAAACTTCAATACTAATTCTTTTAATCTCTTACATGCATATAAAGAAACAAAACAAAAGTCGAAAAATAAGCCATTTTTGGGCCGAAACGATGACCCAAACCGCCTACCGCATTTATGAAAACGTGCTCCTAGATCCAACGGTCATTTCGACTGGTCGCAGACCCAAAACGGAGACTTCTAGCCCAAGTTATGGTCATTTTAGTAAAGTCTCTTTTGATAAGCGATCTTAAGCTTTCAAAAAAGCTATAACTTGTTTATTCACACTTGGGTTCACATCAGAATTGGATATCTTTTAAATGGATAAAGAGCTTCTTGCATATGCTCAATATATTTGAAATTTCTGTTTTCTTAGCAATAACATTATCATAAATTGCTTTCAAAAGTTTGAAAAGTGAAGATGATAGGATATAAGGATAACAAATTTGTGATGTGAAATTAACAAGGAAGATTTACTTGTTAATGTCTGATTCAAAACCATCAATCGAGAATCTAATCTCACATGGTTTTCAGACGGTCGTTTGGAAATACATATATTGACCGTTTGGATAGATGTTAAGCTTTCTTACAATTACATGCAATAGATGTTAAAGTTGGAGTGCTATGGCGTTTACTGTTTTTTTTAAATAATGTTTATATGGAGTATAATCTGTTTTATTACGGTGTTTGTTTCAAATCAACTTGGGAGAGAAGGTGAAACTAGAAATGCAAAAGATGGAGTATAAATGTGTAAACATGAAGAATCTTGCAAATCTGATTTTACCTATCTCCTGTTTTGCTCCGAATCAATAGTGAATCTTTTTAAAATACCGTCATATATGAAAAGAAAACAAAATTATATAAAAATCATTTCATTGGTCCAGAGAAGTTTCTTCTCTCTTGTTTATTTTCTATTAATGGAGATTTCGAAGTTTTATCTTGTTCCTTTATTCTATAGAATATATAGAACTAGGTTATAGTTGTTTTTATCTTCGCAAACAGAATAATACGCCCAAAACTAGATTGTCATGCTACTATATATTTGGCTTTATCTATAGATAGAAAGAGCTGTTGTGATTAAATATTCAATTAAAAATTATATACAGTTTTTATCGTTACAAACAAAACAATTTGATCATAAGAAATAGGATGTTTAGATTTCTTCTTGCGTCTCAATTCTCAACGCCCAAAACAGATTGCAATCTGTAAACCGCAGAGTAAGTAGTTGAGTAAAAACCCCAAATCGCCATTCAATCACTAGTCGCCTTCAGACTTTAATCACTAGTCGTCTTTCAGATCTTTAATTAATCAACAGCTGTCAAACTCTCAAGTAAGCACGTTTTCTGAATTCGATTATATAGTTATGGTGTTTGATTAAGTATTTCTTATTTAGGAAGTGTATTTGTTAAGTGAGAGAATAAACAATCTTGCATGATGATGAATAAGGGAAATACCAGAAATCCCCCTTGACTTTTTATTGTCATTCTAATACCAGCCGTCAACACGAACCTAAACTATGGTCGTGTGAGCCTAATTTTTTTTAATAGGAATAGGACACATGTTTAAATACGGCCGTCCAACTTTAAAACACAAGCTTTTGACTCAAAACATAGGTATTTGAGTGATCGACCCTTGAACATTGGCGTCCGAGTTCTCAAACACGAACATAAACCTTTAAAATACTGGCAGAAGCCCTTGAAATATGGGCGGAAGCATTTAAAATACGGTCAGAATAAGCTATAGATTTTGATGATCTTTATTTTAATGTAGTTCCTATGCCATAATCTTGGGAGTTTAGTTGTAGGGTTTTTTTACATGAGCCGGTCCGTTTTAATCTGGCTCATTTCGGCCCTCATTCACATAAAATCTTATAACCTATGATAAGTTACAAAATGGTTTGTTGTTCCACTTTGAAGACATCTTTAGTTTGTGCAAGAAATATATTATTCAAGGTGAAGTCTAATCTTTTATCTGTTATGATCCTTTCTATCATTGTGTGTTTGGAATAGGTGAAGGTGAAATTCATATGATTTTGACTTGTTTGATTGACGGATCTTGAAGTGCATAGATTTCGGTGGCTTTTAGTTGGATCAATTTGTTGTTATGCATATATTCATGGATGAAAGGGGCATATGCTATGTGATTATAAACTTAGAATAGATTAAAAACATTCTAACTATTTGTTCCAAGAGCATTAGTTACAGTTTTATCAATGGCCTTGGATTTAAAGTTGATAATAGATCCAGTTGCTAAGTGTTGATGTTGTTGAAATCACACTACATCGCTCATTGTGTTTTCATGTCATTCTTTCTGTACTCATTTTCTTTCATGAAATTTAGATAGGGCTTGATATCAAAAGAAAACATCCCTAATTGTATAGAGCCTGACATACAAGCATGTAAATTAGCATATTTGTTTTCTGGATATTAGAATTAACATGTTCTCTTCTTCCATTTATCAATCTTAAATCCTATTTTTTTGTCCATTTAACATTTTCATTACATGTGTTCCATTCATATGACTTACAAAAACGTGTACTAATTCTTTCTTGATTGTGTTAACTATTAGAAAAATCTTCAAGGGCTCAATCACTTAATAATATATCAGAGGTCAGCTACCAAAAAGGAGCAACAAATAGGTTTCATCTATCTGTTTTCTTTTTTTTTAACTTTATTTCTGCTTATTGGTGATTTGCTAATGGTTATGGTAATTTACTAAACAGTTATGCTAATTTACTCCTATATTTCTACTTATTTCTACCTACAGTTTGCGTACAGATAAAGACGCATGCACGTTTCAGTCTTGCAAACTTGTTATCAATAACAAACATGATCATGAAAAAGCTCCAAATATTTATGAGAATGAGGCAACTTCACACCATCATATCTCAAGAAACCATCAAGCCATCTTCCCCTACACCTCCACACCTCAAAATGCATAAACTTTCACTGATTGATCACTTTGCTCAACAGACTCACATGCCATGGATTTTCTTCTACCAAAACTACAAAAACAGTGATATCAACATCCTAAAGAAGTCATTGTCACAATGTCTAACACAATACTATCCATTCGCGGGTAGGTTCCTATCATCTTCTGCAGATCACATCGACTGTAATGACCAAGGGGTTGAGTTCTTGGAAGCTTCTATCGATAGCCCGTTAGATAACTTCATTCGCGAGAAAGAGCAAGACGACACCCTAGACAAACTCATTCCTAATGGTTTAGGCTGTACAGTTGGAAAAACTAGCCCAAATATGTTGGAGGTACAACTGAACCATTTCACCTGTGGTGGAGTTGCAGTGTCACTTTCCATATCTCACAAGATCGCCGATGGGGTCACGATGCTCAACTTATTCAACCACTGGGCCACTCTTACACGGGGCGGATCGCCAATAACCCCTACTTTTTCAAATTTATCCTTAAGTAACTTTAAAGTTCCAGAATACAAGTTCACTGAGACATGCAAAGCTGAGTATGCAAATAGGATATTCATGTTCCCTAATTCAAAACTTAAGCAACTTAAGAGAAAGATTAACTCCATGAGTACTACAACTCCAGTGAACCCTACACGTGTCGAATCATTGACATCTTTACTGTATAAATGTGCGGTAAGTGCAGCCACTACAAGCTCAGGTTCTTTGCATCCATCAAACTTGTGTCAAGCAGTGAACTTGAGGAACAAAATGAGTATAGATCTTCCTAACTCAATGTCAGGCAACTTATCTTTAATGATATATGCAAAGATGGGTGATTCGGGTCAAATCGAGTTGAATGAGGTGGTTAATGGTATGAGAAAAGAGGTTATGGGGCTGCAGGGAGTAACAGATGTGAAAGAAATAGGTGAAATATTGGCAAACTCAGTTTATGTGTTTACTAACGGGCGTCCAACTTACATGTTTACGAGTATGTGTAGGCTTCCGGTTTACCAAGTGGATTTCGGGTGGGGGACGCCTGTAAAAGTAATGATACGAACAGTTAATCCTGGGAGTTATTTCATTTTGACAGATACCGCGTGTGGTGATGGTATTGAAGCAACAGTGCAGTTGGAGAAAGATGAAATGGCTATCTTTCAAAATGATGAAGTGCTTCTTGCATATGCACAAGACATTTGAAGATTTGTGTTTTGTGTTGTCTACTTGTCTACACTTCTGTATATAATCATTTGGAAAATGTGTGCATTTCTTTTTCAGATTGTGATAAACAATTTAATTATGTAACATGTTAGAATAATGTGTAATATACATGTAAAAGAAATCAAACTAGCAAGTACAAATTCTATGGAGTGCATGTGATGGACAATATGGTTTGTTATGATACCAGAAACAAATTTCATGATAATTTACGTTTGTCTCCATTGGTAATTTGCTGACTTTGTTGGTTTAATTTTTTCGATATTCTTTACTACAAGACTTTTGCTTTACGTGTTGTGTTTACTTCAGGTCTGTTTTTTAAATAAGTTAGCATGTCAAGCTACGACTGGCTTGAGTTTGTAGAAGGATTTTAAGTAGATAGGTGAATCCAAACATGACCTATATAATAAATCATGTCAAAAACATCAACCAAATGGAACAAGCTTATAATCTTAACGTGTTTAAGCTTTGAACTATTATAGTGTTCATTCGTGAATATAAGTAGAATCTTGTGACTTAGTAATGATTTAAACAACGAATAATTCCCCGCTCAAATGAATGCTTTTTTGGCAATTGAAGTCCTTTTGATTGTCTTTATTTCTTATCTCTCATATTTGTTAACAAATTTAGTTTTATATATTTAACTCGATATTAAAGAAACTAGATGGAAAAAGAAAAGAAAAAGAAGAATTGATAAATGGGAGTATTAAATGAAGTTGATAGAGAAAATGCAGTAGAGTACAAGATGAAAAATTAGTTTCGCATTTTATTTTATACCTGAAAAATAAGTAAATTGTTGCGTAATGTGTCTTAATTATATGAGTTTGTCATTCTTCTTTCTCACTTCTCTCCTATTATTAAAATATTCGTTATTAAAATGTAATTATTTACTTATTTAATTTATACATTATATATACATATTAAAGTATTTGGTCGGTTTGTGTAGTAAACCTCTATAGTTTTATGGTTTGGCCACCTAGGTTTGATAAGTTGCAAAACAACATGGATTTTGGTGTACTCCTTTTATTGCCTATGGAACTGCTACTTGATGTATTATTATTATTGCAGACCGTTGAGGAATAGTTTTTTCTATTTTACTATAGTAAGTTTATCTATCATTAACGTGTAACTTTTTCTTTCTTCCTCTTTCATCAAACGCATCGAGATAAAAGATCAAGATTAGAGGCTTCTACACCCCCATGTTGCGAGATGAAGATGAAGAACGTGGCACAGTGCTATGTCGGTGGTGACAGAAGAGGCTTCTAATACCGCTATCGTCCATCAAAATACTTTCTAGACCCCCGGAAAATGAAACGGTGGAAGATAAAGATCAAATTACATATTTTGGAGGGCAAGTTTTGAGTTTTCTCTTACTTTTTTTATTATTTTTGCTCGAGATCGATTATTTGAGTGGTTTATAGTTATTGTCGCATGTAGTGGTTGAAGAAGACAAAGAATAAACCTTTGGTGAAGATCAAAGAAGGGTGGTCATAATTTTGTGCTCAAAAAATATATTGATTGATTTTATTTTATTTTTTTTGTATAGTCTGTTGTTTATAATTAGTTTAATCATGTTAGTATATATGATGCGATTTTATTTGTGGATCCATCTTTTAGTTGAAAAGGTTTGAGCAATTGATGTTTGAGATTCGTCTTTTAGTTACAAAGGTTTGGGGGTCAACCATTTTATCATATCAAAAGTTTGTTTCTTAATCCATATGCTTACAAAATCAATGTGAAACTTTGGTAAATGATTTTTAAAGATGCAAAATGTTTATAGAATTTAAAGTTTAGGACTTGAAGCATTTACATGTGGATCAGTTAGGTGGTTTGTTTCTCTCCTCCGATTTAACCATTGAACCATTGTGTTTATAGGTGGGTCGGCTAAATGGTTCTCTACTTCTATTTCACCACTAATTAACTGTCGTGTTTTGAAGTAGGTCTACAACTTCAAGCAACCCCGTTCACTTGGGGGTTCTTTATAGTTCTCTGCGTGTGCAGCTTTTGCTTTTGTTCTCTCTGATTTAATACACCTTTTTGTTTCACTTTGAACCGTGAAAAGTTCTCAAACTTTACATTCTGTTAGTTTTAAGTTTTGTTTTGCTTGGCCTAATTGGTTATAATCATGTTGTGTGTTGTATTGAATTTGAATGTCTTCCTTGTGTAACTACATATATACAATTTCAAAAAAAATTATCCAACCTTTTAATTATTAATCATATGGTGCTATATGCAAATTTGCTCGCACGACCATGGTTAGTTGAACAAATCATCATTATTTTTAACTTAAAATTTAAATATTGTCTCTATTGTGTCACAAAACTAAAACCAACACATGCAAAACATCTTTCATGTTATTAACTCTGCCCGTGGCAACGCGCGGGGAAATGTTACTAGTTTAGAATTATAATGTTTGTTATTTTACCTTTAAATTATATCTAAAATTAACACATACTATAATAATCATCTTCATTACTTTTTATTGTTTAATTTCTACATATATGTTCTTAAATTTTTCTTTTCACATTTTACATGTTTACCACTTATTAAATATCAGATTAAAAAGTTGATTTTTGGATTAGAATTTTTTTAATTTCAATTTAACTATATTATATTTCTTTTATTCAATAGTTCATGTCACATACTTCCATAATCCATTTTTTTCGGAAAATTTCCGAATGCCAAATAAAAATACTGCGGAGTTAAAGGAAATATCCAGATACATGTCTTATTATTTTAAATAATCTAGGAGATCTGTATTCTTTTTTGTGATCATTCGATAAAAAGATTCATTTTGTTCATATAAATAGGAAATAGAATCAATAAAACCAATAAAGATATTGTTTTCCATTCATACCTAAAGTTGAATACCCCATTCAAATATTGTTTTGGATCCAATCCATAAGACTCATATACACATGAATTATCAACTTAAATGCTAAAGATATCATGTATAACTTTCTTTACAATGTATATATAACTTTCTATTTAGAATCCATGTGATTGAATTATAAAATTATGCATCAATACGGATTAAGGACTACACATTTACATTAAGTAAGAAGATAAGTTAACATTGTACAACTTGAAATCCTTGCATGTTAGGTGACAATAATAGTATACGTACCATACTCCCTAGAAGACAAACATTTCGTTTTGTCACATTCATGATGACACTGTGATAACATATTAAGAGACATAGTATGTTATATCTAACTCTAGTTTTAGATGTCGTTGAACAATGAATTTAATCAATCAATTTTGAGTTAACATATTTTAGGAAGTAATTTTCATTTTTAGTCTACGCTAGTATTTTAATCATTTAATCCAACTTGTCAAAATATATCTTTGTTTACGAGTAACATTCATAAGCTCGATCAAGTGACTATATTGCAACGGAATAATCTCTCTAAAATTATGAGGCTACAAGTGTGAGATTAGAGAGAAGATTTGGTGTGGATACAAGTGTGAAGAAGCAAGCTATTTTGTATTTGGAGGACTATAATCGCTTATTCAAAAGGACCTCACTAAAATAACTATAGCTTGGGTTAAAAGGCCCCGTTTTGGGCGTATGACTAGTCAAAATGACCGTTGAATCAATGAACCCATTTCTTCTAATCGCCATAGGAGGTTGGGGTTATTTTCTGGCAAAAAACATCTTATTTTATGAGTATTTTAACTATTTGTGTTATTTCTAGTTTTTATTGGATTTAGGGATTGTTTGGTAGCCTCTTAATGGTTTCATTAAGAGGCTACCTCTAAACCGTTAACAGGCTTGAGTGTTTGTTTCAAAAAAAGAAGGCTCTTAACTGAACCATTCAGTGCTGAATGGTTCAAATATGAAAAGATGTTGAATGAAACTTGAAACACAAATACCCTCACAAACCTAACACTCATCTTCAATCTTCATTTCCCGTCATCTCCCTCCCCCACCCCAGCACTGGCGCCGTTTCTTCACCGTCGGCGTGCCAGACCGCAGCTAACCCCTCCCCCGACGATTTCCCGACCGCAGGCCCGCAGCACCACCCTCCTCCGCCATCCCCGTCTCTTCACCTTCGTTGATCACAGACATCCGCCGGCCACCTATTCCGCCTGCCTTCGCCGCGCGCCGATTTCGCCATCCCTGCCTTCGCCGCGCGCCGATTTCGCCATCCCTGCCTTCGCCGCCCGTCGATTCCGCCATCCCCGCCTCCGCCGCCCGCCGCCTCCGTCATTGTAACCTCCACCTGCAGAACCCTAAAAATATTTTTTTCTTTGAATTTATTTTTTATTTTTTGTAGATGTTCATATCTATGATTGGTTTTGTATGTTATTAGGTGTCACACCCCCAAACCACGGCGGTTTCCCGCGGGGCGCGAACGTCATGGTTTCATAGTCACTGATCGACCACTACATGGTTTTGTAAAACATACGTCTCAAAATAAGTTTAAGGTACATCATTGTTCAGAGTTAAATTTGCGGAAGCAATAGTAATAAGGTACATTGTTTTCAAAACATGACATATATGAAAATGAACGTCCCAAAACAACATGAAGGGTCCTAAACATGAAATGACCCATGCTAGCTTAACTGGTTGCGCCTTTTAATTACCTGAGAAAACATGCATGAAAAATGTCAACATAATGTTGGTGAGTTCACAGGTTTTAAGTGATAGTAAATAGCGTAAAGGACCACAATACTTTCCATGATTTGATTGTTGTACATACAATGCTACAAATTATATAAGCACCGCAACCGAAGCTAGACTGTAATTGAAATAAATTGCCCCTACCCATGCCTACCATGAGCGTGGGTGTGTACAGGCTAATAATGCACCCGTTTAGACCTCCAGTCAAGGTTAGGGTAATTAACCCGGGTGGGGGTAGTCAAACCCAATAGTACTATCCATGATTACCTCGCTTTGGGAAATAAACTGACGGTTCGATAACAGGGGACTTCATATGGTAAGTATACAACTTATATAACATGTGAAATCATTGACAAGTAAATGTGTCCAAGTAAATTAGTAATTTGCATGTAATCTCCCCCAAATGGAAAATAAGTGAAAACGGGGCCGTGAAACTCACCTCAATTGCACGCGTGAATACTAGCAATAGTCTGTATGTACGATTGGTCTAGGAATCTCCTAAACAAAATCACAATATATTCATGAGGTCATGATTACTAACCCTAGATGGTCATGCATAACTCATCCACAAAGGTAGCTTTGAAAATGCCAATTGACTAATAGTCATGTCGGGTCGTAAATGTTTTATTTAGATTCTCGTCTTCATCTTTATTTTCCTAAAGATACATAATGTATTGAGGGTGTTTTATATTAAGTATAATGGTATTATACTTTCCATGTTTATGGGTTTCCCCTTTTTTTTTACCAAATATCTCTAAAAGTTTACCTTTATCAAATATAGGTATTTGACAGCATCAAGGGAATTTCTTGGGTCTGGTTGTCATCCTCTTTTCATGGTACAAAGAATTTTTATAAAATCTGATACTTTTATCATATCTAGGTCTATGTCTTAGGATTCTAAAAAGGTATAGCTTGTATCCTACAACTAAGTTTAAGTGCCTTTAAATGGTTCATGAAGCAACAGATGTCAGTGAAGCACTTTCCTGTATATGTCTATGGAATTTACCTTTTTGAGAGGTTAAAACTTACATTCACAAATAGAGCCTATATTACTTTTAAACCTAACACCTTAAGCTAAGTTACCACAGAAGGAAAATCTTCAATTTATTACCTTAAGCATAACTTATGCCTCATTCTTTCTGCCCTATTTATTCTGTCAAAAATTCAGGTTCAGCACTTTAATTTGTTTGTACGTTTTGGAAGGGTTATACTCATCTATAAATTTCAAGGTTGGATGGGTTAGAAACTAGACCTCCTAAAGTTAATGTTAGGCTCAAAAATCGGTTCATTTGACCACGTTTAGGTCGAGTTATGGTCTTGAAAACACAGAACATGAATCTGCCAGAAAGTGTTTTACATGTTTTGTTACTTTTTAAACTTTGTTAGAGCACTTTTGGGATGAGGTAGTGAACATGAACACATCATGGTGATGTATGGAAGATTAAAAACAAGGTGCTAACCTTAAACAAGCAAGGAGAAGAGATGGTAGTCTTGAAATGCAAGGAAAAGAAGGTTTGATCCTTTGAACTAAGAAAACCCAACAAGAAAAGGTGAAGAAGATGTTGTAGGATGTTTGGGAGCTTCAAAACTCACTTGATCTTCAATAATGGCACTTGACTCACCCAAGATTTGTGGAAAATGAGTTGAAAATAAAATGAAATGGTGGAGGTGGTGTCTTGGCCGAATTTGGAGAGAAGGAAAGAAGGAGAAGAGTGTGTTGGTGATTTGTGTGGATGAAGTGTGTGAATGTTGCTTATATTGTAAGCTCTACAACTCCTAACTTTGTCTCTTGGTCAACCATGGGGAAAGGAGCTTCACACATATGGAAAGGAATCATGTAGCTTTGTTCATAACCTTTTCCTTAACACTAAAATGACAAATCTTGAGCTTCACAAAAGACAACTTGTCTTGTAAGGATTTGACAAGGGAAGAAGACTAAAATAAAAGTGAGGGGAGGGGGGTAAGGGGACGGTTATGGGGGGGTGGGAAATGGGTTGATTTTTCAATTTTATGTAGTATTGGGTATTTGGGTGGTATTTGTTGCATTATAGTAATTTATATATATATATTCAATATTTTTACTCCTTACTTTTTAAAATACATTAGAATTGTATAAGTACTTGTATAATATCATATATATATAAATATATATAAATATTGATGGTATGCTAATGATGCATCATGTAGTTAGTAGATCCGTTAAAAGGATTCGTTCCGGGTAAAATATTAATTTACGCGATTAGGTGTATTTATAAAGTCAAGCTTTTCCAATGCATTTGGTTTGGAATCCAAAATACTTTGAACCATCTAAATGAATTTATTAGTACATGTATATGAATTATGACCAATGTTCATGTGTGCCGGTTGTATCGCGTGTAAAAATGGTAATTACGTCGAATCACCGATGCATGAAATGTAATGCGTGAAATTTTGCAATGCATAAAACGGTTTCAATAATTGGAATTCAATTGAAAATCAAGTATTATAGGGGTAATTATAACCAAGTCAAGGTCGGGTATTGACCTGAAATTGCCGGTTGTCACATTAGGGTAATTATCTTATTTATAATTCAAGAAATCATACCTAGTTATACAAATTTTTATAGTTAGTTAATTGAAATGAGGATGGTATCATCTTGTTTATGGTATCAAAATGTGTATACTTGATTTGTTGAAGTTTTATTATGTTGAATTGATGTTGCTTGATTTGTACATGAGGATGGTATCATCTTGGTTTACAAGTATTATGTTGATTTGGTATCATCTTTTTTGTTTGTTCTAGTGTTGTAGTTTAATATCAATGGTAGTTTTTAAGTTTGTTTCTTTTTGTATTGTTTGAAGAAAATGATTCAAAAAAAAGATTAGGGTTAATTAGAAGCAAGAAGGGGTTGAAAAAAGTTTTCTAGAATTATATGTCCATGAATTGACACTTTATGAACGCGAGGGAAACAGTCTTAAACAACTCTCTTGGAAAAATGTAGCAGAAAAACTGAAAACAAAGTATAATTTTATAGTTGATCAAAGACAAATAAAAAATCACTATGACTACTTAAAAACTAAATTTGTTACCTGGACAAAGCTAAAAACAAAACCAACAATGTTTATGATCCCGTAACAAACATTTTTAACTTGTCGGAAGAAGAATGACAATCAGAGATGAAGGTATTTCATAAATGTATTTAAGTAATAATTATATATATTTAATAATCTTATACAATTTTTAAATTTTTTCACACAGTCCAACAAATATGTAGAAGCTTTGAGAGGTGCACTTCTTTCTTACCCCGAACTTTGTGTTCAATTTTTTGAGGGTTCTACTTCCAATGGGTTTGACAGTTGGGGACCATCTTTAACACTTCCTCGTCCTTCTGAAGAGGTGTCTGATCAAAATTTAGATGGTATTGATGACATTGAATGCACTCAAATGGATCTAGGTGTTAGTGAAGAGTCATTTGATAGGTCAAAAAATAAAAGGAAAATCCTAACTGCCGGTGTTAGTGAGGAGTCAACCATTCGATTCAAAGCTAAAAAGGAGAAACAAAAAGATCAGAAACACTAAACTCAAAGCTAATAGAAATTGGAGACCAAATATCCCAAGTTGCAAAGATGTTGATTGAAAACCACAACTTGTCTAATGATATGGATGCATGTATGGATAAGCTTGAAAGTTTAGGTTGGGACATGTTTGATGCTAAATACAAAATCGCGTTTTTGCTTTTCGGTGAAAGTCCTGACATAAGGAATGTGTGGTTGCGAATACAACCGTCGACATGCGAGATATGGGTCAAAAATGCAGGAGCGAAGTATGGACTATTTTGATGACTTGTTGGTTTTTGAGATAATATGTTTATGGGTTATTTTGCGATCCTTAGTTTTTGGGATAATGTATTTCTGGATATGATGGTTTGGTTTTCGGATATTATGTGTATGGATGTTTTTTAAATGTGATGGAAATTTTTTTGGATAATATGTTTGTAGATTTTTAAATTTTTGATAGACGTGATGGATGATATGTTTATGGATAATATGTTTGTAGGTTTTTAAACTTATGAATGTTAACAGGTAGCATATGGATTCGGAGGATGAGATTATCGTCGTGTTTATTTTACTTTGTTGGCAATGGTTACGGTTAGCTACAGGAAGAATTGAAAGGATGAGAGACTTGAATTCTGCATTGACCGACTATGCGTACACGCATGAGTTGTTGCACGGATCTTCTACACAATGTCATGATATGATGCGTCTTCACGTGAAGCATTCGTACTAATATGCAATCATTTTCAACAAAGAAATTGGTTACAAAGTAGTAGGTCGATAACCTTTCAAGAAAAGTTGTCTATGTTTTTTATTATCATAGGACATAATGAACGATTTCAGATGGTTAAACGAAGATTTCAACACTCAACAAAAACGATTTATAGATGTTTTCATGAGGTGCTAAATGCAATGATGAATTTCACAAAAGAAATTATAATTCCAACATCTTCTAATGGCAACACAAATACTTCGGAAAGACATAGAACGTTAAAACAAATATTTCCTGGAGCAATAGGTGCGTTAGATGAAACTCTTATACATGCAGTCGTACCGGCCGATCAACAAACTCGTTATAGAGGAAGAGGAAAAGGTGAATGCTACCAAAATGTGTTAGGAATTTGTGATTTTGATATGATATTCACGTTCGTATGGGTTGGATAGGAGGTCATTGCGCATGATTCTCGAGTTCTAAAAGAAGTTGCCTTCAACTCGACATTTGGATTTCCTTTCCCCCATCAGGTTCTAAATCATTTTTAAAACTTTTATTAATTACAATATTTGTTTTCTTTTATAATACCTTTCTTACTAACATTACAGATAAGTATTACCTTTGCGACGCTACGTACACCAACACTCGTGGGTTTATGACTCCATACCGTAGTACGAGGTATTGGTTAGCCGATTTTCGACGACAACGTGCATTAACTAAGGAAGAAAGATTCAATCATGCTCATGCATAACTTAGAAATGTTATTGAGCATGCATATGGTGTGTTGAAGGCAAGATTTTCAATATTAAAACAAATGGCTCCCTTTTCGTTTATAATTCAAAGAGACATGTTATTGCTTGTTTTGCCATTCATAACTTTATACGGAAATACAACATTCATGATTAGTTGTTTATGGCATATGACGAGAACACATTGTTTGCAGAAGTACAAGGTGGTAACAATGATGGCCAGTTTGTTCATAATATAGAATGGGATTCACAAGACATTAATTATATAAATAATTTGCGTGATGAGATAGCTAGTCAATTAGTTTCAATTGATTAATATTTGAATTACTTTGTAATTGGATATTAGTATGTTGTATTTGAAATATTTTGAGTTTGAATTTTAATATGTTGTATTTTGTTAACTTATTGATCATTCACATACAGTCATTCAGACATCTAACTAAACAGATACATTTTATTTAGCAAAAAATAATTCAAAGGGGTAAAATTGTTATTTGTACAGTCATTTAGAGATTCAACCAAACAACACATTTTGGTTCAGAACTTACTGATTCAGAGTCTCTTAACCATTCAGACCTCTTAACCATTTAGCATTTAATGATTCAGAGCCTACCAAACAACACCTTAGTTTATGGCACAATTTTTGAGTTTATGTTTTCAGTCCCTTTGAATTTTGGCTTGTATTCTATATTCATATAAACATTGGAAGATGATTAGTTTTTAAAGTTTATGAAGATTATTTTTCTCACTATCACAAGTGTGTGTTATTGTGTGAATCTTATAATTATCGATATTCCTTGTGAATCAACGATAGTTAGAAGAACTGTTCTGTGAATCAACAGGTTTAGTTACTTATCTTTTTTTTTCAATCTACATCAAGATTGGAACTCTAAGAACAAACTAAGGATGAGAATTTATGTCTAACGAGTTTAAATCCTTTTGTGATAAAAATGGTATTCACGGGGCTCTTACTACCCCATACACATTCGAACAACATCAAGATTGGAAGTGTACCTTATGCAGTACAACCAAAACAGTTAAGGAAGAAATTAGATTTAAAATCAAACTAATATGTGTTTATTGGGTACTGTACAAATACAAAAGGACACATATCGTTTGGCCTTGAGAAGAAGGCTACTATAGTAAATACTAAATAGAGATGCGACATTTGATGAAAATGCAAAATGGAAAATGAAGAAACAAAAGGTGATGGGACACCTACCGGTGTGTTCCACATGAATTTGGAAAAATAAAATGAAGATGGTACAAAAAAATAATATTGGGAAGCATTCACACAATGAAATCCTTAAAAATATATAAGTGTTATATATATATATATATATATATATATATAATATATATATATAAAATGTGAAATGGTTTTAAGTACTGGTTGTGAGAAGTAAAGATAAAATATCATTGTTGATTGGTATATATAAAAATTATTATTTAATTTTTATAATTTTTATATTATTTATTAAAGTGGTTGTGAGTGAAGGAAATAAAAAAATAATGATAATATATAAAAATATTATTTATTGAAAATTAGATAGAAAAAATAGTAATTTTTAATGTAATTATATAAATAAAAATAAAGAATCTACTATGCTCTATGCCCCACCCCTTGTGATGTAGTGGTAACTAACTTGGTGTCTACCAACTCAATACACACTAGCAAACAACTAACAATTAACATTGAGGTTTAGCCATTCAAAAAAAATAAGAATGATGGGTCAAGCGATATTAACCAATAAGTTCATAATACACTAGATAATAGCATGCATATAGCAAAGGGTGGTGGTTCAAATAGGACCACAGGTCCATCGAGCAACGGTTCCTCATTAGATAGCTCACCTCTTAGTTAAAGAGGTCTTCCTGATAATCTGATTAAACAATCTTTCACATAAACAATTCATTACCAAGTTCTCCTTCAATCTTACAAAACATATACATGTTCTATATATAGCCATTTGTCTTGAGTCTCCATTTGATTGTTATCGATCCATTGTTCTAAGAAATATTTAAAAAACACTAATCAATGACTAACAGTTTAGTGGTATGTTTTTTGTCTTTACAAATATAATGTGGGTTTAAATTATTACAAATACAATGTTAGCTAGAATTTTAATAGTATAAAATATTGTTGTTCGAAAAGAAATAATAATACAAATTTCTAAAAGACACTAATGGGTAAAGAGTTAGACCTTCATAATTTCTACACAGTGTTATTAACAAATTAAGAATAACTAATTAAAAAATACCTTTTGCAAGATTCAGTTTTTTTAAATGCTCGCTTTGTTGATTTTTTAACTCAATCTTATATAAGTTAATGTCCGAACAACAGAAAGGAATGAATAACTTATATACGAGTCAAATACTCATTTATTCGTATATATTCTTATTTCAATTAAATAATATTTCTTTATTTATTTTATATATATTTATTATGTCAACCATTCATAAACACTTACACATAATATTTTTATAAAAATATAGGGAATATGAGGCAGTGTTGTGGTTTCTCTGTTTAACCTAAAAATGTTAAGGGATGTAAATGAGGTTGAGGATTCTGATGTAAGTGTCAAATAATATAAATTTTCATATTTTCCTTAAAGTATGAATATGAGAATAAGGGGATTCTACTCTGATGTGAATGAATCTTGTGACAGGAATGTTATAATACTAGTAAATTTATTATCTTTACACATATAATTATATTATAATTTATTATATTGTATACATTTATTATTATTTTTCTTTCTTCTCCAATCACAATCATTTTAAAAATTATTAAAAATTTTATAGGATTCAATAGTGATTCTTCAAATATATCAATCCGTAAAAACATTTTCTCTTATTTACTCACAAACAATCAAAACTATTTCATATAATATACCAAACATACTCACATACTTTTAAGGATTCATTGTGAATTTTCTAACCATAATAAATAATACCTTTTGTCTTCTTTACAAATGGATATCAATATAATTTAAATTTCCATCCACTACTAAGTTAAAAAAATTATACGCGCTTTAGGTTGTTTTCATAGCACTTCAAGAAATGTGTCGTAAGTGTGCGCGAATTAACGACCCAAATTCTGCATTGCAATATAGCAAACCCAATGGTTAATTTCTAGTGAAAATCACGTAAATACGTTATAGAAACCATTCATATGAAAATTAAAATAAAACAGCTTATATAAATATAATCAATACAAAAGAATATAAATTAACAATTATAATGTCTTTTACAATTGTAAATAAACAAAATAGAAGAACAAAAATATAAAAGGTTGAGAATCGTGTAGAATACTTGAAATCAAACTTGGATAATCTGAAAGTCGTGAAGATCACTTTCAGATCCAAATTATTCGGTGGCTCACCCGAATAAATCAATCGGATACAACTCAGACGATATCAAGAATTCGTATGTTGTGTTGTGTGAATTTTCGTGAACCAGAAGAAGAATAAGAATTCGAGAATGAGCATATGACCAACATCCCTCATCTCATTCGGTTTTGGAGGGAAAAAACAGGAAAAACTGTCATTTGGTAGTTTCATCAAATTTATTTTTATTTTAAATAACCATTAAAATTACGCATTTTCCACTCGAATTTTACATGTGAAATTCTGGAAAATCGATTCGAAATGCAATTTTTAATGAAATCATTTTTACCAAAATAAAAAATTTCCAAGTTGACCTGGCAGCTCGACCCCAGGTAGGGGCTTTGCCCCTTGGACCCCGCTACCAGGGGCGTTGCCCCCAGACCCCCGCCAAGGGGGCGTTGCCCCCTTGGAACCCCCATTGCTTAGGGGCTTCGCCCCTAAAAAGGTTTTCATTATTGAAGATCATAATACACTCAAACAACACATGCACTCCGCACCTCCTAACTTGTTTATGGATATATGATCACATTGGTCATTAGTCAATCCAATTACATTAAAATATCTAACATTCCTCCCCCATTTTAGTGTAATCCTTGATTAACTAAAACAAACTCACACAAACTACAAACTTATGCATAAATGAAATATCGTGACGATTGAATTTCATCTTAGAATATTACACATTCCAAATATTCAAATATTAGAGTGTCATATTAGGGTGTCACTTAGGATTGAACCCTTGCTATTCATAGTGAATATATGAAGATAATATACACAAAAGTTTACATACTTATATGTTCTTACTTGACACTATATTTTACTAGCCTTGTGTCCTTATCCTTCATAAGCATATCAAAGCCACGTCCAAGCTTCTTGAAGCAGCTAAACTTCATGCTTATATAGGTAGCTCTTTTTCTTTTGCACCTGCATATGCAATTTTTCAAAAGAACTATTAAGAAGTTACACTTCAACCTCCTTAACTTGCATGTCTAAACACATACCTTAGGATGTTGCTACTAATGCATTCCAATCAATAGATGTTAAGCTTTCCACATTGAATTCAACATCTAATGTTATACTAGATGGGATTTGGGTATCTTAACATGAGAGGATTTAGGTGGACTTCAATCCCATCCTTAAAGCCGACTTGTGCACAAGATCTCTATTTAGCCCTTTAGTTAAATGATTTGCTAAATTATGTTGAGTTCTCACAAACTCCACAGATATCACACCTTGTATGATGAGCTCATAAATCATGCTATGTCTAACACCTAAGTGTTAAGCCTTAGCCAAAGTGGCTTCACTATCACATCTAATAGATATAGGTGATATTGGTTTAGGGCATAATGGAATTTCATAAATCAAGTTTCTTAGCCATTTAGCTTTTTTTTTCCAGCTGCTGCTAATGCCACAAACTCAGATTCCATTATTGAGTTAGTAATGCAAGTTTGTTTCTTCGATGCCCAAGAGATGGCACCTCCTCCAAGTAGAAATGTCCATCCACTTGTGGAAGAATGATCTTCCATATTTGTAATCCAACTTGCATCCGAATAACCTTCAATAACAGAATGTAACCCAGAATATGTTAAACAATAATTCATTGTTCCTTTCAAGTACTTAAATACTCGATTAATAGCTTGCAAGTGATGTGAACTAGGGTTACTAGTAAATCTACTAAGTTTTCCAACATCATAGGCTATATCAGGCCTAGTGCTAATTGTCACACTCCAACCTTGACGGCGGAAACGTCGAGATGTGAGGGTTACGATTGTTCACAGCCACATAACGCTATTTATTAACTCCAAATATATTATAAGATTCAATTGCAACATTACAAGCAAAAGTTTCAACAAAGAACACATCATGTACAAAAGCTACAAATAACATGATCATCCATTTTATCTCTAGGTCCAATCCTAGATGTAATAAGCTTCAAAGAGTGGAACACAAACTTGAGGTATACCTGAAACATGTTAAAAAAATAAAAAGGGTCAACATAAAAATGTTGGTGAGCATTCCACAGTTTTCAATACATAAGTATATAAAAGATGGCAATTCAAGTCATAAGTTAGTGAATAAAGTGATTAGGGATGTTATGAACAATGCAACAATCAAACCTCGACAAAAGTTTTACAAGTCTCAAACGTTAAAAGTATATACGATCAGCTAAGTGTACTTGGATCAACCAAGCAGGCTTGTCTTACCCATAGATCTATGACTTCGCTGGGCTAGCAATAGTTAATGATTGTACATATAACGCCATAACATGGTAACCACAAAAGTTCAACTAACCACAACTTTACAAGATGAATTGCCATAGGTTTACAAGTCTCAAATAAGTTTACAAGTGCAATGATAATATGTTAACATGTTTCACCCCAAAGTGAAAATAAGCAAAAGGGGTATGGAAATACTCACTTGATGTAAATAAGATGATGATAAGAAAAATAAACGAGGCCCCAATGATTTCTTCATGATTAGATCTAAGATTTGGTGTCTTAGGATTAGAATAAATATAAGATTAACGACTGAATACGAATTAGGGTTTCGACTGAAATTTGGGGTTTTAATAATTACATTTTATAGAAATATAATAATACAATCGTTTACATTTTGATAAATATATATGTATTTATATAATATATTTAAGACTAAGTATGATAATGAAAGATTCAATGTTTGAATTTATTAATTTAATAAGAGTAAATATACTGTGTGAAAAGAAATAATTAATTTAATAATTATTTAAAATTTGATAAAGATAATTGAATACCTTTCAAATGCCTCGTAGGATAATTTATAGTTATTTAAATCATTTTATTAAGTTTTTAACCCTTTTAAATGATTAAAATATTCAAAGCCTTAAAATAGGAATAAAGAATAAATAAATAAAAATTTATATTACTTTATTAGTTTCAAGAGTTCAAATAAAAGTTATGGACTAATTTATTAATATGATATAATATGCTTATATGATTAGATGAACAATTAAATATCTATTTAAATAAAAATTTTAATAATTAAATATTTAAAGTATTTGAAATATGTAGTTTGGAATATCCAAATTTGTACTATAATATAATTATACATATAAAGTTTTAAAATTTGTTTTTATAGTATTTTTATTCTTTAAATTAAGATTATAAGTTTCAAAGTTCTAATAAAATTAACTTAATAATTTCTAGATTGTTTTTAGTTAACAAAATAATTTTATTTTGATTTGATAATGTAATAACACTTTTCTGAATTATAAAATGTAAAAAAAACTAATTGAAAACACAAGATGTTAGAGGCCCGGTTCGAACTCGGGACCTCTCGGTTATAATCCACGCCGAATACCAGTTGGGCTACAGCCCGATCTGGTTGAAAGTCCCATTACCATATTTAAAAAGCATTAGTTTCAAAATCCCCAAATTTACTCAAGAACCCTAGAATCGAATTAAGTCAAATTAAACATCAATTCGGATATGTTAACCAAATTAACATTAGGGCTTTGTTTCCCCATGTTAAACCGAGTACAATGATGTGCGAAACTTACGTTATAGAGTTCGAATTGATGAATATGGTGACAAAGATAGCCGCGACAACGTTGAAGTCGATTTGATACCAAATGTTGATGTTAATCAAATTGCCCTTGCAGATAGCATTTAAGGTCGAAGTTAATCAAATACCCTCTGTCAATTCGGCTTAATGGAGCTCCGAACATGGATAACGACAGTGTTGCAGGTCGAAGTTGAACATGGTAGTCGAACGCGATGCTCGGGTGAGTATCAGACGAATTTGGGGTTGTATTCGACTAATGGTAATCAGATGATCGTTTATGTTAGCTTAATTGAATTATAATTAGGATTAAATTCTAAAACGGCCTTATGGTTAAAGACGAGTTTCGGTTTCGAGTTGGTATGCCCATAACGCCTCTTAAATCGAATTAAAGTGTATTAACATGCTCGATTCTTGTTCCTGAAATGATTTGGTTCAAGATTCTATGGGTTTTGGAGTTTAATGTCGAGAGTCGGGTTGTTTGGGGAGATTGCCGGAGTTGGCCGAGGTGGTCGACGGGGATCAAGGGGTTTGGTTTGGGTGTTTTAAATAAATTACGATTTAGTCCCTGATCTTTAACCCATTGTCATTTTATGTAAAACTCTTTAATTTGAGTTTTAAGATATGCAATTCAAACCCAAAAGTTTGTAAAATCATATTTAGTTAACTAATAAATTTTATTTTTAGAAAAAATCTTTTTGAACCTTCTAATATTTATAAAACTTTACAATTTAATTTTATATTATAGTTAGAAGTCATAAATAACAAACAACCTTTATAATTTTATATAGATTTTAAAATCACAAAGTTTTTACAAATGCTAAATAAATTAAATAAATAGATTTTGAATAAATGATATAATTATTGTATTTGAAAGATATAAATAAATTAAATTGCTAACTAATGAATTTGATTTTTGAAATAGACTCAAAAGTATTCGGGTTTGGGTTTAAGTCTTGAAAAATTACGGATGTTACACTAATCATGGCATACATGAGACTTCCAATAGCTTTTGAGTATTCAAGTTGAGACACTACAATACCTTTATTAGGTAGAAGCTTAAAAATTAGGATCTATAGGAGTGCTTACAGGAGAACAATCTTCGAAGTTACATTTCTTCAAAATCTTCTCAATATAATGAGATTGAGAAATTAAAATATCATTGTTCCCACGCTTGATCTTTATACCAAGTATCACTTCAGCCTCCCCCATGTCTTTCATAACAAACTTAGATGACAAGAATTCCTTAGTTTTATCAACTTGACTTTGGTTAGTACCAAATAGTAACATGACATCTACATATAAACAAATTATAATTCCTTTTCCAGAAGTGTCAAACTTGCTATATAGATACTTGTCTGCTTGGTTCAAAACAAAACCATTAGACAACACAACATCATCAAACTTTTGATGCCATTGTTTTGGTTCTTGCTTCACACCATATAAGATTTTATTAACTTACAAACTTTATTCTTATTACCCGGCATAACAAAGCCTTCAGGTTGTTTCATGTAGATCTCCTCATCCAATTCATCATTTAAAAATGTAGTTTTTACATCCATTTGATGAATCACAAGATTGTTTATAGCTGCAAGTGCTAATAACAATCTAATAGTAGAAATCCTAGCAACAGAAGCATAAGTGTCAAAGAAATCAATACTTTCTTTCTGTCTAAAGCCTTGGATAACTAATCTAGCTTTAAACTTATCTATGCTACCATCCACTTTCATTTTCTTTTTAAATATCCATTTACACCCCATGGTTTACATCCAGGAGGTAAATCAGCCAACTTCCAAGTATTATTTTGCATAATGGAATCCATCTCATCTTGGATTGCTTCTTTCCAAAGTGCAACATCTTTAGAAGCCATAGCTTTAATGTAAGTCTTTGGATCCTCCTCAATATTAAAACAATATTGATATTGATATCTAATCTCATTCCTTGATCCTTCAACTAAATAAAGTTGAAAATCATCATCAAAAGACTTGGCTTTTCTTGCTCTTGTACTTTTCCTTGGTTCAGTTCTAGTAGAAGGTACATATTTGGTATTAACCGAATTACTACCAAATGTATTGTTAGTTTGAGAAACGTTGGAAATCACGTCCTTTGGTCTAGGTATAGAAGTAAATCTTTCTTCATCAAATATTGCATCTCTTGACTCTATAACCGAGTTTACAGATACATAATCATTAGGTTCTAAGACATAGAACCTATAAGTGATGCAGTCAGAAACAAAGAGATAGATAATTGAACCTGTTGATTCAACAAGAATACCAGGAACAATCCTTCTACCTATCGTTGATTCACAAGAATACCGATAATCAGGGTTACACTAACACATACGGTGATAGAGAGAAAACATATTTTTTTCATAAACTTCAATATTATTTCCCCCATCTCTTACAAACATATAAAGAAACAAAACAAAAGTCGAATGGGCCACAAAACATAAACGGGCTGAAAACTAGACCAAATGTAAAGTTCAAAAAAATTTAAAAATAAAACAAAAACGTAAATAACTCATAAAATAAGTTGTTTTTGGGCCGAAACGATGACCTCTAGCCCAAAACGGAGACTTCTAGCCCAAGTTATGATCATTTCAGGTGAAACCTCTTTTGATAAATGATCTTGGGCCTCCAAAAAGGCTAAAACTTGCTCATTCACACTTGGGCCCACATCAATAAGCCTTGGAATGCTGAGCATATCCAATAAAGATGCAATCTATACCTCTTTCACCTAAAGTTTTTCTTTTTCGGTAAGCCTCACAACAGCTTTACATCCCCAAACTTTAAGATAATTTAAGTTTGGGGGCTTTTTGTGCCAAAGTTCATATGGGGTAGTCTTATTCTTTTTATTAGGAATTCTATTCAATAGATAACAGACCGTTAGCATTGTCTCACCCCAAAATCCTTCACTTAAATCCGAATAGGACAACATAGAATTAACCATTTCTTTCAATGTTCTATTCTTTCGTTCTGCTACACCATTTTGTTATGGTGTATAAGGAGCTGTAGTTTGATGTATTATGCCAGTGGATTGGAAATACATCAGATCATAATACTCACCTCCTCTATCAGTACGAAGATTTTAATCAACCCATTTTGATGAAGCTCTACCTCTTGTTTATAAATTTTCAATTTATCAAGAGCTTCATCCTTAGCATGCAATAAATAAATATAACAATATCTAGATGCATCATCAATAAACGTAATAACATATTTTATTACCTAATGATGGTGTAGCATGCAAATAACATAAATCACTATGTATGAGGTCTAAAACTTTACTTTTCCCAATAACATATATAAAGGGTTGTCTAGTTATTTTAGTCAACATACATATCTTGCATTTTTCATTATTCATATCAAAAGCAGGGATTAAACTAATTTTTGACATATCTTTTAGCCTTTTATAATGAACATATCCTAGTCTAGCATGCCATAATTCCACTTTGTTTATATTATTACTAGAACTAGCTGAAGCCATACAAACAGAATCATTACCAAAAGAAATATCCAAATTCAACATAAACATACCATTACACAGATAATCAAATCCAACAAAAGTACCATGTCTTGACAAGATATACTTGTCACTTTACAATACTTGTTTGTAACCACAATTATTTAATACAATACCAAACAACAGATTCTTTCGAATCTCAGGTACATACAACAGTTTATTTAATAGTAAACATTTTCCAGAAGTAAACACCAGCTTCACATTTCCTAATCTCTTGATTGGTTCGGTTGCAACATTGCCCATTTTTAATAATGATCCATCTTTAATTGGTTGAAAGTCCTTGAACCAACGAAGATCTTTACACACATGACTAGTTGCTCCCAATCAACCCACCAAGCAACATCACCATCCTACATATAAAATGATTCAGAAATTAGTGATACATAATTCTCACCCGAATTATAATTTGGAACTAAAATCTGAACTTGTTGCTTTCCCGGATCCTTAGATCCACTTGGACCAACATCATTCTTGTCACACCCCAACCTTGACGGCGGAATCGTCGAGATGTGAGGGTTAAGATTGTTCACAGCCACATAACGCTATAATTAAGTGTAAATATTAAAATTATAAGTTTCAAAAGTCATTACAAACATAAGTCGCAAAACATGAACTAATCCCAAATAAAACAAAACGCAGCATAACAATTATTTATTTAACTAGGTCCAAGTCCTAGTTTTATTTCCAAGCTTCAAAAGTCCACTTTAAACTTGGGGATTTCCTGAAACATGATAAAAATAAAAAGGGTCAACTATAAATAGTTGGTGAGTTTCCAAGGTTTTTTTACATAATATGATAAAGTTACAAGTAGCAATTCATGTCATAGGTCATAAGCAAGTAAGGTTATAGAACACATATCGTCACAACCAAACCTCGACTTGATTACAAGTATAAAAGATTGGCTAAGTGTATTTGGTTCCCGTGATGAACAAGCATACGTCATCAGGAGCCGGCAATACCTCGGCTTTAGCACCAAATAGGCTTGTCAGGCCCAAAGATCTAAGACGTCGCCAGGCTAGCAATAGTTAATGATTGTAAACAAACTATGTATCTCATATAAACACTTACAATACACAAATAACCATGACATAATAATAAGTTGAATTGCATGTGCTTATAAGTCTCAAATGTTT
Source organism: Flaveria trinervia (assembly GCA_025506515.1). NCBI lineage: Eukaryota > Viridiplantae > Streptophyta > Magnoliopsida > Asterales > Asteraceae > Flaveria > Flaveria trinervia. The sequence goes on from CM046448.1 coordinate 5,522,723, forward strand.
AAAGTGTACAATGTATAGATAATCATGTTTCACCCCAAGTGGTGTGAAATAAAATAAAAAGGGGCAAGGAAAACTCACTTGTCAAATAAGTATATAATGAAGATTAATAAGAATAAAAATATGCCGTTCCAAGATAAAACGTCACAAGGCACCTAAATATATAAATATTACAAGATTTTGGTTAATAATAAGATTACGAGTTAACACGAACTAGGGTACTAGTATATTGGGGATTTTTTTTATAAAGTTAAATTATTATAAAAATACCATTTATGAAAATTTATAAATTTATTTTTTTAAGGAAATTGATCCTTTGTAAATAACTTGTGATTTTATTTATAAAATTATATTTAAATTCTATGAATATCATGATAAATCCAAAAACATATGGTCTAATATTAATTTATTGTCTTTGAGTATTATATAATAATCTAACTTATTATAAAAATACTTAATTATTACATTTGCAAATAATTTTATATTAAAATATTACAAAGGCTTACAAGAATAATTTTTTTTTTAAAAATATTCAGGTGACTTTAAAAATATTTAGGGTTTATAAAATTCATTTTTATAATTATTGTAAATTTCCTATAATTAATTTAAGGCCAAAAAGGCTTTAAAAAAATTACATGAGAGTGCCCGGGTTCGAACCCGGGACCTCATGGATGTGGGGGTATTGCTCTAACCAGTGAACCAAGGCTTCAGCCGCGGTAAGTACTGGTTTTCTATACTATAAACCCGTTTAAGAAAAATTCCCCAAACCCTAAGAACCCTAGAATCATTTGATTCCAAATCGACCCCCAATTCGATTATGAACAAGAAATTAATCTTGGGGCTTTTAATACCCAAGTAAAACCGATCAGAAACATGTGTTTGATTACCCGTTTTGAGATCGATTTGTTAGCGAGGAAGACGAAGAACAGTTACGAACTCGTGAAGCTTGTTCGGTGTTCAACCGATGGTTCCAACCAAATTCGTTGTACAAGGAGCCTCTAATGGTGCACAGGATTAAAAGCCCTCAAACAATTTTCGTTTATGAAGCTCGGATGGTTGTTTTTGTTTGAGTTGCAGGTCGCGGCTTCAAAGGGTAATCGAGGTGCAATTCGTGTGTGTTTCAGATACAACTGATAGTTGTAATCGATTAAGGGCAGATAGATAATCGTGTAAGTTGAATCAATTTGATTATTATTGCGGTTTAATACCCAAACGGTTATGGGTTTAATGTGCTACGGTTATACAATCGGTTGGTTGGTATTCGGCGTTAAATCCACAGTTATTAGGTGTATTAAGGTTCGAATCACGCACACGAGGTAATTCGGAACGATTGGGCTTCGAAACCGAGGGGTTTTTGGCATCTTGAAGCTCACCGGAACTTGGCCGGAGAATGGCCGGCGGTCGACGGGGAAGAAGGGGGGAATGGTTTGGGTTTTTAAAATTACACAAATGGTCCCTCAAATTTAATAGTTAACATTTTATGCTAAAACTTTGTTTAAAGTTTATAAATTTACAAACAACCCCCAAGTTTTTAATTAATTTTTAAACACTTTTAAGTTAACATCTTATTATTATTATTACTATTATTATTATATTATTATTATTATTATTATATTATTATTTACTTAATTTAGAACTTCAACAAAGAATCATACAATAATAGCCCAACAAGATTCATAAATTGACTAATAACCCATATAAGAATTGATAAAATTAACTTTTAATTAACGAAAAAAAACGAGATGTTACAGTCTCCCCAACTTAAAAGAATTTCGTCCCGAAATTAAAAGAAATGAAACTATACAAATAAGAATGGGTATCTCTTCTTCATGTGCTCCTCACGTTCCCAAGTAAATTCAGCGCCACGTTTATTTTCCCATCGAACCTTGACGATTGGGGTTGTTGTGGTTCTAGTCTTCTTCATTATACGATCCATGATCTCTACAGGTTTCTCGACAAAATGTAATGACCGTCGATCTGAATGTCTTCCAGCGGAACATACAGGCTTTCGTCGGCCAAACATCTTCTCAAATTTGAGACGTGGAACACAGGATGAATTCCACTAAGGTCGGAAGGTAACTCTAGTTTATAAGCCACTTTCCCAATCCTTTTCAGGATTTTGAAAGGTCCTACAAACCTTGGAGCCAGTTTGCCCTTCTTTCCAAAACGAACCACCCCTTTCCACGGTGAAACCTTGAGAAGAACCATCTCCCCAACTTGGAATTCTAATGGCTTACGTCGCTTGTCAGCATAACTCTTTTGACGACTTCTCGCCACTTCAAGGTTCTTGCGAATAATAGAAACTTTATCGGTCGTCTCTTGTATAAGTTCAGGACCAGTGATGAAATTTTCACCAATGTCGGTCCAACAGATCGGTGAACGACATTTTCGACCATAAAGTGCTTCAAACGGTGCCATCTTGATACTCGAGTGGTAACTATTGTTATACGAAAATTCCGCGAGCGGTAGATGCGTATCCCAATCGCCACCAAAGTCAAGCACACAGAGACGTAACAAGTCCTCCAAAGTTTGGATCGTTCGCTCGGTTTGACCATCAGTTTGAGGATGGTAAGCCGTGCTTAGATCTAATTGTGTACCCAAGAGTTCTTGCATAGATGACCAAAAATATGAAGTGAAACGAGCATCTCGGTCGGATATAATGTGCAGAGGTACCCCATGGCGACTTACAATCTCATCAACGTATATACGAGCTAACTTTGATGTCTTGAAGGTGTCGCGTATGGGTATGAAATGTGCCGACTTGGTCAATCGGTCAACGATCACCCATATGCTATCATGTCCTCGAGAGGTTCGGGGTAGCTTTGTTATGAAGTCCATGGATATGTGTTCCCATTTCCACATAGGGATCTCGGGTTGCTCAAGTAATCCACTTGGACGTTGATGTTCGGCTTTAACTTTCGTACATGTGAGGCACTTAGCTACATAAGTCGCTATGTCTTTCTTCATTCCAGGCCACCAATATTGACCACGTAGGTCCATGTACATCTTATCGGAACCGGATGAATAGAATAACGAGTTTGATGAGCTTCGTTCATAATAAAGGTACGAATGTTATCGCGATTTGGAACCCAAATACGATTGGCGAAGTACATCAACCCATTGGGTTTCGTTTCCAATTGGGTTAGAAGATTATGCTCCAACTCATCCTTCATTCTTCCTTCTCGTTGAACCATTTGTTGAGCCTCCAGGATGCTAGACTCGATGTCACTATCTATTCTCAGGTTTTGTAGTAGTACGGTGGTCTCATTGACATCTAGTCGAATTTCAGTATCGAACTCTCCCAAGGTGTCAAACCATTGACGTCGATCTCGAATTTCTTGGAATGAGATCATCTTGTTGTGAATCTTTCGGCTCAGTGCATCGGCCACAACGTTTGCTTTACCAGGATGGTAACGAATGTCACAATCATAGTCACTAATCAACTCCACCCAACGACGTTGTCTCATATTGAGATCTTTTTGATTGAAAACGTGTTGAAGGCTTTTGTGATCGGTGTAGACTATACATTGCGTACCATACAGGTAGTGCCTCCAAATCTTCAAAGCAAATACAACAGCACCAAGCTCGAGATCATGAGTTGTGTAATTCACCTCGTGAACCTTCAATTGCCTCGATGCGTAAGCTATGACCTTCCCTCGTTGCATAAGAACACAACCAAGGCCTTGTTTAGATGCGTCACAATACACAGTGAAATCATCGTTTCCATCGGGTAGGGTCAATAGGAGCATTGCATAACTTATGCTTTAACGCTTCAAAAGCTTCTTCTTGCTCGGAACCCCACTTGAAGGGTTTATTCTTTTGTGTCAAAGTGGTGAGCGGTTTCGCGATCCTCGAGAAATTGGCAATGAATCGCCGATAATAACCAGCAGACCAAGAAAAGAACGAACTTCGTAGGAGTTGTAGGAACACACCAATTCTTCACAGCTTCCACCTTTGCAGGATCAACGTGAATTCCTTGGCTATTCACCACGTGTCCTAGAAATTGAACTTCTTCGAGCCAGAAATCACACTTCGAGAACTTTGCGTACAATTGCTCTTTCTTTAACAGCTCAAGAACCAATCTCAAATGCAGCTCATGATCGGTGTTGGACTTGGAATAGATAAGTATGTCATCAATAAAGACGATCACAAACTTGTCTAGATAAGGCTTGCATACTCGGTTCATGAGATCCATGAAGACAGCAGGAGCATTGGTTAAACCAAAAGGCATCACCATAAACTCATAGTGTCCATAACGAGTACGGAAAGCGGTCTTTGGGATGTCATCCTCATGAACTCGTAATTGATGATATCCAGAACGTAGATCAATTTTCGAGAATATGGCAGCTCCTTGAAGTTGATCAAACAAGTCATCGATGCGAGGAAGAGGATAACGATTCTTGATGGTAAGCTTGTTAAGTTCACGATAATCGATGCACATACGAAATGATCCATCTTTCTTCTTCACGAAAAGAACAGGTGCACCCCAAGGCGAAGAACTAGGACGGATGAAGCCTTTCTCGGACAGCTCTTGCAGTTGACAAGAGAGTTCTTGCATTTCCGATGGTGCAAGCCGATATGGTGACTTGGCCACGGGGTTTGCTCCCGGTATCAAGTCAATTTTAAACTCGACTTCACGCACGGGAGGTAACCCACTAAGGTCATCGGGAAATACTTCAGGAAAGTCTCGTACGATAGGGACATCCTTAAGTTCTTTCCTTTGACTTTCGTGTTGACCACATAAGCCAAGAAGGCCATATACTTCTTGTTTAAGCACTTTCGGGCTTGAGTGCAAGACATGAGTTTAAGCCCTTTAGAGATTTTTCACCGAACACCTTCAACGTATCTCCAGAGGGTAACGGTATGCGAATGCACTTCTCGAAACAAATGATCTCGGCATGGTGTTTGGCTAACCAATCCATACCAATGATGACGTCAAAGCTTCCTAGTTTCATAGGAATAAGATCGATAAGAAAATCATGCGTGTCAAGACTTAAGATGCAATCACGAACGATAACGTCAACGGTAATTGGTTCTCCATCGGCAACTTCAACAGTAAGAGGTCTTTCTAGTTTCGTATGTGGCTTAGCAAGTATGGGTTCAAACTCTAATGAAACAAAACTTTTATCGGCTCCAGAATCAAATAGGACATAGGCATAAGTTTTGTTAATAAGGAACATACCTGTTCAATTTTTGAGGTATTTAACAATACAGGTAAAATATGAAATGAATTCGATCACAAAATTTAAGGGTGAGTTAACGTACCATTCACCACATCGTTGTTTGCTTGTGCTTGGTTAGCGTTGATGTTGAAAGCACGTCCTCGGGCTTGTGGAACATTACCCACAAGACGAGGGCATTGTGGGCGAAAATGGCCAGGTTCCCCACAGTTGTAGCAGACACGGTTTGTGACCACAGCGGCATTGTTAGGTGCACGGTGGCAAGTCGCCACCAAATGACCATATTTACCGCATAAGGTGCAAATGCGGCATGGTTGATTCCCCGGATGATGATACCTACACGTGCTGCACATCGGTTGCGGACCAGCATAAGCCCTAGCCCCAGGCACTTGTGCCACAGATGTAGCCGCAGGTACAGGTTGTCTTTGGGGTTGTTTGGGTGCAGCCACGGCATAGTTACGCGCCGGTGTGAACTTGCGCTTCTTGTTGTTGTTATGGCTGTTAGACGGTTCAGCTTTGGTCTCCTTAACCGCCTCGGTAGCCGTCTTCTCCACCTTCTTTGCACCCTTCACAGACATGGTGCCCGCTCTTATATGGTTCTCGGTGAGTTGAGCGGTGATTGTAATGGCTTCTTCCAAGGTTGTGGGTCGGCTACCCACCACAGCATCTTGAATTTGGGGTGGTACACCCTTAATGAACTTCTCGATGTTGCGGGGAACAGTGTCGACCATATGGGGTAGCAGTATACTCAACTCATGATGCCTAGTTGAGTAGGCCAAATGATCACCATCATTTTGTTTCAAATTCCAAAACTCTTCTTCCAGCTTTTGCAATTCACTCCTTGGGCAGAACTTCGCGATGGCGATGTTCTTGAATTCGTCCCATGTAAGTGCTAGAATAGCATCGGGTCCACGATTCCTCTTCTCGCTATTCCACCAGGTAAGAGCCCTTTGTTGGAACATACTAGTGGCATAACGAACCTTGAGTGCATCGGGACACTCACAATTGATAAAGGTATTCTCCATGCTTTCAAACCACTCAAGAAGACCAGTGGCTCCTTCCTTGCCACTAAAACTAGTGGGCTTGCAAGAGCTGAAGTGTTTGAAGGTGCAAGTTTGATTATTCCCATGTTGATTGTTCCCGTTTTGATTGTTGCTATTCTCTCCATGACCATTTCCATTGTTGCTAGCGTTGGTCATTAAGGTGCTATTAAGTTCAGCAACCATGGTCGGAATGACAGCAGCCATTTGTCGAGCAATCATGGCGGCTAACTTACGATCGGAACTTCCACGCTTTCCATGATGACGAGACATGCTGGAATATACAAATGAGTTAGATATGAGAATTGGAATAACAAGGATTAATGTTCAACAAGGATAAGGCAAAAAGTTGTAAGGCACATGGAATGGTTCCATTTGGTAACGCATTACCATTTGGAAACGTTGACACGTCAAGGTAAGTTGACCCATTCGCCTTAGAAATTTGTGTATGTTGACCATGGTTTATCACTCATCCCAGAAATCCCCAGGTAAGCATAACTAGTCCCGTAGGATTTATGCGATATGCTTGCCTTAGCCCGAGGGCCTTTTGCCAGGAAATCTAGAATACAGGTGTCCATGTGTCACACAAATTTCTTAGGTTCATGAAATCAAAACCATGATGAGATTTACATAGATTAGACATAAGTCTAAAGATTCAATTCTTAAGCATAAGTATACGATTCCACGTGTTGACGAGAATAAGATTAAGAAGTTTCATTTGTCGGGGAGAGTCAATGAGTCAAAGTTAAGTTTAGGGAGACAAGTAACAAAGTTTAGACAATTACAAGGCAACCTATGCTAAGGCATCAAATTGCACATAAAGTATAGCATTATGTAGCATGTAACAATATATATATTTCCAAAATATAAAAATTATCCTATGAGGTTCATGCATAAGCTATAGTCTAGGTCACCATTACTAATAACCTAAATCCCTATAGTTATGGGCTCTGATACCAATCTGTCACACCCCAACCTTGACGGCGGAATCGTCGAGATGTGAGGGTTAAGATTGTTCACAGCCACATAACGCTATAATTAAGTGTAAATATTAAAATTATAAGTTTCAAAAGTCATTACAAACATAAGTCGCAAAACATGAACTAATCCCAAATAAAACAAAACGCAATAACAATTATTTATTTAACTAGGTCCAAGTCCTAGTTTTATTTCCAAGCTTCAAAAGTCCACTTTAAACTGGGGATTTCCTGAAACATGATAAAAATAAAAAGGGTCAACTATAAATAGTTGGTGAGTTTCCAAGGTTTTTTTACATAATATGATAAAGTTACAAGTAGCAATTCATGTCATAGGTCATAAGCAAGTAAGGTTATAGAACACATATCGTCACACCAAACCTCGACTTGATTACAAGTATAAAAGATTGGCTAAGTGTATTTGGTTCCCGTGATGAACAAGCATACGTCATCAGGAGCCGGCAATACCTCGGCTTTAGCACCAAATAGGCTTGTCAGGCCCAAAGATCTAAGACGTCGCCAGGCTAGCAATAGTTAATGATTGTAAACAAACTATGTATCTCATATAAACACTTACAATACACAAATAACCATGACAAATAATAAGTTGAATTGCATGTGCTTATAAGTCTCAAACGTTTATAAGTGTACAATGTATAGATAATCATGTTTCACCCCAAGTGGTGTGAAATAAAATAAAAAGGGGCAAGGAAAACTCACTTGTCAAATAAGTATATATGAAGATTAATAAGAATAAAATATGCCGTTCCAAGATAAAACGTCACAAGGCACCTAAATATATAAATATTACAAGATTTTGGTTAATAATAAGATTAACGAGTTAACACGAACTAGGGTACTAGTATATTGGGGATTTTTTTATAAAGTTAAATTATTATAAAAATACCATTTATGAAAATTTATAATTTATTTTTTTAAGGAAATTGATCCTTTGTAAATAACTTGTGATTTTATTTATAAAATTATATTTAAATTCTATGAATATCATGATAAATCCAAAAACATATGGTCTAATATTAATTTATTGTCTTTGAGTATTATATAATAATCTAACTTATTATAAAAATACTTAATTATTACATTTGCAAATAATTTTATATTAAAATATTACAAAGGCTTACAAGAATAATTTTTTTTTTTAAAAATATTCAGGTGACTTTAAAAATATTGGGTTTATAAAATTCATTTTTATAATTATTGTAAATTTCCTATAATTAATTTAAGGCCAAAAAGGCTTTAAAAAATTACATGAGAGTGCCCGGGTTCGAACCCGGGACCTCATGGATGTGGGGGTATTGCTCTAACCAGTGAACCAAGGCTTCAGCCGCGGTAAGTACTGGTTTCTAAATACTATAAACCCGTTTAAGAAAAATTCCCCAAACCCTAAGAACCCTAGAATCATTTGATTCCAAATCGACCCCCAATCGATTATGAACAAGAAATTAATCTTGGGGCTTTTAATACCCAAGTAAAACCGATCAGAAACATGTGTTTGATTACCCGTTTTGAGATCGATTTGTTAGCGAGGAAGACGAAGAACAGTTACGAACTCGTGAAGCTTGTTCGGTGTTCAACCGATGGTTCCAACCAAATTCGTTGTACAAGGAGCCTCTAATGGTGCACAGGATTAAAAGCCCTCAAACAATTTTCGTTTATGAAGCTCGGATGGTTGTTTTTGTTTGAGTTGCAGGTCGCGGCTTCAAAGGGTAATCGAGGTGCAATTCGTGTGTGTTTCAGACAACTGATAGTTGTAATCGATTAAGGGCAGATAGATAATCGTGTAAGTTGAATCAATTTGATTATTATTGCGGTTTAATACCCAAACGGTTATGGGTTTAATGTGCTACGGTTATACAATCGGTTGGTTGGTATTCGGCGTTAAATCCACAGTTATTAGGTGTATTAAGGTTCGAATCACGCACACGAGGTAATTCGGAACGATTGGGCTTCGAAACCGAGGGGTTTTTGGCATCTTGAAGCTCACCGGAACTTGGCCGGAGAATGGCCGGCGGTCGACGGGGAAGAAGGGGGGAATGGTTTGGGTTTTTAAACAATTACACAAATGGTCCCTCAAATTTAATAGTTAACATTTTATGCTAAAACTTTGTTTTAAGTTTATAAATTTACAAAAACAACCCCCAAGTTTTTAATTAAATTTTTAAACACTTTTAAGTTAACAATCTTATTATTATTATTACTATTATTATTATTATTATTATTATTATTATTATTATATTATTATTATTTACTTAATTTAGAACTTCAACAAAGAATCATACAATAATAGCCCAACAAGATTCATAAATTGACTAAATAACCCATATAAGAATTGATAAAATTAACTTTTAATTAACGGAAAAAAAAACGAGATGTTACAATTCTTGTCTTTACCAACCCGACAATCCTTCTTGAAATGACCAGGTTTGCCACACTTCCAACATGCTAACTTTGGTTTCTTGTTAGGGCCTTTGTTGTTGTTGTTGTTACCTTTAAACTTTCGTTTTCCTTTAAACTTGTTGCCATTTTTTGATGATTCACCTTCTTCCACCATGTTCACTTGTGAAGTCAGCCGTGTTTTGTCCTTAACTTTGTCACCCTTTTGACTCCTTAGAGATTCTTCAATTTTGAAATGATTAACAAGTTGAACCAGACTCAATTCCTCCTTCTTATGTTTCAAAGTATGTTTGAAATCTTTTCAAGAATGAGACAGTTTGTTAATAATACTAGAAACCGAGATGGTTTCATCCATCTCCATATCATGTTGAAAAAACTGTCCTAAAATCTTTAAGAGTTCATTATATTGTTCCATGACAGGCCTTGAATCCACCATCTTGTAATTTTTAAAATTACTAACCAGAATTTTCTTACTTGAAGAATCTTCTGCCATATATTTGAATTCAAGGGAATCCCACAGTTCTTTTGCAGATTCAACAGTTTGATAGATATCAAACAGGGAATCAGACATACCGTTTAAGATGTGACCATTACAGATGTGGTCATCGTTCTCCTACTTGCATCGCCTCCTGTTCTGTTCCAGTGTCTCATTTTTCATTAATTATGGCATGGGGGTACTTAGAACATACACAACCTTCAGAGTGGTTAACAGAAAATGCATCTTCTTCTGCCATCTTCGAAAGTCTTGTCCTTCAAACTTGTCAAGTTTTGCGAATTTGCTTGTCATGTCTTTCACAGAATCTCCATCCGTCATCTTCAACAGTAGATAATTTCGATCTTTGTAAAATACTTGAAATCAAACTTAGATAATCTGAGAGTCGTGAAGATCACTTTCAGATCAAAATTATTCGGTGGTTCACCCAAATAAATCAATCAGATACAACTCAGATGAGATCAAGAATTCGTATGTTGAATTTTCGTGAACCAGAAGAATAATAAGAATTCGAGAATGAGCATATGACTAGCATTCCTCATCTCATTTGATTTTTGGAGGGAAAAAACGGGGAAGATCACTTTCAGCTCGACCCCAACCAGGGGCTCTGCCCCTTGGACCCCGCCAGGGGCTGCCGCCCCTTAGACCCCACTACCTTGAACACGACACGAAAATTTACTGGTTGACACGAACACGACCCGATTGACCTAAATTTTTAAAATTTTAATTTTTTTTTCACATATTAATACTTAAAATTATTATTTTACAACAAAATTATCAATTATATAAAACAATTATATTTTAGTAATGAAATCTTATGCCAATTTCTATTTTAAGTTATAAATTTGTGAAAGCAAAATATATAAACAAAATAAAATTAAATAAATAATGGATCAAACAGGTCAACCTGCCAACCCATTGGGTTGATCCTGAACTTGACCCGTTTATATACCGAAGGGGGGTTCACTGGTTCGACCCGAACTTGACCCGAACCCGTTTATAGTAAACTAAACCCACAAATTTTGTGTTAGGTTCGTGTCATGTTTTCGGATCGTGTCAGAAATTCACACCCCTAAGCCGAAGCAATTGTTACTGTCACGATTGATCTAGAACCCGAATTAGATTGTAGAAGAGAAATCAGAGACGAATGATGTTTAGAGAACTTGTTTGTTGTAGGTTTTCGAGTTGTGTTGGTGTGTTTGTGTAACACCCCAAACCGACAAGGTTGACGTGTCACTATCACGGTAATCAAAATCCAAAACATCATTCCATTATTCATAATGATTAAAAGTTAAATAACCAAAAAGAAAACACTAGTCTAAAATCCAACAGAAAAGTCATTACATCAAATTAAATAAACTCTTCTTTAAGCAAAATTCCACTCTTCACTCCCCTCCCGGATGGCCCTGCTGACCTGACGTGCATGAAAACAAAAGCACGCTTGAGCATAAAACTCAGTGAACGGAATAACATATAACAAAAATAAACAGATATAATGATGACAGAGGATAACATAATATCGAACAGAACATAAACCGAGCTAATAATCATATCATATAATAACTGAACAGAGGGGACACAGGTAGCGAGCCCGTGAACCAATGTGAATGGAGCATGGACAGACATACAAACCATTCACTAGAGTCCTAGATAGAGTGGTGTGCAACCATCCATCAAGAAATACAGAACTAACCTAGGATCGATCCATACGCCTCTGAGGAAATAATAAAATAGCAGGATGGCCAATATAAATTCAGAGTCCTCCAATAGAGACGCCGTGATCTCAGCTCACCGCCACGGTTGGTGCCACGTTATTGATGCCGCAATAACATGTCTTGGTCACCCCCAAGATAGGGAGAGCTCGGGTAACAAATTTCCAAAATATAATGTAGTCTAGCTACTTATAACGGAATCAAAAGCAAACTAACTACATATGACAGAAATCAAAACTAGGGATGAACAGGAATCAAATACGATACTAGAATCAGGAATCCGTACCTTATTTTAATTAAACAAGCAACACAAAATCGAGTTATCCTCAAACCGTGCTAGAACCTACATTTAATTTAAAGTTAAGTTAGCTTCTTAAGATCAAGGTTACTTGATTTCGTTGGTCGACTAACTAATCTTCCGATGCTGATTCTTTGAGTTAATAAATACTTGCTAGCATTTATCCACAAAACTAAATCAGTATATTGATTTTATAACTGTTTAATAGTGCAGAACTCATTAAGTTGAGTTATATAATAACAATCAACATCATTTTATTTTCTTACCAATTTAGCTACTATGGAGTTAAAGAAAATTCAACTACTCTTCCTTTAAAATGAAACGATGGCCAAAGAAATCATAAGTTACGGATTACTTGGGTTCTTTATTGAATTTTTTAACTAAAGAAACCCAAAGAATTTTCTTTCTAAATTTTAATATTTATACCCACTTCCATTTAGTGTGTGCGCATCACAATTGAAACATAACAGTAGGGATAGTAACCACAAAACGAAAGACGCAGACCACACACAATTTATTCATGTGATCACTAAATTATAATTCTAGTTTGATTCAATATATTGTCATCAAAAAATAGAAGCTACTTAACTAATTTACAAACCCATGTAAAATAGTTATGCCTTGAATAGTTAATTATATTGTTGTTAACAAATAGGTCACTCACAGCAGTTCAAAATGCTTTGTTGGAGAACGAACGAAAGTAAGCCAGAGGCACTTGAACAGCAAGACCAACTTGACAAGCGCACCGGCGGCTGCATAGATGCTTGGACGAGTTAACGAACCATAAATTTTAAACTGCAACGATGCATGATTCGAAGGAAAAGAAAGAAAACAAAAACGTAAATTGATTCGTTACCTTAAGTAGCAGAATAGAAACCATCGGAAGTCGAGATGGTGAAAACGTTACATGAACGCGAGAGGGCCTATCAGAATGGATTCGACTATTCAAAATAGGATTTTGTAAGCTTCTGGTTAAGTGGTGATTCTAAAACAACACAATAAATTTTCAAGAGAAATATGGATGTTTTGTACCTTGTGTGTCAAAATTAGAACTAATCAAAAGTCTTGAATTGAATCAAATGCAACACAAAAGTTCCCACGATGGAGCAGCAGCAGATTAGCAACGACAAGGGCTGTTTTGGTGGTGATTCATGGTAGCTATAATCTTCCGCGGAGATTCACACATAAACACAGAAGACAGGAGGACCAATGGTTGTGCGAGAGAGGGTTTCAATCGAAACAATTGAAGGCCACAAGGGGTATAGAACACAATTGAAGAGTTGTTGAATAGAGATTTCGTTCCCGTCGATTTCGTGAGTTTTGTTACGAATTTGTTAAAGCCGATAGTGGGTAAATGAATTGAAGTCGATAGTTCAAAAAGTCAAATAGGATGATTCTTCGGTCACAAGTTTCGTAATAGTGCGGATGGGTGCGAAAGTTCAATTAATTCTTTTTTTTTCGTAAACATTGATTGCGTTTATATATATACACACATATATATATATATATATACATATATATATTCAGTTCAATTATTAGTTCACTAATTTTCTTATTTGTTCATTTCACACATACTTACATATATATATTTCCAGGTATTATAGTTTGTCTATTGATATACCCTCGGTATATATAGGGGATTCGAACGATAACAACCCTTTCAACCATTAATCGATCCAAAATCACAATTGTTTATTAAATTCATTAGTAACTGTTATCGTCATCAAAGCGTCACATTGCGTCCACATGTGCGAGTTGAGGGTCCTTTTGTGAATTCACTCAGTGTGATACTTTAGAAAACAATATAATTAAAATGTTATAGAATATAAATCAATTTACATTTTTCTTTCCTCTAATGTGTGATAACTTCCTACACCATTAACTCATTCCTAATACCACTCCCAACTTATAAGCATTGATATCACATGTAAGTATATAACACATGATTTTAGTAAATATATATTAATAACCATACTAATAAATAAATTTCCAACATATACAAAAAATTCATTGCTTTCTTCAACCTCATTTTTGAGATATGTTTTAACTAATTTGTTATACCACCAAGGAACTAACTACACATCCTATCGTTGCAAAGCATCAATAAACATGTTATCTAAAAAGATATCAATTTTAATTTTTTCATATTTATTCTCTGTTTTAAGGGAATTTTGAACCCATTTCATACAAAATATTATACTCTATAAAACTGTATCTCGCATTTGACATCATCAAGTATGTTTTCTTTCATATTTGTAAAGTCTATGCTTGGACATTTTTTAATTTTTGCCTATTATCAATGTACTACATTCAAATCTAGTAGTTGGATTTGCAAAGCTGTCAATTATAACCCACAACGTTTTCATCATATTGTCGCTGTACGTTGACAGTTATTGGTGTTCAATTATGAGTACTTCATAAATGCGTTGAATATTCTATGTTATATTATTTTCTAAATAATATTAATTAAGTTTCACAATCAATTAAATTCACTGATAACGATGTTTATAGTTTATCTCAAATACAACACCTTAGAATTTTATTACACCAGAATAACATCAACTGGAACATATAAATGCAAACAAACCAACAACTTTGGATCAATTAAATTCTACTAAATAGACGATCCTCAGCCCTTTGAATTTTGTGTAGTGTTGGGATGCTTTGTCATTCCTGAAGAAATTGTCTGGATCAACGACTGTCTTTACCTTCACCAATCTATCAAAGTTCCCCTTGAAATACGACTCACCAGTTCCAGTGATCACTCCTGTATCCAAATCTCTATAATTTAAATACGCACACCTCGGATTCTTCGATACATACTTGGTCATGAATTCGTACAAAACTCGAGTCTGATTCAAGTACTTTTCATCCAGTTTTGGATCATCTTCACTCCAGTTTATCCAGTACTGCACCTTGTACAGGTTTCCACCACGATGAGGACATGGAGTTGCATCTGATGCAATTTCCTCCATTATGCCACCATAAGGGTTTAAGTAAACACAACAGTTACCTAATTCAATCAGCTTGTTGAATATAGACCCCCACCCGGATCTAGATATCGCGGTTTGTACATAGTCCGTCTTTCGTAGCATAAAAATAGCATCGTCGCAGTGACGGTTAAGGAGGACTTCAACTGGGGACTTGTAATCTAAATTTGCCCAGTAAAGTGCAGATTCAGCCCAGCTTACTTCCACACAATCTGCTTTGGTTAAGCCTAAATCCGGGGAGTTTGTGTTCATTAGTCGTATTAGTCTACTCGAATCGCCCAAGAAATGTGCTAGAAATGTAGCTTGTATTGTTATTTTGTTGTTCACCTTCTCCGGGGTTAGTATAACTCTGAGGAATAAATCTCTATCGATTGCTGGCGCAATCGATTGCCATTTGTACACAAGGTCAATGGCGTTTTGTTCGATGGTTTTCTTAACACGAAATACTGTGTTAACCACTGGCACTGATACCAACTTCACAGTGTAGGATAAAACAACACCGAAACTGGCGCCTCCACCACCACGTATGGCCCAGAAAAGATCCTCACCCATATATTTACGATCTAGAATGCGTCCATTAGCATCGACAATACGCGCATCGATCACATGATCAACTGACAACCCGTATTTTCGAATCATGGTGCCATAACCACCACCACTCACATGCCCACCAACACCAACTGTGGGACACACTCCTGCTGGGAACCCATGCACCTTGCTCTTTTCCCAAATGCGGTAATACAGTTCACCCAAATGAGCTCCTGACTCAACAACAGCAGTTTCAGTGGCGATATCAACGCTCACTTTATGCAAATTGTACATGTCAAGTAAGATAAACTTCTTTTCATGTGATACGTATGACAATCCGTTGTAATCATGTCCACCGCTGCGAATCAAGATCTGTACGCCGAGTTTCTTGGCGCAGATGACCGCAGCTTGGACGTGGGAATGTTTGGTTGGGGTGATGATAATTGCGGGTTTGGGGGTGGATGCGTTGTCGAAACGGCGATTTCTGATGTGAGATCGGAGGACCGCGGTGTAGGCGGTGGGGTTACGCTTAAGCTGTAAACAATGGAGGAAATTTTGGTGTTGGATTCTGGTGATACTTCTTGGAGGCATTGAAGGAAGGACTCATAGATTGTATGAGGATGGTTTGAAGCCATGATTTTGTTGTACTTCCACATGCATGGCAAATGCTTACTTATAGCCGTTAACATGTATATATTCTTTTCAAATTAATTAATACATATCAATCATTTGCCACCATACTTGGTTATAATTTTATTAAACTAAAAAGACTTCTATATATATTCCATTTTTTTAACATATTATAAATATATTTTATATAGTTAATAGAGAATTATGTGTATATGAATACCATTTTAGTAAATAAAAAACCGGGTAGTAAAAAAGTAATGTCACATAAGTATGTATGATCTTTTAAAGATGTAGGATGTATACCATTTATAATTATTAGAAACAAATTACAATGCAATTGGAAACCCAAATGAAATTGAAGGAAACCTACAATAGATTTATAATTAAAACTAGATGTATTTCACAACGCGTGTTGCTTGACTTGTCAGCGTCGTTTTTTAACAATGTAGTTAGGCTTGGAGTTGGTCATCTGTAGTGGCTGCAACCGGGAAATGGTGTCATACGAAACAAAGAGAACATTTTTTTCATCATCACAACCATGATATAACATAGATCAACAAACGACTATAATATACGGTATTAATCGAACGAAAGAAACCCAACAAAACCAATACCGTCTCATTGGGACTTAACCTCATAAACATGTCTTACATGAGCAATGACAAATCACGAACGTCTTATGTACGCCTCAAAGCAACAATAGAAAGAACATAAACCACAACAAGTGCATATATTTATTGGATTCGCCACCAAAACCACAAAATAATTAAAGATTTACGGCCATCATCATCATATAATGCAAATATAGCTAGGGTTTGCCTCTCAGATGAGTGTTAACTCACCGTCATCAAACCAAACAACAACATCAGATCACCTATGAAGATTAGGGTTTACCGCTCAGATGAGCATCGGCCGAACGTCATTGCATCAATAATCGAATATAACATTGAAGCAAACTAAAGAAAGAATTCAAAACCCCAAATGACAAAGGAAGAAAATTCAATGATTGGCCAAGCAACAAACAAAGGAATAGCCTCGCTGCCACGGCTATCCACAGCAAACGACGACTATCTCTTTGGACAACAGCTTTGGCATAAACCCCAAAGAGAGAAAAAGAGAAACCCAAAAACTACAGCGGATGCAACGACACGATCGGAGATCTCCTGGACCAACTGTGGTCATACATGCAGCCACCAGACCCACCACCGACACCAAATACAAAACACAAACGACAGCTGGCCGATAAGTCGACTATTGTGGATATGGAGGTTACAACGCAGATGATTGCAAAAGTAAATATATATTTATGAAATAAGAAATTTTTTTAAAACATCAAACTTTTATATAATTCTAAATATTTTAAAATTAATATTTTTAAGTAAAACTTTTATAAACAAATATTAATTAAAACTAGGAGTTATAGTAAGAAGTTTTTAAAAAATTACATTTTTTTAAAATGTTTGTTTTGAAAAAAAAAAAATATATTTTTATTTGGAAAAATAAAAAAAGTTAAAATAAAAGATTAAAAAGTTGATATAGTTGTTTTATTATTTATACTCCTTACTTGTAAATAATTTTAACCATACTGTATCTTAAAATATTGTTTTATATCTAATAAATTTTCATTATATTTAATATTTTATTTATTCAACCCGTGTAATACACGAGTCTACTAAAGCTAGTAAACTATATTATATTATAGGTCATTAACAAACTCATTGACAACCCAGTAATAATTTATATTTAACCTATGAAACCTTAGAACCCATTAACATTTTAGCTAGTTAAGTCCACTATCATTTATTTAATTTGAATCTATTTTAAAAACACTATGAGAGTCTTACAATTCACTTAAGCGAGCAAGTTTATTGGTATAAGAGTTATTGTCGTACTATAGACTTTTATGTAAAGGCTATTAACTTTATATTTTAAGAGCTCATTTTTTTCTACTCGCTTAGGGCCACAAGTTATTTGTTGTTTCCTAGGATCGGCCCTAACCAAGAACACCCCTCGGGGTGCACCACCCAAGGCTCGCTGGTGGTAACTACGTGGACTAACCTTTAGAAAATATACATTGTTCATGAACCAATATATTATGGTTTATTCTGAATGCTAGATAACATCTATTATGCGCATTGGGAATGATCAAATTGTCCTATTGCTTGGCGGAGTAAACACCAGCTAGGTGACCACTCACACCTGACCATTATGAGAAATCAAATAGAAATTAAAATAATAAAAAATCTATATTTAATATCAATTTTTACGTAATATTACATCATTAAATATATAAATATTTGACTAGAAATAGTTTAGAATAATAACTAATGATTAATGATGAATCAATCATCAAAAGTTGTGTGATCACTATCACACCGCTACCATCATTTTCGCCATCACACAGTTTTGACGTGGCTATTAACATGGCGACAATTTTCTCGATCACATAACTCCACCACTCATGGCCTAAGATCTCACACCATGCCCAATCTCTCTTTCCTTCATAAAGACATCTAATTAAAATGGTTAATGGATTGGAGGGATGAGAAAGATCAACTCTATGATTTTGACATGTTTAGGGATAAAATGGCAAGGATGAAAAGAACTTATGTGACACCGATATACATGAGATCGAGAAAGCTTAGTGATAGGGGGATGGGGAAAATGGATTCTCTCCACCAAGTGTTTATGTAGTTTTGATCATACTTCAAAATTTCCTCAATCTTAGCATTTTTTTTTCAAGTTTCCTTACATGCTATTCAATCTAGTGGTGACATTAAAAGAAATAAAGCTTTTGATTCATCTTTCGGTCACTAACATGCGATTTAAATTTTCAAGCCTAACGGGTGTTGTATTTAACCGTATTTTAAACACACTTAATTGTTTTCCCATGTTATATGACTTCCATCTCCCATTCAACATAAATTCTAGGAGAATATAATATGTGATGATTGCTATTACTTTAATTGAAGATTAAAGGTGGTACTCTTAACATCTATTGATAAACGCCTAGTCTCTTCTTAACCAATTATCATAGGGGATGGTTCAAATGAGAACCACCTTTTTTTGTGAGAACTCTATGAACCAATCTCAGACACTCATTTTTTATCACATGCCATTTCTCCTTTTTTTTAAATGTTCGTAACTTTTTTTCACGACATCATTTTTAAAAAAAAATTCACCATAAAATTCAGTATGTTTTTATCTTTGCAACGCCTACCATATTGATATACTTTTTCTAGAAAAATCGTACATCCGTTGTTACATATGTGTAAATCTAGTTATACACATGTGTAGTACTGGATTTACACATGTGTAAATCCGATATTACACATGTGTAAAAGGAATTTCGTTAAAAAAAACGAGATTTTTTTTTATTTTTTATAAATTTTTTATATTTTTTTATGAAAGAGAGAAAGTTTGGGAACATTTTTGTATTTTTATTTTTTTATTTTTATGTTATTTTTTGATTTATAAATTTTTTAAATATGTTTTTGTTAATTACAATTTTGCTATTAAGAACTAGTGGTTGAGATTGGTTCTTAAAGTTCTCACAAAAAAAACTAATTCTCATTTGATCCATCCCCTATATACATATATATATTCATATATATATAGATACATATATATATATAGATACATATATATAGATACATATATATAGATATATATATATACATACATATATATATATATGTATATGTGATATATATACACGTATATATATATATATATGTATATATATATATATATATATACATACGTATATATGTATATATATACACGTATATATATACATATACGTATATATCTATATATATATATACGTATATATATATGGAGAGTTTCTAAGAAAAACCATGATTTACCAGAAAACGAAATAAACTAAATCTAAACCATTGATCTATTTGATAAATGGTTGATATACATAGTGGCATTTTAGTAAATAATTTAAAATTATAATAATAATATTAATGATATAAGGGTAATATGGAATAAAAAATGTTAGGTTTTGTAACCACCATCAAAATTCCTACATTCACTCTTGTCTCCTCTCTCATACATTAAGTTTAAAAAATCAATAATTAACTTCATTTACATAATATACAACAACTGAATTATTTTCATTGTATTTTTGAAGTCATACATAAAGATACACGTTAGTTACATATACGTAGTCAATAACCCATATCTGTTGCGAATCATTTGTAATGTTACATATGATGTGTTCTAATAGCCATCATATGATTACATATATGTAACCACCACCTGACATATATATTATCCTTATGTGGATATATAACCCACACGCTTACGTATATGTAAGCATATCTTCATATATGTAAGCGTAATGTTTACGTATATGTAAATGAATGAAAGAACTAAAAATGAAAATATAGGAAGAAAAAGTTGAGAACTATAAAATTGAATATATTTTGGGTAATATATGTAACCCAAGATACGCATATTTAACCCAAGTAACATAAACATGTCTTCATCTTCTTCCTTTCGTTACCACCCATGGTGGTAAGACAGTCAATCGATTTTGTTGGTTTCTTGAGCAGCGATGATGTGCTCATGAAACAATTTATCAATCGAATTAATCGAGAACCAATTCTAAGACTTGTTTTTATCCACTTTGTTGATTTTATCTTCCTTCTTTCACTAGCATCTAACTTGATTTCATCACCATTATTAAATTTTGACCTTGATTACATGAAAATCCCTTTCTTGCTGAACTTCATTATCAGTTTTTTCTTGAATCGAGTCATTCAGTTGAAAAAAAATAAAAAGCAATACTTTCTTGATTAAATTCACATATTAATGCTAGAATCAATTGAAGCTTTTTGAAATAGGTTACGTAAAACCAAAAAAATCTAATTGTTAAGAACTTAATTGTTTGATGGATTAGTTTTTCAAGAAAATCTATAGTTTGATTTAATTTGTTCAATTAGGGAGAAAAATATGAGATTTTAGTCAACAATTGATATTTACTATAAATATGTTACATAACAAATTACTAAAACGCCCTTTAAAAATAAAAAATATAAATAAGTAATGAAAAATTATGATTGGCTAGATTTGGTTTTTTTTATTTTCTTAAAACTAATTGGTTTCTTATGATCCCTCCTATATATATATATATATATATATATATATATATATATATATATATATATATATTATATATATATATATATATATATATATAACCTGACTCGAAATAGACCGTATAAAAAGTTATAGTATTTGTGATAGACAACCGACCCTTAAAGCTTCTGAACCCGTTGAAAAAAGTTGTTGAAAAAAGTTGTTGGATCCGCTTGTGATCACCCCCTAAACTATGGCAAACTAAAACCATGTGGATGATTGTATCATCCAAGGCTTCATCCTTATTCACATCTAAGCTTCAACATTGTTCCTCTAGTTGCCTCTTTCATTATTATTCCTCATCCAAAGCTTCCTATAAAAGCTACGACCTTACCTCTAGTCATAAACTATCTGACCATCTTATTTTCAATTTCAAAGGAAATTCTCTATACAATTAAAAATATGACTACACTATTTCACACTTTTCTCTACCAAGATCTCATATCCCACCACCCCAATTTCTACTACTATCCCATCCTACCCCATGTAACCACCTACAAGTCGCATGCTATTAAGTACTTAGGGAAGCCATAGAGTTCGTAACGAGATCATTTTGTGTGTGTTTTTTGAGTTTAGTTTTCCATTTTCAAGTATTGTAACAACTAAATGACCAAGAGTTGAGGTGTTTAAACATATCTAAATTTGAAACCGAATTCAAAATATCCAAAAATCTAAATCCATAATATATCAGAAAATTCAGATATTCGAATTTCGGTTATCCAAAACTCTGGATTCGGATTCGGATTCAGATAGTGTTTTTGAGGATATTAAGATATTCAGATATCCGAAATATTTTATAAAAATTATTAAATAATAATGTTAGTTAGATGTTTCGAATATTTTTGGATACTTCAAATATTTTTATGAAAATAGTTAGATGTTTAGAATATTTTTTGATATTTCAGATATTTTTATGAAAACTTCGGATATCCGAAATCTTTTTAAAAATAATATTAAAAAATTTCAAAATTATCAAATAATACATACTTTTCTGGAATCAAATATCCCTTCGCGTATCCAAATCCAAATCCAAAATTTCGATTATCCGAATTTCGAATACGGATTCAGATAGTGAAATCCACTATTGGATATCCGATTTTGCCCCTCGGTCCAATACATCCTACAACTATTTATACTAATTTAGAAGGCCAAATAGTCTATAACACATTTAAAATGGTCCCAAATGGTCAAAAAGTCTTTTTATAGCAGCTAAAGACCAATTGTCCCATGGATAAGTGGAACTAGGATTGAACGTACAGGTATATTCGATTAGGGATCGACTCTTGTGGATACCGTGTAGGAACGGGCTCGCGTCATGGTCGGATCAGAAAGTGCTTTTTTTTCTCTATTTTCTTTTTTCACCACTAGATCCAACAGGCAATAGCAATTAAATAGTTCCCCAACCTCGCTAAACCCTTTTGGTGATTTCCACCAAGACCAAGCCCAATGGGCCCCGTTATTTGTTTTCACTATTGTTTCAAATACAAATGCATTGTCAAAAATATATAGAAATATATACTAGGTTAGTATTTGTGTACCTCATGTTGATGAAATTAAAATTTATTTATAATTTTATATTATCTTAGAATATGTTAGAACTTATAGAGAAGCATGTGTGTACTAATCAAATCGCATATAAACGAAATCTATTTATAATCTTTTAAACCACTATTATCTTCTTACTCTAATAAAAAGTAAATTGGAGTGTCACATGTCATCACCATAATACTTCTCATTAAAATTTCTCCGCTTCTCTCCTATTAAATAATTATCTTAATTACTAATAATATTATTTTAATAATTTTTAATATTTAATAAACTAAGAAATAAATTTATTTATTAAGTTTATTTCTATATAAATTAATACTTTTAAAAAGTCAATTTTTCAAAAACAAAATTAAGCAATTTTGGGAGTTGTAATAAGAAATTTTATAAAAAATATATTTTTATACGGTTTGTTTTAAAACAAAATATTTATTTAAAAAAGTACATTATTTTAAAAAGTTGATATCATTGTTTTATTATTTATAGTCAATTCTGATACGTAATTTCAATCATATTATATCTTAAAATATCATTTTATAATTAATAAATTATTATATTAATATTGTTTTATTATTTATAGACGGTTAACTAAAGCTAGTTTTAGAATATTGAAGATAACATATTGTAAGCTAGATTTAATGTTTTCATTATTATATCTATTATGTAGAAAAGCTCTAAATTGCATGCATGTTTAAATAGTTTTATTATATTTAAAATTGTCATGTTTGCTTTTTATAGAAAAATAATAATATGTATAAATAGACGCACACAAAAAAGGATTTTGGTTCCAGTAATAACCTTTTCTAAGAAACGTTTTAATTAAAGTTTAAAATTTATTAAAATAGATAAAAAATCATTTCAAAGATTATACTTTAATGACAAATCATATTAAATAAATATGAGAAGCCCTGAATAATATCATGCATCCTCAAAGCCTTCTTTTATTATATAGTATTGATAAGGTTTATATTAATTTGAAGGTCAAAGTGTGTTTGGAGGCCAAACAATGGCCTCATTCTATAACAAAGAGGCCACCACTGACGGCATACAAAACGGGTAGAAAACAGGTGGACACCGATTTTGAAACCAGTTTGGGTTGTGTCAACCAAAGTCAAAGCTGATTTTTCTAAGAACCAGTTCGGGTTGAAACCGGCTTGGGTGAACAAAAGGATCGGGCAAATCATGTTGAATCGAGTTTGAAATTGGTTAAGTTCAAGTTTTATCGGGTTGAAACTGGTTTCACCAGATAGGGTTAAGAATCGATCCCAAACTTACATGTTGGCCTGTTGGGTAAGATTCGGCCCGGTTTGATTCCAGACCAGTTTGACAACCAGGTCGGATTACTAAATACATACAATCTTCTTGTTCAAAACAACCAACAAAACAACATATTTGTCCCACAAGGGCCACAACCAAGCTCTTGCTTGATTGAAGTGTTGCTATTAATGCTATGTTATAAAAATAAAATAAAAAGGTTATCAACTTTTGTAATGTTATTCCAAATGGAACACTACAATTTTTTTTAAGTGAATACCATAACAACTTTGGTTCAAACACTATTTGGCTCCACCGTATATCGTCGGCACCATTTAGTAAAGATGCTATGTGGCTGAGAGACTCATTGATCTTGTTAGTCATGCTTTCTGGTATTCACCACATAACTAATTTAAGTATCAAGGTGAAATGTTGAAACTTTTTGTACTGGCGTTTACAGCTCAAGTTAAAGCTATGAAACAAAAGTCGTAACACCATGTATAGGGGCTGACGCCAGTTCGAATAGGTTTTTTATTGAAAATTTGCCAAAAGTCAATTCTTAATTGTTATTGATATGTGTGTGTATTTATACAATAAATCTACCATTCTTCGACTCCTAAACTACTCCATATTATTCTGTCTTATGTCCGGATTTGAACTTTGGATCTCCAATTAAAACGCAAAAGATATTTATAAGGCGGGGTAACCTAAATCACCACGCTTGTTTATTGGACGGAAGGGTGATCCGTTTAATAGGATGATCTCGAATAACCGGGCCCTTGTTATTTAAAATATATATATTGACTAGTTCCACATTGCCTATGTTAGGGTTGTTTGATAGGAAATAAGAGTAGATCGACATCTTAGTTATCATACTTTTTGCATGTGTGATTAAGAGAATGACATGACCGTTGACATTGATTTGTTAGCACATCATGGAGTTAACATTATTTATGATTTAACAATAACCTATAGTGAAAAGGAAACACTTTTTCACGATGATAACAAGCGAGAACTAGCCGTGTGAATTTGTTTAATACCAATGTTACAAAATTTCTTTAGAAGATGTAAAGTTTATTGTTAAGAAAAATTTCTAAATTTTCCTCTTTTATTATTATTTCCTCAAATTGTTCATTTTTTCATCAAAGACTGAAAATGTTCACTGTTAAGAAGTCGTCGGCGTCTCCTCAAACACAGCGCCAACACCTTACAAATTGGCAAATGACTTGGCGACACGTACAAATGACACGCCGCCTATACACATTTAAGAGGTGCGATGCTTCTTTACACCTCATAACTAGTGAATGGGTGCCGCCGCCTCCTCCTTATAGGCGACCGTCTCTTCAGCATGAGATATTTTCATAACTTCATAAAAATATATTTTGAAAGAAAATATAATAAAATAGATACCTCAATAGTTTTACCTTCTTATTATATCTTGTCATTGTTTTAAATTAAAGGGCATTTACTGATACGTATCAGTAATCAGTAATGAATGAATATTTAGACATATTTCTACGTGATCTGTTGGGAAAGCCAATGGAGGGTCAGTGGGTCACATGGAATTTATAATCAATATGTACGTGTTCTGGTGAAACAACTTTAATAGGACCTCATATGGGTTACGTTAGGGTTTTTCTCTTTTCTAATTAATAATACTAATAATAATGACTCTAACCGACTTTTTATTTATCATATATATGTTTTGTTTTCACATTATTTATAGTTGGTTGCTTTGATCAATTGGTTAGTTATAAGTGATTTCAAATGGTTGGTTTTTGGTTCGAGTCATGGTAACAACATTTCTCCTCTTTTCTTTTTCTTTCTTTCAACTCCCAACTACAATTAGTTAATTTCTATTCTCCTAACTATCAAGAATATTTAATTAACTTCTATTCTCCTAACTCTCAAGAATGATTAATTAATTCAAAAGATAAAATAACAATTACAATATTTCTATTACCTTAAAAAGAAAAGTTCAACTCTCACCTCTCAACTATTGAGTTTTACGTTTTTAAACTCTTCAATTTCATTTTGACGTTTCAAAAACGTCGAATTTACCCTCTATATACATGTTTACTTAGAAAAAGCTAATTTATTACATTCTTATTTTTGTGTACGTATCGATACAAATTCGATTATGTTCACGTTTTAATGTAAATTTCTATCGAAAAACAAGCCGGTCAAATATAATTTTTGAGTTGGTTTATGTTTCGATGTAAGTTTTGTTTAACAACGTGTTGGTTCAAATATAATATGTTAGGATAAATCCGATTATTCTAAGTTTTGACACAAATTTAGTTTGGAATGAGTTGGGACGACTGTCGTCTATAGTTATACGTCACATACATACACCATCGACACACGTGCTTAAGTTTTTGTATGTTTTACTACTTTTCATTCGACGATATAAGTTCGAATTACTATACATTTCGACGTACATTTAGTTCAAAAACAGGTCGGGTCGATTGTAGTTTATACTTTATCACGTCGTGTCCTACAATGCCACAACGCACAACAGGTAATTAGAATTGATTGAACACAAGACAACGTGGCATTCAAAAAGATATAAGTCTCTATTGTGAGAGCTAGCCTCACATAGACTTATATGGATTAACCGGAACTAAAATATAAGAGACTATCACAATGACCTCGGCCTCGTGGTAAGACACCTGCAGAAAGATCTTTCAAGAAACTCGGGTTAAAACTTTCTTAGGTAAACATCTTACACTATGATTGCCTTTAAGAAAAACTTGAAATATAATAAAAAAAATTTGTAAAAGCTACTAGATATAAGCTTTAGCATACACTAAAGTTCCGTCATAGTCATCGTTGATACACCTATAGCTTAATCTTTACTGTGTTATTAATTTGTCTTTTGTAGTAGCTTAAATTATATGTTTGTTATTGTAATCTTTATATTAATACTAGGATAGATTTTCGTGTATTACACGATGTGAGTTATAACACATGACTTAATTTTATTAGATTTTATAAAAAAATATAATTTTAAATCTTACGGCCATTACTTATTTAAGAAAAATTAATAGATATATTTTATTTTTATTATGTTGATGTCAATCAAATCAATAAGTAATAATGAAAAATATATTTTTCTTAATTTTAGACATATGATAGAGATAAGAGACACATGTTTCTTAGAGGAAAGTACTTAGGTTTATGAGTAGCCAGTGTTGTTATACATATATTAAAATAATAAAATCATATTAATACAGAATTTGAAAGATGAGAAAACGATTTCTAATGAGAAGCGAGTGACATATATAATTAGTAGAATAAAAGCATTAAGCTGTATCAAATGAAGTTGCATTCAATCTCAAGTTATCAAAAGTTTTTTTGTTAACAAATATAATCTTTTCATTAGAGATTACAATCTTTTCTGAAAGATTGTTTCTAAAAGATAGTATTAGGCTTATTTTTATAATAATAAATTTCTTTTATAACTCGAATCTAATTAAGGATGATCTTACAAACTTATTTCTCATAAACATCATTTAGTAAACAACTCTTTCGCTTTCCCGAATTTTTTTATAGGGTAAATTTTATAAATATGTTGACTTGGGGGATTAATAAAATCAAAATTTGACATTAGGGGTATCCGTCGGTGTGACCGCAAGGTCTCCTTACTTAAAATATGAGCCCTGCAAGATTCCATCACATTTGTCTTCTTCCTCAGAACCCGCCGGTCATGTATGTAACATAAATGTGACTTTAAATTTGATGGTGCCTGGTTTTGAAAAAAGAGAACCCGCCAATGGGACCAGTGGGTTCTTTCTTATTAGGGTTGCATGCTCGGTGTTTATATAAACAAGTTCATCTGTCTCACTCGTAAAATCTCGAATCTTCAAAAAAAACCCCAAACCCAAAACTAAAAACCTCCTCGAACCAACATAAAAAGGTCACAGTATCTTCATTTAACCTTCATCCTCAAACAACTCAAACCAAAAACTTCTTCAAACCAATAAATTTCATCATGTCTAGACCTTATTTTATCCAAATATGTTGGGGTTGTGATGTTTCCTTTGTGAACGGAAATATTATGTGTGATGCTTCTACCAGAAGTACCATTATTGTTCTTCAAAAAATTTCGTATGAACCGTTTGTTGATTTCATTTACAATCATCTTCAACTTTCACGAGAATATTATAATCTGAGTAATATATAAAACACCATGAAATTGCAACAACTTGCAACACAGGTTTACCCCTCCCGTATGGCGTTTGTTTGAATCTCGTGAGCAGCTCTATGCTCACCAACCAAAATAACAATTCCCTATTCAAAGGACCCGATGTAACACCCCAATTCGCCATTGAATCAAATATGTGGGTTTGTTGGAAAATAGAGAAATTATGGTGAAAGATGTTTGTTTTGTGAAATGAAATTGTTTGTTGTTAAAGAATGGAGTGGTTTATATAATATGAAAGTAAAAAAAAAAATTTTAAAAATTTTCGTCCAGGACCAAACCCTAATTTACCCAAGAACTCGCCCGTCCCATTGGCGGGTTCTTGGGCATTAATGTCTTGTCACACAGACCACCATAGATCAGTCAAGTCAACGAAACAGTCAGGACAGAACTCGTCTGGTGGCACCGGCGGGTTCTGAGGAAGAAAACAAATGGGGTGGAATCTTGGCAGGGCTCGTATTTTAAGAAGGAGACCTTGCCGGTCACATCGGCAGGTACCCCTAATGTCAAATTTTGTTTTTATTAACCCCCAAAGTCAATATATTTTTAAAATTTACCCTACAAATAAAAAAATCTCGCTTTAACCTGGTAAAGCCTAATATATGATACAACACAAGCTATATATGGAACTTAATCAATCTCTCATTCAATGTGCACACAATTTAGGCTTGGGTAATGTATTAATCTCTCTCAATCCCTCTTACATAAATCACACTAGCCTACTATGTATGGTCTGTGGCCAAGGACCTTGTGGTCATCCTTTCTTTTTCGAGTCTGCAACATGCCCCTCTCTTCTCCTGATCCATTACTTTCTCTTTCATTTTAGCATTATTGAGGTATACAGACACACATGATTTTGAGACCGGATCGGACGGGCTGGTCAAACCAATTCAGACCAGTTCGTTTTGGAGGGGTTGGACCGTCCGGTTGGTGATCGGACCGGATTTTGATTTTTTTTTTTTGGATTGTAATGGGTAAAACGAGGGATTAAACAATAATTTAGTATGTTGAACAAAAGATTATTGTTAAGTTTTATAGATAACTATAAAATACACACATAAATTACTTATGTTGAATTATATGTATAGTTTTGAACATTTTCCTTGTGATGGGCCTGGAAGGGGGGGGGGGGGTGGACATGTCAAGTATCAGCTTGGGTACTATATATATAATATATTATATATATAATTATAACGTCATCTGGTTCTTAAAACTTGAATTCGGTTCGACTACCAAACTAATAAGGCGTCCGATTTGACATCCGATTCGGTTCTGAGAACATTGACAAACACCATTGCATATACTCTCATTACATACCCATCCATCGGTTGTTAATCTACATCTCGTTAGGGTTGTCCAAGTAAATACCTATACAAAATTTGAAATCTAATTTAAAAGTTTCATCTGAGATTAGGATATTAATATTTTGACTTTTAGATATTCATACATCTGGAAATATACAATATAATTATTTAGTCTGTATCATGTCGTCACTCAGTTTTCTTTTTTTCCAGGTTTGTCATGTTGAGGAGCTCAAATTAGATCAGTGATAGGTTTTCACATATTTAAAGACTTAGGTTGTAATCGTTAAAGCTTTAAGATTGAATGAATAGTTAAATTTACTAGTGAGTGACAATTCAAAATATTATAATAAATGTAACCTCTTGTAAAGTTAAAATCATTGATTATTAAATAATACTAAAATACAACATTGAGATTCCAACACAAACTCTAATATATGCTTATAGAAGAGATACTAATATAATATCATATTTTAAAAGAGTGATTGACAACTCTACACGTACGTTACCAACAACCTCAAAGTTCTTCGAGAGTGGAATCGATTCAAAGCAAAACCTGGTCCAGTTTTTCTTTTACTTATGTCCAATTTATTGAAGTAACAATAATATATATCATGTAATTTAATATTTAAGAAATCTTTTTCCACCTATAATTTAACACGTTTCTAGCCTATTTAATATCTAGTGGACCATGTATTATACATCATGCGTAGTGGGCGAGAGTGTAATGTAGACGGCTCACGGGCGTGGAACACCGCCCCTTGAGGCATTGAAGTGGTGTGGGGCGCAGGCGTGGACCTAGTCACAAGCTTGGGGCTCGTCAATGAATTTGCCACCCAAATCATCCCTTTTGAACATTTTTTTTAATTTTTTTACTCAAAACCAATTACTTACCAAATCATAGGACATGTTTAGGCATATATCATTGGATCATGTTTAGCTTTTAATGACTACATGCCTTCAACTGTTTAATTATACTCCTTAAGATATAACACATAGTCTCAAGTGTATATTATTTTTCAGACTAATAATATGAACAAATGACTTTTGTGTTTTGTTTTTTTTAAAGAATAAGAGTGTTGTTAAAAGTATTCCTCCTCTTACATACTTGATGAGCTCTTTTTTCCTGACTTACAATATGTAGATTAGTTTTAGATTAAAATTATTTTAGTGGTCATCTAAAATCTTTAATAGGATAAGACAAAAGATTTCCAGAACGAGAATGAATTTTTTGCATTAAAAATCAAGCACAATTTGTAGGGAAATTGATCTTTGGTAATTGGCCATATGAATCATTTATATAAGAGTCAAAACATTGTAATGATGGTAGACCATTGTAAAGTTCAAGTGGGGTTAATTAACTAGTAGTTTCAAATGCTAACCGGTGATAATTAAATTAATAGAAATCGTTAGCGTTAACTATCATCTATTGATACTAACCATTATTTGATACCAATGGGTTCTACCAATTGCCAAAATTACTAACAAAGTACGAAGTTACTACCGGTGTATGAAGTTACTAACATGTACAAAATTGCTACCATCAAACAAAGTTGTTACTGTTCAATAGTAATTTTCTACTAATAATTTAAAGACCAATTTTCAGCCACTTTTCATCATTCATGTGATCCAAGCAACTTTTATACATCAATTGCGACCGTTAGAGGCTCTCTCTCTTAGGACACCACTAGACGTGTTGCCCTTTAGAACATTTCTTTGGTTTAAGGGACTTCAACCTTAGTGTTATATTGCTTTTAAGTGTACAAAATCATAACATTCTCTGCAATTTCATTTTTATTAGATGTTTGACGTTTAATTATGATTACCATTTTTTTAAATTATCAAAGATGATTATTATGATTAACACAATTTGAGAATGAAACCTTTAAAATTGTATACAGCCAAAGAGGAAAAGTATAATTTCCTTGAAGAATATATATTTTTTAATTTAAAACATGTACAAGAAAAAGACTAGTCGCTTTCTTTTGTTTATATTCACATGCGTCATTGTACTTGAGGGTAAAGTGGTAAATTCATATATATCAGGACCTTTTTGTATGCACTTATCAGTTATCATCTTCTCAAATAGCTATCTTCCATCAAATGAAAAAAATACAACCACCCGATATTATAATATTCCTTTTAATTTTTCTTCTCTTCGTCATTTAGAACCACACATATGTTAACTTATCACAAAGATATTCGATTTGAAAAAGGAGTTCAAAAAAATCCATTAAAATTAAGTGTGCTTTAAAGTATGTTATTTTACACTATTTAAAGAAAAAAGTGAAAAGAGTTTTTTTTTAAATAGAAAAAATTAAAGATTTTTATTTTTGAATTTTTTAACTGATATATACACTTACACTCAAAAACAACACTTGTCACACTTAGTATTCGATCGTATTCGGCTCTCGAGTTGTATTCATTTTTCATTATCAATAAAATTAACAAAGCGATTGTCTACTCCCGAGGTTTTTTACCAGTGATCTAACAAGATTAAGGGTTTTCCTCATACATCATTGTGTTATTTATTGCTTTATCATTTTCATTTTATAAATATTCCGACTCATATTTCTTCAATATTACTTATTCTGAAGAGCACACTAACTCATTTTACTGATTTGATCACTTAGTTACTTCGGTAGTTTTTCACCAAAACATGTTGCCATTAGCCTAGGTAATTCGTGAGGATGTTGCATATAATAAGGATATAAAATTAATGTGTTAGCACTCTTTTGGTTGTGATCGATTTTTCATCGCCTCCCTTTTGCTACTAAGCTCTATCGTTTCATTTTTTTTGTTTTTTGCTACAATGACCGGCTCAAGATTATTTTAGGGTCCGGTTATTGAGACACACACCCATTACAAATAAAACCCTCAAAATTTTATATGGGTCGTATAGCACTATACGCGTTACATAGGGGGTCGTATTATATAATGCGTATAACCTCTTTGACAGCTCTTTAAACTTTTTCATTATATTCAGTGTTGGATTTTGCTATACATGTCATATATATATAGATCTATATGGGTTACATAGGGGTCATATAGTTCTATGCGGAACGTATAACCTTCTGACAACCCCACGTATGAGGTTATATGAGACGTATAAAGTGGTGCCAATTTATAAAGATGTGTGTTTTATTATTAGGATCTAATTTTAAGTTTAATTTTTCTTCGAATATTTGGTGTATCTTTTGGCACGATACACATTATTAAATGCAGTATATAGAAATCATATTGGTATGTATAAATCAAACAAAAAAATATGATAAAAACATGTCCTAAAATTTAAGAAAATATGACCAGATGTATAACCAATGTATAAAATATTAACTGAACTAAATTAATCCATAGGTTGACTTAATAGAGTTATTGCTGATATCAAAGTTTTAGTTTTTAAAGAAAATAATATAATATAAGATTTAAAAGTAAAAAACAAATATCATTTTAAGTAGTTTTGCATTGTTTACATTCATAACGAAGCAACTGTGTCTAAGAACGAGATCAACAATCTTTCAAAGAACAAGTTGACGAAAAAAATAACACACTATATAAATATTTATAACTCTACTACAATAAACAATCATCAACTCATCACGTATCTAAAAAGGTAAAAAAAAACTCACTTTATTCATATACATAACGTAACGCCCATAAAATAACAACATAAGTTCAACTAAATTCTACTAAATAGAACTGCCTCTACATTTCTAACTCTAGGAAGTATGGGGATACTCTGTTCGGTCCTAAAGAAATTATCCGGATCAACCGTTGTTTTTACCTTCACCAATCTATCAAAATTCCCCTTGAAATACTTCTCCCCGTAAACCTTTCCGGAGTTATAACCACTCACACCGGTTCCAATCATCACTCCAATATCCAAATCTCTATAGTTCAAAAATGCACACCTTGGGTTCTTGGATACATACTTGGTCATGAACTTATACAAAACTCGAGTTTGATTTAAGTACTTTTCATCGAGTTTTGGATCGTCTTCGGTCCAGTTCATCGAGTACTGGATCTTGAACAGGTTTCCACCACGGTGGGGACATGAAGTTGCATCTGATGCAATTTCCTCCATTACCCCACCGTAAGGGTTCAAGTAAAAACCACATTTACCTAATTCAGCTAACTTGTTGAATATAGACTCCCACCCGGGTTTAGAAATAGGCGTTTGTACGTAGTCGGACTTCCGGATTAAGAAATTAACGGTGTCGGAGTGGCGGTCGAGGAGGAGCTCTGGTGGAGACTTGTAATCTAGATTTGCCCAGAAAAATACTGATTCGACCCAACTTGTTTCCAAACAATCTTCTTTGGTTAACCAAACTCTGGGAAGTTTCTATTCATTACTTGTAATAACCTAGTGGAGTCACCTAGGAAATGTGCTATAAATGTGGCTTGTACTTGTATTTGGTTGTTTACTGTCTCCGGCATTAGTATAACCCTGATGAATAAATCTCTATCGATTGCTGGCGCAATCGATTGCCATTTGTACACAAGGTCAATGGCGTTTTCTGCAACGGATTTCGTAATCCGGAATACAGTATTAACCAGTGGCACTGATACCAACTTCACAGTGTAGGATAAAACAACGCCGAAACTGGCACCTCCACCACCACGTATAGCCCAGAAAAGATCCTCACCCATATATT
Organism: Flaveria trinervia; assembly: GCA_025506515.1. Taxonomy (NCBI): domain Eukaryota; kingdom Viridiplantae; phylum Streptophyta; class Magnoliopsida; order Asterales; family Asteraceae; genus Flaveria; species Flaveria trinervia. Next base: position 5,557,093 of record CM046448.1, read on the forward strand.
TACGATCCAGAATGCGCCCATTAGCATCGACAATACGGGCATCAATCACATGATCAACTGACAACCCGTATTTTCGGATCATGGTGCCATAACCACCACCACTCACATGCCCACCAACACCAACTGTTGGACACACTCCTGCTGGGAACCCATGCACCTTGCTCTTTTCCCAAATGCGATAATACAGTTCACCCAATTGAGCTCCGGTCTCGACAACCGCGGTTTCGGTGGCGATATCAACGCTCACATTGTGCAAATTGTACATGTCAAGTAAGATAAAGCTCTTTTCATATGATACATATGACCTTCCGTTGTAGTCATGTCCACCACTGCGAATCAAGAGCTGAACTCCGAGTTTTTTCGCGCATATGACCGCGGCTTGGACGTGGGATTCTTTCGTTGGGGTGACGATAATAGCGGGTTTGGCGTCGACGCGGTGGTGAAACGGCGGTTTCTGATGTTAGATTGGAGGATGGTGGTGTAGGTGGTGGGGTTGGTGGTGGAGCTGAAGACAATGGTGGATATATTCGGGTCGGGTTCGGGTGATACTTCTTGGAGGCATTGGATGAATGATTCATAAATGGCGTTGGTGTGGTTAGGAGACATGATTTATGATTTTGCTGTAGAGATTTCCACAAGGAGATGATGCGTGAACAAATGTTTATTTATAGCAGTTAATGGTAAATGAGATGTTCAGAATTAAAAAAAAAATGCATAAAAATCAGTTTGCTACCTAACTCCGTTGAAGGGACATGATTGGTATATAATAATAATTTAATATTTAAATTTATAATCATAAATTTTGATATTGTATTTTATTTGTGATATTCTCATCAGCTCGTGGCCACAATATATAAGTGCCTCTGATTTTAGGAGGTCGATCCACACTTATTTTATTTAAAAGAAACTACAGATTTTGTTTTATTTAAAAGGTCTTGTACGTAAGTCTCAAATCTGATTTTTTTTAAAAATAGGTTTTTTTTAATATTGATGTTGACAAGAGAGGAAAGTCTTGTCGTATACGGCTTTTAAGGGTTCCCGCCCCTGGCAGGGGCGGGTTCTGGCATGTCACATCCACATCCCGTGAACTTTTGTCTTGTCCCTTGTCTTGTCCCGTGAACTTTGACCGAGGGCGACCGAGAGACCACGCCCTTGTGAAGGGCGGGTTCTCGAAATCTCCTCAACCACACGATCTACTAACCACACGAGATCTAACGGTTCCAAGAAGAACACGCCCTTGGCAGGGGCGATTTCTGGACTTTTGTATTTACCCGCGAACTTTTGACACCCCCTTTACTCCTCTCCTTCGCCTATTTATTTATTTGTTACGTTTTTCACATATCGTTCAACTTATTCATAATCTATTTCTCACTATTTTTGCAAACCTAATTTTTCTATAATTTTATTCTTCATTCCAAAAATCAAAATGAGCTGGAGAATTACACCAGGTCCACTAAATAACGATTTATTATTTTTAAGCGGTCAACATAGAGCTGATTATTATTTTCGAGAGCCAGAAAGCGATGAAGGAATTTTACGTGCTAGACGAGGTGATAAAGCTTTTTGGGATTACATTGATGAAGTGCCTATCCCTGAAATGTTATGAGATATATAAGGTTGGCTGGTTTTGCGGGTGTGATCGAGTGTGGTTATCGAAAACTTGATCGTGCTCTTATTTCAGCTTTAGTGGAGAGATGGAGGCCAGAGACACACACATTTCATTACCGGTTGGAGAGACCACAATAACCCTTCAAGATGTTCAAGTTTTATGGGGTTTGCCGGTTGAAGGTGATGTTGTTTCTGGCACTGATTATGCTATGAGTGCATCCGAAATTATAATAAGGTTTGAGTATTTAACCGGTTGTACACTCGCTACAAGCGCTGTAAGTGGTTATAAGTTAAACCTAAGGTTTATTTTAAACGAAATAATAAAACCATTTTCTGATAATGCCACTGAATTTCAGTGTATTCAACGAGCTAGATTAATTTTATTTTTTATGATTGGTGCCACTTTATTTCCTGATACTTCTAGCAACTGGGTGCACGTAAATTATTTAAGTCATATTGAAAACTTAATAACTGTGGTAGACTTAGTTGGGGAAATGCAGTTTTAGCATTTTTGTATAGACAGTTATGTAAGGCAACGAGTGTCACAAATCGAAAAGTTGGTGGACCTTTATTCATGTTGCAATTATGGGCATGGGAAAGATTACCTACTATGTGTCCCAAGAATACGAGATCTATTGATTTCAGGTTACCATATGGTGCACGGTATGTTAAAAAAACTTATGTATTAACTATTTATCTGTAATCTTATATTTTTCTAGTTAACCTGGTATATTTAAAAACTTGATTACAGATGGAATGGTGAACTTAGTTATGTAAACACCACTCCGCATTGTTTGAGTGCGTATCGATCTCAGCTGCATTCATTAAGCGAGGCCACGGTATTAATATTAATCTGATATTATTTTGTATATATTAACATTTTGTAAACATATTAATTCATATTTTTATATCAGTTTAATTGGAGGCCTTATGATAATATTATCCACCTTCTACATGATATCTGCACAAGTGGACATCAAAGCTGGAGAAGTGACACATACCTTATATGTTGGGAAGTTGTTGAGCCTCACATTCCAAGTAGGGTTTTAAGACAGTTTGGAATGTTTCAACCAATCCCTACAAGTGTGTTACTAACCCGGGAGCAACATACAAATCTACATTCGACTGCTCGTAAAGGTGGTAGAAATAAAAACTGGTTACAACATCATAATATCTTTGTTCAAGCATGGTCATCTCGGCTTAATTCACTTGCTAATAAAGCGTATACTGATTCGCCAATTGCTTCTGAAGCATACATGAGGTGGTATCTAGAGCGTACTGTTGTGTATACAACAAACCCGGCTCATCAAGACACGAACCATCATGGCTTCCAAAATGATGGACAAAGACTGAGAATGATGGTATTATTATTAATAATTTTAATACTATTATTGTGAATATTATTATTATTTTTAAATTAATCTTTCATAATGTTATTTATAGATGGATGGGATGAGTCAGTTTTATCAAAGACCAGGGGATGAAACGGGGAGGAATATGGCGAGCTGTTATATGGATTTGGCACATGCAAACCATATAAGTTATCTACCAACGCATGTGACACAGAATGTTGATGATACTCAACTTCCTCCTGTCCCACAACGTTTATCCAGAAGGGGTGGAGGACGAGGACGGGTTGGTAGACAGATTGGTGATGATAATGTTGTTGTGCAACAGAATATGACAGGACAAAGGGATTTCACGGAACAACAGCTTGACTCCCCCTTTTTAGCCAAATGGGCAACGAAGATTTTTTTTATGGTGGTACCTCAAGTACTCAGTTTCCACATTTTAGTCAAATGGGGACCCAGAATTTCGAAGAAGGGGGGCCGTCAAATCCTTATCAAAGCCCTGATAATAGTTATCAACAATCATTTCACCATTCTTCCTCGTTACCATATTACCCTCAATTTCAAGATACATCTCAATCAGTTGACCGGTTTTTTAATCCATCTTCTTGCCTGTTCGACTTAAATGATGAAGCAACAAACGATGATGATGACACTCGTTAGATATTATTTTTTTATATTTTTAGTGATGTATTTTTTACACTTTTATCTATTAATTATATAATGCAACTTTATTATAGAATACGAACTTAAGCTACATCAAATTAAATTATGATACAACAATCTCCTCATGAATATGAGTTTGGACAAGTGTTCATGTTATGACCTGTTTGTCTACATATTGAACATCTACGTATGACAGGTGCATCTGGATGATGAACATCCATCTCGTTGTGTATCCTTCTCGTGCGTCTCCTACCTCGTGACGTGGTGATTTTTGAGGGATCACCTTTTATCTTCCAACCCGGGTTCTTCCAATAATCAATGTGACTCAGCGGGTGAAAATGTCCGTTATACTGTTCTTGATAAACAACAGTACTATAGACCTGATGAACAATGTTATGAGGTGATTCACCTCTATGGCGGCAAACTGCAATTGCATGTGAGCATGGAAATCTTTGAATCTGCCATTTACCACACGTGCAAGTTCTGTTTTTGTATTCCACGGTATAATCATTTCCACCAGCTTCATTTGTTTGTATCTTTGACAAAACTCTATACCTCGCCTCTCTGTAATCAAACTCTGTTATAATATGCTCTTGCGAGTTAATATCACGTGTGTTAAATAAACGCCATATGCGAGGGGGTAACGCGGTGTTACAGTTGGTTGCGATGTCAGTGTGCTTTCTGAACTGTTCGACTGTTTTCTCGAACGTACAATTAATAATAGCTTTTATTGGCATAAGCCTGACACCTCGCAACGTATTGTTAAAGCTTTCTGAAATGTTCGTCGTCAGGTTACCCCACCGACGATGATTTTTATCATGTAGAAGCGTCCATTTACTCTCTTTAATAGTTTTTAAATATTCCCACGCTTCTAGATTGATGCTTGTCATTTGACTTACACAGTAGTTATACTTCCTTTGTTGGGTGGTGCTTCCGATAGACCAACATAGCCTTTTTAAGCTAGAAACCTTGAACTTTTGCATGAGGTTACTTCGAACATGTCGGAGACAAAATCGATGCACAGCATTATTTTTCCACTCTTCAAGAGTATTCATTGCACGAATAATTCCTTTGTGCCTATCAGAAATAACACATAACTTTTTTCCCGAACCAATGATAACACAAACATTTGCTCGAAAATTTTCAACATTTTCTCCCAAATAATACAAAACATCTAGACTTGAGTCATTGAAAATTCAGAACTTTGAGAAAAACCAGCATAAGAGTAATATAATTTTAATTTCAAATTATAATACTCTTTTGAACCTGAAGATGATTATAAATCAAATCTAAAAACTCTTCGTATGAAACTCTATTACGAAGAATAATAGTTGAACTTCTAGTAGAAACATCACATATGATATTTCCATTTTCGAATGAAATATCACCACCCCAATATATTTGTAGAAAATAAGGCCGAGACATTATAACTATTAGTTTTTTTAAAAATGTTAATCGATTCGAGTGAATTCGTTTGTGTATAAATAGATGAAAGTAGTTAAAATGAGTGGCCGGGAGGTTATTTGAGAACCCGCCCTTGCCAAGGGCGAGTTCTCAAAAATAGTCATGTCACCAACCACCATCGACATCACCATCGACATCACCACATCACCATCATCACCATCGGTCAAAGGGAAGAAGAACCCGCCCCTGCCAGAGGCGGGAACCCCTTAAGTCTCATCCTCCCGAGATTCAACCCTTCTGTCAACACCAATATTATAAAAACCCCTTTTTTAAAAAAAATTCCTCAAATCTTGGTTTTGTCATTTATAAAATTATAATAAAAATAATTAAGATATAAGTAACTTGAAGTTTTGTTCAACATTTCGCTTTTTTTTTTTGTTTTATAATGTGAAAATACTTATTTTTGTAGGCAAGGAATTTGGTTTTGAGAATTTCTCGAGGAGTTTGAACTATATACACTTTCGAGGATTGATATGGTCAGTGAAAATGGTTTTTATGTAAGCAAGGGTCTACGTCTTTCATCAACTAAACCAATGTTTGGATTCGATACTATCTTGACATGTACGAACCCCTTAGGTTAGTAGAACCGTTTAACCTTCTTTTAATATCTAATTGAATCATGCACTAACTATAACTATAATTTCTTTACTAGAAGGGTGATTATATATCATCAAATATTAATGTATACACAACAAAATTATAAAATAATATTATATTTTATGTTTATTCATATTAACGTAGATATGAATAGGTGGGTTACAGATCACCTTATTTTTTGGTTCTTTTGAGACCATGGAAATTGGAAATGAGTCCAAGAAATGGGAAATTATTATTAATTAGATGTGTTCACCGACAGACTGATTGAAAGAAACATTGGAAGATAGTAGAAATGAAGTGGGTATGTTAGTATGTAGTTGTTTGAACAAAGGAAGCATCAACTAACGCAATGATCTGATTCCAATCACCCCTTCAACGAATTTTGATATCGTCTTTCATGAAATTTTTACATCGATCCCAAAGAATTTTTGGCAATGCCTAAACAAGAATTTTTCGACACCGACCTTCAAACTAATAAACAATTCATCTGATAACTAAAAAACAGTTTAATTATAGTTTATAATATTATAATATTAGTGGCAATTCAAGAATGACTAGTTCGATCAATGATCTGATTCTAAGCAATTTGATTATTGTTCCAACCCTTAGACTGTTCAATTTTGTTAGAACATTATTGTTAGTAGATGATTGGTCCGATTCTAAAAAAACTAAACCCAATACCACTGGTCGCTCCTCCGTAAATAGTTACACCCCCCCCCCCCCCCTCTCAAACCCACTTTTAAACAATTAAAATACCCCAAGAAAAAAACATTAATATTTAACAGCATATAACTGAACCCAAAAGATCTAAACCACATCGAAAACGTTCTTGGTCACTAGGGGTGCCTAAAATAATTATAAATTAAAAGGTATTGTTTTGAGTTTTACTATAAACAAAAATACTTGGGGTTCAACAATGGTTTGTTCAGTTATGAAGTTCCTTTTGTGGGGGTGCTATCCTGATTAAGAAAAAAATACATGAGTCCAATTAAAATAATACATTTCCTTTGTACACGTTCATACATTTTTCATTCGTATAAAAAAACCAACAATCGCAACATTAGCTATCAATGTGCATGTGGTACCTTTTTAAGGGGTTGTTTGATTTCTCTTACTCGGTCAGAAGGTGATGACCGGGTAAGAGCTTGTTTCAAAACTGACCGGGTAAGGGGAATTAAAGGCATGGGTCAGTGGTGTCGGATCGGGTCAGACGCGAATATGTGATAATCAAACACATTGACTGACCGGGTCAGTGGGTCAGACATTTTGACCGAGTCAGACATTTTGACCAGGTCAAATATTTTGTCCGCGTTAGAAGCAAATCAAACAGCCCGTAAATGAGGTTGCTGATAAATCATTATTCTCACAAACCCAAAATAAATAATCATGTATGATCTTAAACATTCTATTTAGTTCCTTGATATACATCATTTAATTTATTTTTGTTAAACGTCAAAGCAAGTATTTCATTAAAAACTAGCAAGAAGCTAGCAAAACAAGTACAAAACTAGAGAAAGAAAGTAAAATTAAAATTACATCATTCTTCTCGCTAAAAGAATTTTAAACTTTCATAGGTTTATACCCACATAAATAAAATTATTTTGATATCTTCAATCATTTTATCCTTCTTCCATGTTACACCATTAAATAACATATCGTTTCTTGATCTCCAAACGAACCATAATGTGACAATTATGATTGTATACCATGCTTCCTTGAAACAGATATGTCCTTTGAGCTCCTTTGTAAAAACATCATATATAGATATTTGATTGTATGCTTATTGGATAAACTTAATTTGCACCATCTTATAATTTATATCCAAACAATGATGAACAGATGAGTCTTGGACATTGTAGTAACAGGTGATTTGTTGATTCGTGTTCCACATTGTAGATCGAACATAATGCGTTATAGGCCAGCGTAGAGGAATAGAAATAAGATGATCATTACTATATTTATTTTTAGAAATCAAAATATGAATTCGTGTGTGTAAATATCGTGAAGTAAAAGATAATAAGAAATTGTTTTTTTACTTGTAGATCTAATGTTATGTTAAATGCTACATCCAACAACAAATTAACTTCATTTGATTTGTAAGGACTTAATATTATGACAAAAATTGTTTTTTTACTTGTAGATCTGATAATACTCTACCAATTGAATTTAAAGATGGCATGTCATTATTTATCTTTTTGGCTCCACTAAGTTGATTAACCACTTTCGTTAGGTTTACTTACAGGTGTACAAACCGGTTTGGGGGCCCAAACGGTTCGGGTCCCAAACCGAAACCGGTTTGGTCAAACTCGGTCAAAACCGGTTTGGCCCCAAACCGGTTCGGGTTCAAACGGTTTCAAAACCATAAAAACCCAAACCTATCAAACCGGTTTGGTCGGTTTGGGTCGGTTTGGAACCGGTTCGGGCCCAAACCGGTTCGGCCCAAACCGGTTTTTTTTTTTTTTTTTTGTTATATTCAAACGAAATTTTAAACTTTTAATTAAAACATAAATATTTATAACATTTTTATATAATTTATATAATTTAAAAGAATTTATATAATTTAAACAATTTATAACATTTATAACATTTAAACAATTTAAACATTTAAACGATTTAAACAATTTAAACATTTAAACGATTTAAACAATTAAACAATTTATAACATTTATAAACATATATATATATATACTATTTATTAACATTTATAAACAATTTAAGCATTTTAACAATTAATAACATTTATAAACAATTTATATCATTTATAAACAATTTAAACATTTTAACAATTCGTAACATTTAAATAATTTAAACATTTAAAACTAAACATTTAACATAGTCGTTTCTTCGTTCGTATTATACTTGTACGTTTATTCCTCGCCACCAAAACCGGAACTGTTACGAAGGTAGTCATCATATGCCGCTTCATCATCAGTCATTCCTGGTGTCAATCCACTCTCTACCTCGTCCTCGTATAATTCTGCTTCGTATTCCAGTTCTCCTTCAAGCGATCGTTTGTCTTGTACTCTTTCCGCGGCATCCAAATAATCTTTCAAGCAAATTGACATTTCAACTGCTTGTGGAGTGAGTCGAGTTCGTCTTATTGATATAATCCTGCCACTAACAGAAAAAACAGATTCCGAAGCTACCGTAGAAGCTTGGACGGTTAGTAAATCTCGGGCCATGGTGGATAGGATGGGAAATTGATCTTCCTTACCTTTCCACCAAGCCAACAAGTGAAAATTTTTAAATTCATGTGGAGTCATGGTCGATAAAAAGTTTGTAAGACCATACCTCCCGAGTTCACTACTCGGAGTGTTACCACGTTGACGTTTATTACATTCATCCCTTAAAGTATTATATAAATCAAACATTGGATCATTCGAACATTCGGCATTTGCCGCATGCCTTAAAGCATCATGGATTTGTGATGTTTCCCCGTATTTTAATAAATAAACATCATACATTTGTTGTAATTGTTTGTTGAAAGTCGCTTTTAAAGTTTTACTATACATTGGTTTACCAACTTCTAAATCCAATTAAAAGTAATTTTATCAAGTAAAGTTTCAACCCCCGACAAATTTAAACAAGGGTTTAAAGCAGCGGCACATGTAATAACGGGTGGCATTTCTTCAAAATATTTTTTAAGTTTTTCTTTCATTGGGGGTATCATATCGGAATAAGGTCTACCCCTACACGACAATTCATTTAATTTTGAAGTCACTAAATAAATTTGGTGTAGTACCAACGGACTCGTTGGGTAATAAACTCCAGAAAGACATGTAGTTGCATTTTTAAAAACTTGAAGCATTTTTGTTACTTCTTCGATGATGGCCCAACCCGATGGATGGTAAGAATTTGCCTTTCCCCGACTTACCAAACTATTATGAAAGGCTATTAAACTTTCTTTTTGTTCAATAGCCTTTTCAAACATGTTACATGTGGAATTCCATCGTGTTGGTACGTCCCAATTCGGACCTAAACATTTAGTATTTGCGTCTTTACAAAACTTGCGATATTTAGTATATCTTTGGTTGTTACTAAAAATATCACGTAACATTCTTTTAAAACAATCTTTAATTGTTTCAATCGTTTTTAAACCGTCTTGCACGGCTAAGTTTATGATGTGCGCAACACATCGACTATGAAAAAACACACCCTCACATATTGGTTTATATTTTAATTTCAAATGATCTATCGCAAGAGTGTTGTTTGAAGCATTATCAAAAGATATAGAAAATATTTTGTTTTCTAATTTATACGTTTGAATAACTTTATCAATAAGATAAAAAATGTTTTGGCCGTGTGAGGATAATCAAACAATTCAAACGCAATCGTACGTTTCATCATTTGCCACGAATCGGGTTCAACCCAATGGGCGGTGACACAAATGTACGAGTCCGGTGAACCGTGAGGTGTCGACCAAACATCACTAGTTAAGTTAACACCGGTTTGTAAATTTTCAAAATAAGATATTAATTCATTTTTAGCTTTTTTTCCACATTTTTAAACAATCTCTTCGAATAGTAGCACGACTTACATTGGTGTAACGAGGTTGGAGAGTTCGTTGAATGAGTCGAGTCAAACGTTCGTTGTCGAAATGTTTGAATGGCAAGCTTTCTTGAATTACAAATTGCGCCATTTGCTCCCGAACCGCATCAACGTTATAAGCCCAAATATTTCCTTCGTTTGTCATCGAAGCTTGACCTTGAGAAGGTTCACCTTTTAACGCTCTACAATATTTATTTGCAATATGGTTTTTCAACGTTGTGTTTGCATCTTTTTTGAAAAACTTATGACAAAACTTGCAACGAGCCTTGTTTGGACCGCTAGCCATTTGACATAAATCGTAATTGCACCATACTTCGGGGTTCCTATTCGTAGGAAGGATTGCTATCACCACGTTGCTTGAAGACGCTTCACAACCAACGGATGATTGAGCACTTGTTGAAGCCATTTCAGAGATTTTTGTGAGAGCGTTTTTGAGAGCGTTTTAAACGAAAGTATTTGTGGAGAGCGTTTTTTAGAGCGTTTTTGAGATTTTTGAGAGTAGAGAGTGTTATAAGTTGTTGTGATTCAACCAAAACATCAAATACATATATATAGTAACCTAGTGGGGGTATAATGGTAAAAAAACATCAAAAAAACGGTCAAAAATTGCAAAAAAACGGCTATATAGCCGTTGGGTAACGGTAACCGGTTTGAAAACCGGTTTGAAAACCGGTTTGGGTGACCGGTTTGAAAACCGGTTTGGGTGACCGGTTTGGGACCGGTTGGGTGACCGGTTTGGGAGACCGGTTTGGGAACCGGTTTGGGAGACCGGTTTGGGAACCGTTTGGGAGACGGTTTGGGAACCGGTTTGGGACCGGTTTGGAACCGGTTTGAAAACCGGTTCGGTTTGAAAACCGGTTTGGAACGTCGAAGTGATAAACCGGTCAAGAACCGGCGGTTCGAAACCGGTTTGAAAACCGGTTTGGGCCAAACCGGTTTGGGCCTCAAACCGGTTCCGGTTTTTTTGGCCGAACCGGTTCCCAAACCGGTTTTTTTGGCCACCTCTAGGTTTACTTCTCTTTGTCAATTTGTAATCTTCTTCTTTCTCATTCATGTTCTTTTGCTTCTCCAGGGACTTTTTTCCTTCTTTGCCTTCAATCCCTAATAAAGGCACCAATGTTATGTTGAATTACAATTTTTATTTTCCATTTTGGATGTCAATTATAGGTCTTGATTAGTTATTTATTGTGGAGTTTTGCCAATTTGGAATAACCAACAAAATAAATTATTTTCCTTTGTGTGATAAAATTATTTCTTACCTAATGTCTTGTGAACTTTTAAACTGCTTTCAAGTCATTGTTTTGGTGAAGTATAACAAGAAACAAAATTGTAAACTTATTAATAAATATTCATTTGTATTGTATGTTTATGTATGCAGAAAGCCCTTTTAGATTGCTGAATATCAATTTATATTAGGTTTCTTTTGGTCTTGCTGAATATTCATTTGTATGGTTTTTCAAAATTAACTGAATATGAGAAACATTGAATTGTATTTTTAGCATCATCGATCGCTTCCAAATTGCCCACGTCCTCTTTGCAAATTTTATAGGTATCTTCTTCCTAATTCTTTAAATTTAAATATATATTTGCCTTTGTGCACTGAATTTTTAGTGTTCAGTATTTTATTCCATCTTATGTTCATGAATTAATTCTTTACATTCAATTGCTTCATTTTTATGAGGTTTAAACTTGGGGTGTTAAATAAAGATTATATTAGATATTTTACAATTATTTGGAATTTACAAGGATATGACCGAAAGAAAAGTAATTGTTTTGTCATTTCTGCAGATTTCGTGTATCACATAGATGGGTTTTTGTTACAGATCTCAATTTATCTACACTTAAAATTGCTCAAGTTTAATGCATTTAATCTTCTCCATGCTCAATTTTAAAACGATAATCTGCTTGAGATTTTTACGGATAGTTGGAGTGTTTTTTTGGGTGATTACGTGTATAGTTTTAGACTTATGTCTAATTGTTTTTGGAATTGTAGTTTTCTATCAAACCTCATAGCTTTGTTTTTTGTGTAGGTCTTTTTATGTGTTTAGTTCTATGTTTAGCTAATTGATATGGAATTTTAGCAAAATAATGTCATTGTATCACATAGTTATTAGCTCTCTATTTTCATATATAAATTAAAATTACGACCTTATAAAGAGGTAGTCAATTGGTGAATTACACTATATAGAGAAGTTAGTTACTTACATCTTCATGAGTTTTTCTTTTGTAGGATTGAGACTTACGAATCAGACAATAGTTAAAAACAAGAAGACATAAAATTTGTGTTAAAACATTGTAGTTTAGTTGTAATTTTAAGGTTGTTGATTTACTCTGCTTTTATGACACATATACCGATCATTTTTCCGGAAAAAATTGGGTCTTATGAGATATTAAGAACACGTTTTTGTTTATCAATAATCTTACATGGAATAACAATATTGTATATGGTTTTGCTTAATTTTGATCATAGAATATCATTTTTAGTAATCTGATGGATGTTGATCTTGTTTTTAATTTAAATTAGATTGCATATTCGTTTTGGCACTTGATATTACAGGTCATATTTTGTAGTTATCATATTTGAATGTTGTCATTGCTTTGTTGCTGGCGAGCACTATAAAAGCTTGAGTTAATCAAGGAAAGTTGTAATGTTAATGCCATAAGAATTGCATATAAAAGAAGCTCCATACTACCGCCTTCATGTGTGCTCCTTTCTTATGACTATTCACGTACAAGGGAGATAACGCCAGTATCATGATGTTGCATCCACTTATGTATCTTGTCAATGGTATGCTCTGTTTAAAGACGTGTACGTACATGTAGATAGCAAACGCATTTGGCTACATTACATGTTATGCTTGCTTCCTCACATACACAAATTACATGTCCTGGTCTGATTAGTAATTATTGTAACTTTATTTAAATAAAAGTGATTCACTCATTTAAGTTCTTTTATATATTTGTATTTATGCTCATAGTGAAGATAAAATTTCTAATTTTTGATACATATGATTTACTTCAATATAATTGCAAGGTTAAGTACAAATATTTGTTTAAGAGATTGTCTAATAACGAAATACCATTTTTGTGTTGTGATTATTATGTTATTTCAAATTATAATATTAAAAAGGAGAAATGTCACAGAATAGTAACCAAGTTTCAAAAGTATTCTAATTTAGTCACTCATGCATATTTTTCTCAAATTGGACCACCAAACAATCAAATCAAGTCATTACCAAATTTTATTATGACAAGAAAGTGATGATGGAAAAGACGTGGAAGTCAGAAATTTCAATATATAAAATTATATTAAAAAATTAAAAAAAACATGTTAATTATGAAAAAAATAAAAAAAATACCTAAAATTTACGTCAACGCTCTATATCAACATCAAAAGATAGGAAAATATATTTTCTAACTGAATCCAAAAGTATAACATGCTAAAAAATATGTTATGACTTTTAATTTGTATAAAATATAAAAATTGAGTGATCTAATTGAAACACTTTTAAAACTTTAGTTACCTAATTGGAATATTTTTGAAGGTTGGTTATTATTTTACAAAGTTACCCCTATTAAAAAAATAGATATTACATAGAGGAAAGAAATCAATGTCAAGTTTAAGGTAATGCCACTGCTTTATTAAAAGAAATTTGGATGATTACAACACGATTAACTTGATGAAAAAAAATCTAATGTGTAGTTATATCCTTGTGGATAAAAATACGACAACATTAAATCATTTGCATTTGACATTGTAGACTGCAAGCAAAGCAAGAGATTGGGGTAGACAAAAATTATACTGCAAGCAAAGCAAGGGCATAGAGAATCTGATGCGTTAACCAACCCGGTTACTGGACGGGTATAAAACTAATTAGTAATTAGTTAATCCAATTACACTAAAATATGTAACAGCCAGCACAATTCTTTTCCGTAAATCCAAACGAGTAGGAATTCTTCCCATCTTCGCCTTCCATGTAAACTAATTATTTTTTTCTTTTTATTATTATTGAAATCCAGTTCGACCAATGTCAAGGCTACCTTTTCAATGCACGCTCTTAGAGACGAAATTGAGTATGTACCCAAAGGATCATTTCTTCATATTCATCTATTTTTATCATTTGAAGTGATGTCCTTGTAATTTCATTCTTGCATCTTTGCCACTCATTGATTACTATGGAGCTTGTGATCTGCATCTCATCAGGCCATGTAATATTCAAAGCATTATTTTAACTGATCTGAAACAGTGACATTTTTTGTATCAAGATTATTAAGATTGGAAAGATTATTGAGACTGGAAAAATTCTTCTCTTGTGGTCTATTTTCAAGCCAACACACCAAAATAATATTCTCTTGTCCTTACCTGGTACAGATTAATAAAAATAAATATATTTAGGAAAATTCTCAAATTGTCTTTTTTTCTCCTCTTTTTCCTTCAAAAAGGCCTTCCAAAATTTTCTTTTCAAAATGTCCCTTGTTAACAGGGCATGACCCACGTAACCACCCTCTTAAAAACTTACACATGGCTAATAGAGTCGCCGCCCACGAAATAAAGACATGTGACTCCAAAGAAGAGTCGCTGCTCCTATGCAACTTTGATTTGTTTTATTTGACATTTAATATTAATATAATTAATTTTTCTCATATTTTATTTTTCTCTTATAGCTTTTAAAATATAACGTTTTATAAAATTTCAAATATATCATTAGGACGTTCTTATTTTTATTTATGTACCGGTGTAAATTTATTCAAAACATATTTGAGTCATATTTATATCGTATGCTGGATATAAAAAATTTTTCACTAAAATTTCTAACAACTGCTTCAGAGGATATGTGGTTACCTTAATCAGATCCACATATTTGTTTCTAGCCACAAACCTCTTAGGAGAAACCCCACGACCAAAAATCCTTTGGTTTTATCTAGAACATTTTTGTTTTAAGCGAGACTCAAACCCAAAACCTCTTATTATTTATATGCACCTACAATTATAGTCTATTAGTGAATGCTTGGATTTATAATATGGACTATCTATGTTTCTTAAGAAAAAAACTGAACTTAGTAATGTAAATGTTCTAACAACGTCAATATAGCACCTTCATTTGATTTACGTAGAATAATAAAAATTAATAAAAGTGAATGATAGCTTTTGATCCCATCTATAACGTATTATTGTAACTTAACTATAGAAAAAATTCCTAAAATGTCTATTTCTTCAATTTTTGATAAATGTCCTCACATATGTTATTTCTTAAAATGTTTCATATACACAACACGTCGGCATCTCTAAGGACACACATTATCACAAATACACATGTGTGCCTAAGCAAGGGGCACATGTACTAACTATTCAAGCGCATGTACCAACCACTCGGGCCTACGTACCAAGCAGGTGGACGCTTGTTCCCCACAGGCGGACGGCTTATTCTCATAGCTTGACTGAGGATATAAAAATTAAAAATTTAGGAAGTGCCAATGACTACGACAACGATATTAGAGAGACGTCTGTTTAGGACACGTGTCTATTTGTGACTGATTCTACTATACATGCGTTTGCTCCTTCATACTTTTATAAATGTTGACGTCTTGTCTGATAAGGACATTTTAAAGGATAACTATTTGAAAATATATTTTATAGAAAAAGGTTAAATAAAAAAAGGACATTTGAAAATTTCCCCTTAATTATGGTTTAAATTACGTACGATTGCAAATGAATCGAACGTTCAACGAACAGTTTGTGCATCATTCGGCGGGAATTTCATTTATGTTCGTTCGTTAGTAAATGAACGAACACAGATAAGAAAATTTAGATCATTTAGTTAAACGAACGAACATAAACACAAGTTGTGTTCATTCATTTATGTTCGTGAACGTTTGATAAGTGTTTGTGTATGTTTGTTAATGTCTGTTCATGATCATTAGATAATGTGTTCGTTATTGTTTTTAATTTTTGTGTCAGTCATTTTTATGATAATTATATCATGTACTTGTAGATAATTTTTTTAAGTATTTATTTATTTTTGATGAATTTTATATAATGTTTATGATAAAAATGGAGATTTTAGTTTAAATAAATATATAATCATTTGTATTTATTTGTGTTTATGAACTTTTTTGTGTTCGTTATGTTCATGAATTTATGTTTGTGTTCATTTAATTTTGTTTATGTTCGTTTGCGTTCCGTAAATGTTTGTGAACAGTTCATAAACATGTTAATTTCCTTAATAAACGAACGCGAACAAAAACTCCTATTCGATACGTGTTAATGAAAAGTTTATAAACATGTTTATTTCTTGATGAATGAATACGAACAATGTCCTATTTGTATTCATTAGATTTATTTGCAGCCTTAAAATTAAATATGGTTAAATGATTGTATGAATTAACTGTTAAAAAATCTCGAAACATAATATAAAAAAAGATCCGGGGGTAGGTATAACGTATTCCCCAAAGATACGGTGATGCACACACAAGTACGCAACAAGCAAAGTTTAGCACGATTCACGTGTGCGATGGTCCCACATTTTTGTACTACAATATTAAAGGAATCTCTAGAATATGCTCATATTAAAAGTAAAAATAAAAACAGTGGGCTTTCAATTTAGTTTGATTTCATTGTTATATCAACATAAAGTAATTATATTAGGCCCGGCAATCTTTTGCTTAAAAACTTCAACTTTAGTTGTTTTAAGTATTTGAATGTTGGTGTTTAATTCTAATTGGTAAGAGTATAAATTTATAGAATGTTTAGATGGGTTAAATTAGAACTAAGGGTCAGGATGAGTTATCAAATAGAAGATACGGGTTTAGATGAGTTTTTAATGAATACTTAAGATTGTATTAGGTAATTGTACTTATTTACCATCCCATCATTGTGTGTTTTTCTTGATTTAGATGACGAGTAAATAGATGATGTGTCCTCATGAAGGGTGAAACGTACATGCCATATTCAAGTTCCTTAATTTGATGATAATCTTTGGATCTGTAAATTTAGTTACGAAGATATGAGTTATAACTTGTAAATCATATTTTTAAAGTATCATATCTTACATGTTTATTGAAACCCACCTATATGCACGATATTGAAACTGCCACATTGACTTATAAAACAAAAAAGTTCGTAAAAGAAAGAACACTATTTGTTAATTTTATAAACCCATTAATTAAAGAAACTAGAATTTAGGAATCATGAAGAGAAGATAAGCGGCCCTTACTATATTTAGGGGTGTACAAAATACCAAAATAACCGAACCGCAACCAAAATAACCAACACAAGCAAACCGAAATAACCGAAACCAATAAGAAACCGGCAGTTTGGTTTGATGATTTTTTTAAAAACTGATTTTTTCGGTTCGGTTTCGATTTTGCTTGTAACAAAAACCAAAAAAACTGAACCGAAATCATAAAACTGGACTTGTAAATTTAGAGATATATTCATATACTTATAAAGATGACTAGCCTATAAATTACTTATTTAACCTATGCTATATAAAATAGGTTGATATTTAGGTTTCGAGAATAATCTTTAAACTTTTTTGTTTGGAAGTTTAAATTGTTTTATTGAATTTATTTGTTATTATATTTTATTAGTTCAATTATATTTAATGCTAAGTAATTTATAAAAATATATACACTATGTTTAAAGATCAACAAAATAATATAAACTTAAAATTTCTAGCTTAAATTCATTTCTTTGGACTAATTTTTAAAAAAAATTGAAGCCCAAAAACAAAACCGAAAAAAACGAAACTGAAGTGAAAACCGAAAACCAAATACCAAAAAATCAAAACCGAACGGTTTGAAAAACCTAGAATGGTACTGTAACATTAGTCTGAAACTAATGTTTATACTATACTATTGATTGATTAACAGATGATTGTATTTTTTTAGGCGAAAACCAAACAAAACTGACCATGCACACCCTTTTCTATACTATTGATTTGATTAGCATTTTTATAATGGTACTGTAACATTAGTCTGAAACAATAAATTGTTATGCGTCATTTTGTTTTTAATGGAAACTGTATAAATCGTCAAACCGGATACTTATATTTTGATGACAATTAATTAAGTTATTATGTACAGCTAGAATCAGATGATTGTATTTTTTTAGAGCTGATATATAGTCTAATGGTATGATTAAAAATATATGTCAATTACAAATGATTAAGTGTTTAAATGTTATGGTGAATTAGCACTCTAGAAAATATGATATATTTTTAAATTAAAGTAAGGCATAATACAAATTTTAATTTATTTTACATACTGAAACACACATAAACTGTAATGAAATAATAACATTATTTATTTATAGGCACTAATACACACACCCATATATAATATTATTACACAATAAAAAAATATAATTTAAAATTTAAGAACTGATTTTCTTAACTCCTATACTGTTGATGAGATATATATATCTTTAGTCTTTAATGTTTACAGACTAGCAATACGGAATGTACTTAGAAGCATTCACATTATATAATCTTTATATTAATCGAATTCATATAATTTAAAAAAAACTTGGTATTTGAACTTTTATGTAATGTAGATTGTAGCACTTCAGTTTAAATTTTAAAATAATAATAAATCATATGGACTAACTTTTCATTCTTTATATAACAACTATTATTATATTTATTCCTTATATTTTTTATGAGTGAAGGAAATCAAAATAATTATAAAAATAAATAAGCAAGTGTTATTTAATTTGATAGAGCTAAATACACGTCTTAAAAAATGAACAAATTTTATAGACATATGTCGTTTTAACTAGATTATGTGTTTAAAGATAAAGAATAAAATATGAATGCTCTAATTGTAATTATAATGATATAATAGTAATTTGAAAAAGTTAGCTTGAAGAATAAATGGTCATTCATTTCATATACCATTTGTATCAACTCAACTGTCATCGAACTAAGAGGCCAAAAAGTGTAGTTTCTTAAACTGGTGGATCGAAACCGCATATAAACATATCATAGGGGCTATCCCAATATTTATGTTTTTTATATTTCTATTTATAGAAATTGTAATTGATAGCAGTCATCCATACAAATAAGGTACGGAAGATTATGGTATCAAAGGAGGAGGACCACACCAGCACTTAACACCAACAAATATTGAAAGGGTTCAATCACTTGAATAGAGATGTCGATCACTAAAATTGCAGATAAACATTGATTATATATTTATATTAATTTTAATTATAAGTATTACTTTTCTAAACCAATAAAAAATAAACATGTTAAAAGTTGTAATCATAATTCTCATATATGTTTAAATATCTTAAGAGGAAATTACACAAATAATCTCACAAATAAAGTTAAATTTAAATTTTGATAATTTGTTTAAGTAATCAAATATATCGTTTAACTACTTGCCTAGTTGTAAACTGATCGTTTTTTATGAATAAAGTATATCAATTGTATGTGAAATAACCAAAAATTTTGTACTCATGGACGGATCCATATAAAGGGAAAGAGAGGCCTAGGCACCTACTCAACTTTTCAATTGATGCATTAAATTTCTTAAAGAGATAGATTTATATAATTTTGTGCCCCATGTATTTCTTATGAGATCCCAAAAATACCTTCTTTACTTTCACCCCAATTGAAAATGAAAGAGTTCTACAATATAATGAAGAATTTAAGAAAAGAGAGAGAGAGGGAATAAAGAATACTAAGAGAAAGCTAAATAACTATCAAGAATAAAAAAATTGAAGCTTGCGTATAGGTTTTAAAAAGTTGTGGAGTTAATATATTGCATTAATGCTATCGATATTAAATTTACGTTTATTGGAATTCTTAAATAACAAATCTGTTCTATGATTTTATGTGCTTTTACACCACCCGTTATAACTAAACATAACATGTTGTAACAATACTTATTTTTGGCCCTCACTTACTAAAAATCCTGGACCGTCACTTATTGTACTCTTTGAAAAACAAAAAGATAACGATTTAAACACCCTAAAATCCTTTTTCCCATGATCTTCTTCTTGTTTAACAAGGTCCAACTTCATTGCCATCTTTTGTGAAATGACTAAATATGTTATAATTGAACAAAAAGTTGTGATCACATACATAATTTCTTAAAATATAGCTAAAAGTGAAATTTGAATTTACCACATAAACCATTCGTGCAATTTAATCATATAATTTATGAGAAAATCATAAATTTAACCATAGTTTCGATATATTTATGCATCTATAGTTATATCTGAGAAATTTTATACATTTATAACTGTGACATTCACAAGTTTATTCAACGTATTGTCACAATTACGTCAGTGTACGGAATTTTTCAAAACTTTTTTAAATTCAATGAATTCAACAAAACATTAATTTATCTACGTATAGAGGTTAGGTATGCAAATTTAAATTGACCATAAGTATATATTTGATTGCGTTAGGTCGTAGTTTACTTGAAATGAAATGAAAATATCTTAAAAGTGAACTGGGTGTCAAAAACTAGAAATTCTCCACTACGTGATGTTATGGGCTACTAATGATCAACTAACTTTTCTTTCTCGTTAGCTAGTGTCAAAGGCTAAATTGTTATGGTTGAGTAACAAGATGCTTCTACAACTTTAATTGGCTTAGACGTAGAGAAAAATAAAATCAAAAGCAAAATTGAAAGAAGGTGGTCTAGCTTTGTCCGGTTAACCTTGGATTCCGGATTGCATAGATGTCATGAGGCCCATGATAATCAATTTTATCTTATCTTATCTTCTTACTACTCTAATAAAAGAGTAATTTAAGATGACACGTGACAACACCACAATCTTTCTCAACAAAAATTTCCTGCTTCTTTATCTTATCAAATGATTACTTTAATTACTAATAATATTATTTTGTACTTTTTTAGATTAAAATAGTTTTTAATAAATCCTTTTATTAATGTTATTAATAAAAAACAAATATTTATGAAATAATAATTATTCTAAAACATCAATTTTTTTAAAAATACAAAATATTTTAAGATTGGTGCTTTTAAAAAGTTACATTTTAATAACTAAAAAATTTTAAAACCTGGGAGTTATAATTAAAAATGACATTTTTATACAATCTTTAAAAACAAAATGTTTAAAAAAAGATGATATCATTGTTTTGTTACTTATAGTCATTAGTCGTACGTAATTTCAATCATATCATATTTTAGAATATCGTTTTACGATTATTAAAATTTTATTATATTTAATTTTTAAGTTTTAAACTCGTATACTACACAAGTTTACTAAAGTTAGTCAATTATAAACAATTTTATTCTATGATAAACATTGAGTGAAGCGTAAAATTATCTAAACTTACTACTATTAGACTATCCACAACACAGCGCCCCTAGTCCCACCCTTAGCCCATTCCCTGTCGTCATTCAGAAGGGCTGCGTTGTACATGCCCATCCATCCTTCACCTGCCCTTTGCCAATGGCGCTCCATGAATGCATTTTGTGGGGCCCACACACAAAAATGTGTGTTGTTTTGTTTTTTAATGGTTGTTTGTGAGAAGGATGATATTGGATGTAAAAATTGATTGTGGGAAGAATGAATAAAAGTTAGTGAAAAGCTGATGTAGCATGCTGACTGTAACTATTTGTGAAAATGGTTGCAGACTTATTATAAGAATTTCATTCCATGATAAAGTTTCTACGATCCTCGATTATGAAACTTCTATTTGCTGCTGTATTTAAGTTTTTATATTCCAATGTTACTTTGTATCTCTCGATCTTTTCATTTGTATAGTCTAATGTTTCTAGATTTTGTCGCTACGTGAGACCAAAAAATAAGTAAGTATCAAAACTCTACTGGGTTCAAAACTCGGCCCAAATGTTTGTAACCCAAACCCAAAGCAAACACCATTTCATCGAAGGGCCCAAACAGTTTTGCTCACCATATATAACTAGATTTGCACCAAAAAACCAGGAACGGACCCGACCTGGTGTACCCGACCCGGATCCGGGTCCGGGTACAACCTGGTACCGGGTGTACCCGGAATAAACCGGCGGTTTCAATCCGGTTTGGGAATTTTTTGAATTTCTAAAACCCGACCCTACCCGGACACGAACCTGACCCGGTCTAAACCTGGAGTGAACCCGATATTGAACCCGGTATTGGACATAAAAAAAAAATTAGAAAATATCTAAACCCGGTATTGGACCCGCATCCGGACCCTACCCGGGTGTAACATCTCGTATTTTTGTTAATTAAAAGTTAACTTTGTTTACTCTTACAAGGGTTATTATGGTCAATTTTTGAAAACCATGTTTTGTTTGTGCTTATTCATTATTGTCATTGGATTTTTTTATGAAAGTTAACCGTAAATATTAAATAATAATAATGTTAATATTAATAAAAGTAGCAATATTAATAAGTAATAATAATAATAATAATATTTGTAATAATAATAGAATAATAATAACAATAATAATGTTAATAATAATAATAATAAAAAGTTGTATAGTTATTAAATTTAACAAGTTTTTAAAACTTTAAGTAATTAAAGTTTGGGGGCTTAATTTCAAAATTAGAAACTTTCATTAATAGGTTTTGCATAAAATGATAAATAATAAACTAGAGGGGCTAAATGTGCAATTAACCAAAAGTAAATCTTCCCCCCCTGTTTTCCCCGTATTTCCGGCGAGAGGAGGCCGGAGCCTCCGGCCGAACTCCGACGACTGTGTAAGGCTCTAAATAGCCGTTGGGAACCGAAATAAATCCTTTGAATCGCTTCGTGATCCCTATTCGAACCCTGACCATGTTTAATGTCAAAGTAATGAGATGTTAACACCATTTAATTAGTAACCGAAACGTGCATTCAAGGTCCCAACCGTTCGACTTGAAACTGATCCGATAATGCTGAAGTTATTGAAGGGAAATCATCGGATTCTTTCCCTAAAGCTAATTGAACACTCAATTTCACCTGATAAACAAATAAACACCAACATCTACACACGTAAACATCGCGGTCTGCAACTCAATCGAAAACCATCTTTTGTGCATCATAAACGAAAATTGACAGAGGGTTTTTGATCTTGTACACCGTTAGAAGCTCCTGTGCAACGAATTTGATTGGCATCATTGTTTGAACATCGATCAAGCTCTACAAGTGCGCGAACATTCTTCGTCTTTCTCGCTGACAATTCGATCTCAAATCGGGTAAATGAATACATGTATCTGCTCGGTTTTACTTGGGGATTAAAAGCCCCAAGTTTAATTTCATTATCATAATCGAATTGGGGTTCGATTTGGAATTACACGATTCTAGGGTTCATGGGTAATTTGGGGGTTTTGTTAACTTAGTATTTAAGAATTAAAACGCGTGATCTAATGCGGCCGAGAGCCTTGGTCCACTGGTTACGTTCGCTCATCCCATGTTGGAGGTCCCGGGTTCGAACCCATGGACCCCCCCATTATTTTTATTATTTTTGAATTTTCTGCAGTTTAAAAAAAATGAATATTTCTGAAAATTTTAAAAATTTATCTTGTAAACTTTATTTTAAAACCATTTAATTAATCCTCTTAAATTTATTTATAAAAGTATCCTTACATTTTTAAAGCTAATTATATAGCTAGTGTATATATATCTATATATATATATAAATATATATATATATATATATATAATTATTTCATATAAAATTTATACTAGTCTATACAAACCGCTATTTTCTAACGTGGCCCTAAATTATTAATTGAATCATGTTCATTTTAATTATAGCATTTTATTCAAACGTTATAAATATTATAAAATTACTATAAGTGTTGTCCTTATTCTTATAATCAAATCATTTCCACGAAGATATAATTGATTTTCATTGGTTGATATAAATGACAAAAAACCCCAAACATCAAATTAAACCCTATTCCATGGTAACTCGTTAAACTTATTATCAAACTTTAACCTTGTGAATATATATATATTTAGGTGTCTTGAGACGAAACGACTTTGGAACGACGCTCATTATTAATCTTATTAATCTTCATCATCATATACTTATTTTGGCATGTGAGTTTTCCTTGCCCCTTTTTCATATTTTCACACTAATTTGGGGTGAAACATGATAGCTTATACATGATACACTTATACACATTTGAGACTTATAAATCACATGCAATTCAACTATTTATTTTGTCATGGTTATTTGTGTATTGTAAGTGATTATATGAGATACATAGTTTGTTTACAATTATTAACTATTGCTAGCCTGGCGACGTCTTAGATCTTTGGGCCTGACAAGCCTATTTGGTGCTACAGCCGAGGTATTGCCGGCTCCTGATGACGTATGCTTGTTCATCATGGGAACCAAATACACTTAGCCAATCTTTTATACTTGTAATCAAGTCGAGGTTTGGTTGTAACGATATGTGTTCTATAACCTTAGTTGCTTATGACCTATGACATGAATTGCTACTTGTAACCTTTTTCATATTATGTATGAAAACCTTGGAAACTCACCAACTATTTTTAGTTGACTCTTATTTTTTTATCATGTTTCAGGTCAACCTCAAGTTAAAGTGATCCTTTTAAAGCATGCAATAATCTAGGACTTGGACCTAGTTAATGAAATAAAAAAGTTATATTATGTTATGTTATGTTATGTTTGAAGTTATTACTTGTTTGAGATTTATGATTGTATTTCATTTCAAGACTTATGATAATAATAATTACATTTTAATATAGCGTTATGTGGCTGTGAACAATCTTAACCCTCACATCTCGACGTTTCCGCCGTCAAGGTTGGGGTGTGACACCGGGTATGGCGGGTAGGGTTTTCCCGCAAGTGAACCCGACCCGGACCCGTACCCGTACCCGGGTACAAAAAGACCCGACTGGACCGAACCCGGTTTGAACTCGGTTCCGGGTCCGACCCAAACCCAATTTGTGCATGCCTATATATAGCCATATGCCCATATGGCCATATAGGATTTTTGAGTTTTTCTTAGTCATGGTGAAATTATATATGTTATAATTACCAAATGGTATGTATATGTTTTTATGCTGTATAACCATTTAATTCTTTTATTGTTTTTAAACCTAATACTTGTACACATTTTACTATTTAAGCATTGAAACTTTCTACTTTAAACTCTCCCCCCCCGGCCGCTCGGAATTTTGAGAGTTAACACGTCGTAAGGTGCGTGTGTGGTCTAACGTTATTACACTTATTATCTTCACGTTTAATGGCCTGTCGGAATGTGCAGATCTTGGATCAAATTATTTAATGTTTTTACTGTTTTATATTTCACATGTGTGGTTTACATCTAATTTATGTTCGATTTCTATTTTTCGTTTTTATTTTCTTTATTACGATATTTTCCGATTTTGATGGTCACTCATGGTGAGGTATCATTGTTACTACTTGACATGATTTTACATACCATCACGACGCATGGGCTTAATACTAGTTAGGATTAAGTTTTCCACTATAATTACGGGCTTGATTGATGATTCGATGCATATCTTGAGGCGTTAAGACCATGTGAAACTTGGGCATACAATGATGTCTTGCACAAATTTTACATGAGCTTTAATGACTTGAGATACTCACCACAAAGTGTACATTGTAACAAAAGTAGTTGAAATCCTTGTTTCCTACTAGTCTTGTGGGTGGCTGAGTATTTACTCGTAATCGTTTGTTGTTGATAGATTATGCTTTTATCAGCTTTATATATGGCTACATATACATGAATCAAATGCATTGTTGATAATACATTGTGCTTGGAGCAATTGTATGTATGACTCATTTTTGTTTTATGCTTCGGATAAATTTAGTAACATTCTATTAAAAGAATGATTTGCTGCTATTTGATGAACATATAAATTGAATTGAGAATATCAAGGAACTAAACATATAGGAATATAATAAGTGATTAAATAAGCTGGTATTATAAGTGTTGTTTTTTAAACGAAAATTCACACATGTATCTAACATACTCTTAATTTTACACCATAACTAATTTACACCAATCCCTTGTATGTAGGGCTCGAACCTTTAACCTCAACGGCTCAATGGAGATTCACCACTATAAATTTAAATGGTTTTGTCATTAGACTCAACCTCCCAACACTAAGGGGCTATTTGATTACACTGAGTGGGTAATATTTGACTGAGTCAGAAGCTGATCCAGTTAGAAGTTGTGACTGGGTATGCATCTGACTGAAATTTGGCTGTTTGATTCAGTATCTGACTGGAACCAAAACGATTCAATATTTAAGTAACAAAAACCCACCGGAGTCACACCACCGGTCGGAACCACCACCGCAAGGGGGCGGCGGCCTGCGGGTCGCGAGGGGGCTGTGGCCTGTGGGTCAGCCGGTCAGCATTTTTTTTTCAAGGTCTGGGTCAGTACTAGAGACCCGATCAGCCGGGCTCGAAGCCGAAATCAAACGGTTATTTTGGAAGTTTACTACAGCTTATAAATTATGTGTTTGAAAAACTAATGTTTATTTTGGAAGTTTACTACAGCTTTTAGAAATAAAACAAATGTTTCATGTATCTCGTGCACACTTGTTATTTAGTTGTTCATCTCTAGATTAACATCCATTAATATAATGGTTTACCATATGGCTATATCTTACTACCAAGTTGCACCACTGGATTCTTACTTTCAAAGACATTCAACATTTGCTAATCTCGAGGTTAAGTTTAGATTAATCTATTTGATAATCTTGTGGTTAGTACATTAAGTGAAAGAAAAACCAGTGATGGATCACTATCATTCATCTGAACCCAAATTTAATACTACTCAAAAGCTTTGCTAGATATATAGTTCTTGCTTTGTGGAAAGTTGCCTATGAATCCGGAAGTGGTGCTTGCATGACTGCTCGATCGCGGTTAACCAGCTGCTAAATCATGGCTGGCCCGCTTCTCCCCTGCGCAAGCTGATCACTCGCGCTCTTGGTAAGTAGCATGTGACTACGAGTCAGTAGCGGAATAA
Source organism: Flaveria trinervia (assembly GCA_025506515.1). Taxonomy (NCBI): domain Eukaryota; kingdom Viridiplantae; phylum Streptophyta; class Magnoliopsida; order Asterales; family Asteraceae; genus Flaveria; species Flaveria trinervia. The sequence goes on from CM046448.1 coordinate 5,584,267, forward strand.
GTAGTGTTACATTATATTGTTCTTGTAATTAAAGTAATGCGTCTTTAGAATGTGATGAGTGTGATTTTGTGTTTACTGAATAACTAGAAATGTATAAACAGTCATAGTTTTAATAAAATGGACTGTAAGAAATGTTGTGGACTTGAATTTGTTAGTTTAAAGCTGTAACAGTTAGATGGTAATTGTGAATCTTGACAGTAATAAAAGGATAAAAAATGACATTTTTACAAGTAGATTATGTTTTACAAATTGAAAATGATTATTGTTGCAACTGTAAATGAGTTTGTTTAAACATTAAAACAAGTTATTATGAATTTAAATTGTTTGTTTTGACTGGTTTCTAACTCATATGATCATGTGTTTATCTCTTCATTTAGTGTAAGCAGATTGCAGCTTTAGTACAGATTAATGTGTCCATAATGAGAAGAAGCTGTGTGGTTTTCTTAGTGTTTGGCATGTGGGTGATGATGGTGATGCCCTTCGCAATCAAGGGTAAAACTGATAAAACCGTTGTTTCATCATCATCGTCTACAAAAAAGCCTTCTGTGGTAAATGTAGGAGCATTATTTGCAGTGAATTCAGTTATCGGCCACTCTGTACAGCCTGCGGTTACAGCTGCCATTGATGATATCAACTCTAGTCCAACTATTCTTAGAGAAACTTGGTTAAACCTTATTTCGTATGATACCAATTGCAGCGGATTTCTTGGCACCGTTGAAGGTACTTTTCAAGGACCGACAACATTTACATAACAACTGAGCATGTTAGTACCAACTAAGGAAATTGTTGATCCATTTTGAGCTTTTAATTTATTGTTTCCTTGTTGATGCAGCTTTGCAGTTGATGGAGAAAGATGTTGTGGCTATAATAGGCCCCCAATCCTCTGTTACAGCACATGTAATATCCCATATCGTAAATGAAGTTCGCGTACCACTCCTTTCATTTGGTGCAACAGACCCCACACTTTCGGGTCATCAACACCCTTACTTCGTCCGCACCACACAAAACGACTACTACCAAATGTATGCGATCACTGACTTCGTTTTAAACTTCGAGTGGAAAGAAGTAGTTGCCATATATGTTGACAATGATTACAGCAGAAATGGAATATTGGCCTTGGGTGAGGCCCTTGCAAAGAAACGAGCCCGAATTTCATACAAAGCTTCAATCACTCCAGGTGCATCTCATAGTGACATTACAGAGCTACTGATTAAAGTCAGCATGATGGAGTCTCGGGTTTATGTTGTTCATGTTAGTCCTGACTCGGGTCTTGAGATATTCATCGTTGCGTATAAGCTTGGGATGATGACAAGTGGTTATGTTTGGATTACTACAGATTGGCTTTTGGCTGTTTTGGATTCATCAGAAGTGCCAGATCCTAGGATGATGGATGTCATACAAGGGGTCATCGCGTTGCGCCAACATACTCCTAATTCTGATATCAAGAAATCTTTCACAGCTAAATGGAATAATATTATAGAGAAACAAACAACTAGTTTTAATTCATATGCTCTAAATGCATATGATTCTGTATGGTTACTAGCACATGCTATTGACAAATTCTTAAAATCTGGAGGAAGTATCACATTTTCTAATGATTTTAAACTCCAACAAATGACTAATGGAAGCGAGCTTCATCTTTCGGCTCTTAGGATCTTTAACGAAGGGGATCAGCTTCTTCAAACAGTCTTGGCCACAACATTCGCGGGTTTGACTGGAAATGTGATGTTTGACAAGGACCATGGGTTGATGCATCAGGCTTATGATATTGTGAACACAGGTGGAACTGGTTTAAGGACGATTGGATATTGGTCAAACCACTCAGGTCTCTTAACCACTCCTCCTGAATCATTGTATGCACAACATTCACACAATTCTGCCAATGATCAACGGCTTTATGGCGTGATTTGGCCTGGTGGAATGAGTAAAAGACCGCGGGGATGGGTTTTTCCTAACAATAGAAAGTCTTTGAGAGTTGCGGTGCCGTATGGTTATAGCTACAAAGAAGTTGTGACGAAAGATAAGTCAATTAAAGGGGTAAAAGGATATTGCATTGATGTCTTTGAAGCTGCTGTGAATTTGCTTCCGTACCCCGTCAGTTTAGAATACTTTTTATACGGTGATGGACAAAGAAATCCAAGCTACGACGAACTTGTGAGAGCTGTTGCTGTCCATGTAAGTACTTCTTTAATTTTGGCTTTGTTAGTAAACTAAATTACTAAAAATAGTGTGATCAGATAAATACTAGTGTTAGATTTATAAAATATCATGGCCTTGATGTCCATGGTATAGGAGTATACTCATATCTTGATTTACCTTTATTTTCAGAAGTATGATGCAGCAGTTGGAGACATTACTATTATTACAAATAGAACAAGGATGGTTGATTTTACACAGCCTTATCTAGAGTCTGGGCTTGTCATAGTTGTTCCTCTCAACAAATCGAAGCCGAAATCATGGGCCTTTCTCAAGCCCTTCACTATTGAAATGTGGCTGGTCAGTGGTGGATTCTTTCTCTTCATTGGATTCGTTGTTTGGTTTCTTGAGCATCGGTCAAATGAAGAGTTTCGTGGACCGCCTATGCGACAAATCATCACAGTTTTGTGGTTTGTATCTCATCTGTTTCATGCGCTTGAACTATTCCTAATTAATATGTTAAACGCCATTTGTATCTGATATACATTGGCTGTTTGTGCTTTGAACTTTCAGGTTTACCTTCTCGACGATGTTCTTTTCGCACAGTAAGTATGAAACTAGACTGAACGACAAAGATCTTAAACAACAAAGTTTTGAATTGGTGACATTTATCTATGTAGGACAGAGAATTGTGAGCACGTTGGGACGATTCGTATTGATCCTCTGGCTGTTTGTAGTTTTGATTATTACTTCGAGCTACACTGCTAGTTTGACATCAATCCTCACAGTACAACAACTAACTTCAAGCATTGAAGGGATAGATAGCTTGATCTCAAGTAATGACCCGATTGGAGTTCAAGAGGGAACATTTTCTCATAGTTATTTGATTGAAGAACTCAATATCCCAGAGTCTAGGATCATACCATTGAGAGATGAGGTGGACTACTTAAACGCGCTTCGTTTAGGTCCAGAAAGAGGTGGTGTGGCTGCTATTGTTGATGAACTTCCTTACGTCGAGCTCTTTATGCGTTACAGCAAGTGTGAGTTCAGGATTGTTGGTCAGGAGTTTACAAAAAGTGGATGGGGTTTTGTAAGTTTACTCATTGTCATAAAAAACTTCAATGCCAAATGTTACTATTTGTATTAACTTTAGCTGCTTATATCAGTTTAGTGTGTTTGACATCAGATTCAAATTGAATCGCAGGCATTCCCAAGAGACTCTCCTCTAGTAGTTGATCTATCAACCGCGATCCTACGACTGTCAGAAAACGGAGACCTACAACTAATCCACGACAAATGGCTCTCGACCACTATGTGTTCTCAAACTAGCAAAATTGAAGGAAAAAGCCTCACTTTAAACAACTTCTGGGGCTTATTCCTAGTTTGTGGCATTATTTGCTTCATTTGTATCTGCATTTTCTTTTGTAGGATGTTGTGCGAGTACCGTAGGTACAGTTCTGATGAAGAAGCAACATCAGCTCGTGAGATTGAAGAATCTAACTCGACAACATGCAGCAGCAGAGGATTTTTCGGTTCCGTTAGTTTTAAAGATGTGATTGATTTTTATGATAAGAAAGAGGAAGAGATCAAGGAAAAATTTAGGAGAAACAATCATCAAGTTAGCAGGGACGCAAAAACATTACAAACTAATTAGTAATACAACTTGTGATTTGTATTACAAAAATTGTAGGAAATTTTTAGAGTCTACTTACTTGGTCAAAACTTTAATTGCTTGATCAATTTTTTCAACTAGGTATCCTTTGGTTTTCTTGCGGCATCTAGCCATTCCTTTTTCAAAAAACGCTAAAACAACTGATCATAAGGTCACACGTAACATCTCAATTTGGCCATTGGCTTCATCTACGTATGTGCATGATATTAAATATGAAGTATGAACAATAGAGACATGCTAAGTGTAATCCAGATTATACATCTGTACCCAAGAGAGACTTGCTAATATGATCAAGCATAATCCAAGCTATGAGTCCATGCCAAAAGATACATGCTAATATGATCAAGTGGAATTCATACGACACTAGCCGACTTGTTAATATAATCAAGTGTATTATGGACTCCACATCATAGTGTTGTACCCAAAAGACACTTTCTAACATGGTTAAGTATAATCCAATTATATGTTCGTATCCAAAATAAACATACCAATATGATCAAGTAGACGATACTTTCATACTCAAAAGACATCTGCTAATATGATAAAGTGTAATCTAGAGCTTAGTCGTCAATATAACATCATCAATGTTAACTAAGAAACCATAGTTTTCGAACCCATCATTAGCCTGTAGGATCAACAACAACAACTGGTTACTAACGACAATGACCTGTTGATCATCAGTCACAACCCAGGCCCAACTTAATGTTGAAGTGAAACCCTAATCAAACACCATATAATCCCATTGAACACCCTTTTTGTCCTTGTAGCCAACACCAGATCACCTACTCCCTTATTCCGGACTAGGGTTACCACTTTCCCAATCGCCCCCATCATCGATAGTCCACAAACACCCTAATTTGTAAGTAGTAACTTATTAATACTCATGCCTCTTGCAACTTCAATTATTCTCTATCTCATTTCGATTTAATCTGATTCTGCCTCTGTAATTGTGAACGTGAAATGATCAGTAATTTGGGTGTTTCTTAAGATCATGCGGTTGTGATCGTCTTCTGTTGAATCTGAAGCTGAAGCTTTTTAATACTTATACTAGGGTTGTTGGATTTGTGCTTTTATGAGCGTGATGGGTATGCAATTTTTGATTTTGTTGTAAATATATGCGATTCTGGTTTTGCATCAGTTTGCTACTTGCTTTTGATTGTGTAGCTAATTGGTCTTTTACTTGTATTGAGTTGTTCAATTGAATCAAAGATGGGGGGATTGAATAAAAAAACAATTTTGTATGCATATGATGATGTATCACCTAGTTCTGTTTGTGTTGTTAACTTGTTTTGTGGTTCTTGAACACTAAAAAGTGTTTTTGTTATCATCTATTTACGATCTTGAAAAATGTGAAATTGTAGGCTTTTTAATCACGAATACTTAGTGAAAGGTAAAATGTTTCATTTTTAAAAGCTTTGAAGTTTTGCGAATAAAAATTGTAAGAGTCAAGAGGAATGTTAAAAATGAATTGGCCAATGATCAAATGCAAGAAATAAATGTTTGCACTATCATATCAGGCTTTTATGCAATGATGTTCTTTATATGGCTTTGATCCTGTGCTGTTTTTTGGTACTCGTAATGATTATATCGTTTGATTATGGTTTGGTTATGGACCTTATGGTTATGGTTATAGTTATGGTTAATGATTATATCGTTTTCCTTACTTGAAATGATGAGCTTATCTTTTTGCAGATACATGGTTTGATCATACTTTTAATTTGGACAATGGGTAGTCAAATTCCCAATGGAAATGATCGATCAAGAACTTACTGGACTCCAACAATGGAGCGCTATTTTATAGACCTAATGTTGGAACATATGCAAAAAGGGAATAGGATTGGATATACATTTAACAAACAAGCTTGGAATGATATGCTTGCCGTCTTTAATGCAAAATTTGGATCACAGTATGATAAGGATGTACTGAAGAGTCGTTATACGAATTTGTGGAAGCAATTTAATGATATAAAAAATATGCTTGGACAAGGTGGATTTTCTTGGGATGAAGCTCGGTGTATGGTTGTTGCAGATGATTATGTTTGGGATGCTTATATCAAGGTGAGGTCTAACTTATGAACAAACTCAGTTTTTTGATACTATAATTATATTGCGTGCTTATTATGGTTAAAATTTACAGGTTCATCCAGATTCACGATCGTACAAGACAAAATCAGTGCAGAATTTCAGTGATTTATGTTTAATATATGGGTATACAACTGCTGATGGAAGATATAGTCGTTCTAGTCATGATATAGATATTGATGATGAAGCCCCTGGAGTGAATTTAGGTGTGTTTTTGACCCTCATAGACCTACGTATTATTTCGACTTTATAAAAATATTTTAGTGATGGGTATTTCAACCAGTTCACTAATGAGTGTGTTGGATCCAGTCATTTTCTCTCTAAAAGGTCGAATGGGTAAAGGAGATAAAATAACTATAAAGGACAAGGTGAACCGAGTGGAACGGGTCAAATAGGTCGAATGTGGCGCACAGTGCATACTAATATATATAGCCATCTAAACCTTTTTGTAATACATATATTATTATTGAAATATTGTAAAGTATGTGTCAACCGAACATGAACCTCTGATTTTGATCACCAAATATGTGTGCAGACAAGTTTAAATGATTTTCTGTTGTTCAGGTGATGGACTAGAAACTCCAACTCCTTCAACCACTGATCGTTCAAGGACAGAATGGACACTAGCCATGGATCAGTTTTTCACTGAATTGCTATTAGTTCATCAAGGAAAAGACAATAAATCTGACAGTAATAATAATTCATATACCAAAGAAGCATGGACGGAGATGCTCAATTCATTCAATGAGAAATTCGGGCCCCACCATACCAAAAGGGTTTTAAAACACCGATACAAGAAATTGTTCAAGTATTATACTGATATAATGGTTTTACTCAAACAAGATGGTTTTTCCTGGGATGCAAAGCAGCAAAACCTAGTTGCTAATGATGATGTTTGGGATGCTTACATAAAGGTATTGCTTTGATGTTTTGACATTTTGATGTTTTAATTGTTCATTACCCCACATTAGCACTACCTGTAATGTGGTTATCCTTGATCAGGCACATCCACAGTCACGCGTGTATAGAGCGAAATGTATGCCAAATTATAAAGATTTAGAGTCAATTTTTGGAAGTGACATCATTACTAAATCTCAAAGTAATAACTTGGATGAGGATATTGGAGTCAAGTCTGGTATGTGAACTTTTTCATGAAGTGTTTAATTCTTTTTTGGTTCTTTTATGAAAGAGGTAGGGGTGGGTTTCTGAAATAAACTATAATAACTTAATAAGCAGAAATGTTTAATTTTGTGAGAACATATAATCATTTCAATAAGTAGTTCTCTATGAGAGTGTGAGGTAGCTAGCCTGAATATTGTGCTTAATATTTGCCAGCAGCTAATTATTAAATTTAGAGTAATCTTACACAATCATTATATTTTTTTTGGTAGGTGGCGATCGATACCGAACACATTGGACCCCGCCAATGGACTGTTTTCTGATTGATTTATTGCTAGACCAGGTTAATAGAGGAAACAGAAATGGACAAACATTCGTGGCTCAGTCTTGGATTAACATGGTTAAGTCATTTAATGACAATTTTACTTCTAACCATGACAAAGATGTTTTGAAGAATCGATACAAACATTTAAAGAAACAGTACAATGATATAACCACCCTTTTAGGTGAAAAGGGGTTTTCTTGGGATGGTGAACGAGAAATGGTGGCAGCTGAAGACCATGTTTGGGATGCTTACATTGAGGTGAACATTTATATTGCAAGTTACCTTAATTGAGTTTTGTTACTTGCTATTATTTAAAATTAAAATGTATGCAGACGCATCCTGATTCAAGATCTTACAGAGTTAAAACAGTGCCTAATTACCATAAGCTGTGCATCATTTTTGGTCAAAATGGTTCTGAAAGACAATATAATCACTTGGTCTCAAGTACAGGTATCTTTACTTTTATTTTGAAATTCATGATAGTTTGTAAGTTTGAATAAATACGGACTTGTGTTTGCAGTATTCTTGGTTGTTTGCTTTTTACGTTTTTTGATTCTTAGGACATTCTTGTCATTTATAGCAAGTTACCTTCTCAATGAAGGTTTTATGCAAGTTTTATATTTTTTTGTAGGTCATTGTAACAACAGAGGGTTAGTTTCTGAAGAAAAACAAGAAGGCAATTGGACATCTGAAATGGATGATTGCTTTATTGAACTAATGCTGGAGCAAATTAGGGTGAATAAGATTGTTCATGGGCTTGATGATCCGATGTGGATGATGATGACAGCATCATTTAATGAAAAATGTAAACTACAATATGACAATCAGGCTCTACAAGATCGATATGCATACTTAATGAAACAGTTTAACGAAGTCAAATGCCTTGTTAATCAGAAGGGTTTTTCATGGGATGACAATAGCCAGATGGTAGTAGCTGATGACGAGGCATGGAAAACTTATAGCAAGGTACAAACACCCTTGTTTGATGAGTAATCATATACACACTTGTACATTTTAAATTTAGTACTAAAGTTTTACTATTAGCTAAAAATATGCGATGGTCAACAGGAACACCCTTATGCAATTTCATACAAGAGTAAAGTCTTGAGACACCATAAATATCTTTCTATTATTCTTGAAGGCTGTTCTTCAAATTTAACAGTAAACTCAAATATTCTAACTGGTTATAATTCTCAAATCCTGCCTGAAGAAACTGGGGCAATCAACAAGAAAAAACGGGTAAAAAAGACTCCATCAGGTTTAGGACGTTGCAGGAAAGTGCAAAAAACCAAAGTGATGATATAAAGGAAGCTTTTACAGATATGGCAAATGCAGTTTCACAACTTGTAAATGGAAAAACTGACAGGAGTTATAGTGCAATAGAAAAAGCAGTAGATGCACTTCAAGCTATACCTGACATAGATGATGATCTGTTGCTGGATGGTTGTGATATTCTTGAGGATGAGAAAAAAGCAAAGACCTTTTTAGCTTTGGATGCTTCATTACGGAAGAAATGGTTGCTGAGAAAACTTGGACGCTAGTTTGGGTATATAATGTTTCAAAGTTCTTTTACTATTTGATTGAGTTTTGAATGTCTAAATCATGGGTTAAAGTTAGAGTTAAGATATTTTATTCTTTTAGGCTTTTAGAAGTAGAATTTAGAAAATAAAAACTTCAATTTCTTACTTTTCATCTAATAGATTGTTGGAGCTCTTGATGTTACCACGTATGACTCCATGTTCTATCTCGAAGGGATTATGAAGGTAATCCAATCCGCTCACAACCTTGATGTATATCCCGAGGCATTAAAGCCGTGTGAAAATTCTGCAAACATCGACGTGTCCTGCATAATTTTCACATCGGCTGTAATGACTTTGGATATCCATTGAGATTGTTAGCGGGTTGGATTACTCTCATAATCCATTCGAAGATATGACAAGGAGTGATACATTGTGACATCAAGAGCTCTAACATCTTTTTAGATGAGAAGTATGAAGCTAGAGTTTTGAGATGGATGATTTGATATACACCTTGCAAGATACAATATGTAGCATGCATCTTATCATTTGTGTAGTCATAAAGGTTGACTGATGTTTTTTTAATAACCTATTGGTTGTTGGTTAAGCTGATTCAATGTGGCTCATTTGTTGTTGATCAGCAAGCTTGGGGTTAAACGAACCTATGATTTTATCCGGAAATTGTGTTAAAAGGCTAAAAAGAAACATATCCAATGAAACAAATATGATATGGATACATAATAGAAAAACCTAAAGTGAATGACCAGTGATCTACAAATTGAAGTTGCTAGTTTACATTTTATAATTGCATTACTAATAATAATAATAATCCAAGAAAGATAAAATTTGCTTAGTTTTATCTTACAAAGTTGTTATTGTATTATGAGAATGTTAATAATTATTCTCTAATTTTCTTGATCTATAACACATCTCAAACCCCTGCTGTTGTTCTCAAAGAGGACTTTTCTTTTAGCACGCTGAAGTACTCTTGAGCTCTCTGGTTTACGACTATTTACATAGCCGTCACTAGAAGGGTCTCGGAAAGCGACCATGTGTGGACATTTGTCTTAAAATGATTTAACAAGAACAAATGCATCTTACCAATCTTTCTACTCAAATCGATACAATTCACTACTTTTTCTTGGTTAAAAACTAGTTTAAATCGCTAAAACAAACTTTTTTAGTTAGTTTGGCCGGTCCAGCCAACCGGACTTACCTTCTAAAACAATAGTTACCGGTTTGGCTCGGAAATTCTAAAAGAAAAAAAGTGCTGAAGTGACGAGTTAGCCCCCTGTGTTGGAATTATCGAAACAAATTAATCACCATAATTGCTTTTTATTTTTCTGAGTCATTCCACCACGATATTACAAACTAAGAAACTGTCCTCTCTAGTATTTAATGGTTTTGTAAAGTATTGATTCTAAACTAATACTAATGTAAATGCAATAATGGATGCTCAAGCAGCTTCCAAGAAAAAACCGTGTGTTTCCCTATTAATCTATCGAAGAATTTGTCAATCTTGATTGCTGGAAGTCAATACAGCTTATCTTAAAGTTTATTATCTAATCTTCAAAAAGTCTTTGTGAAAATCTTCTTAAAATATTAAACCAATAGTTAAAGTTTGATGAAAAATACGTGGACACACGGGACACGAGTTACTTGTGCACATATTAGGTGTTGAATGATGTTATTTTCAACCTGTTTAGGTGCAATTCCAAATCACACAGAGTTACCTTTGATCTTGCGCGATCATGGCTATCTCGTTTGCGTGTTCATCTTCTGCACGATATCAAATCACTTGCATCATTCTCATTGCCTGTTGTTCTTCTTGTTCTTTTCATTCGGTGAATCGTTGTATTTTGAGATCACAATTTTGAATCCGATGCAACGAATATAATATTTTCAGGAGATGCTGCACCTTCTTCTAACGGAACCATACAGTTCAATGAGGTCAACTTCTACACACGTGTTGGTCAAGCCAAGTACGCGGATCCAATCCACATATGGGACAGAAAATCTGGTAATCTGTCGGATTTCACTACACACTTCACTTTTGTCGTTGATACATTAGCGCGATCAACCTTTGGCGATGGGATAGCTTTCTTTCTTGCACCAGTTGGTTTCCAAATCCCACCCAACTCAGCTGCTGGTTTCTTGGGACTGTTCAATAAAACAGACACTGATTCCCCGCGGAATCAACTGATTTTTGTCGAGTTTGACTCTTTTTCGGACGCTGACTGGATCCGCCATATGGGCATGTTGGTATCAACAAGAACTCTCTTCGTTCGGCTAATTACACCGCTTGGAATGCTAGTTTGCACAGTGGAGATCCAATAGACGCGTGGGTGTCTTACAACAGTACGACACATATTCTCAACTTCATTTGGAGCTATGGGGCTGAAAATACAAGTCTCTCGTATCAAGTTGACCTTCGGGAAGTTGTTCCTGAGTGGGTGACGATTGGGTTTTCGGCTGCAACTGGTACTTACGTCGAGAAACACATGCTGCAATACTGGGAGTTCAATTCAAGCTTGAGTACCGAAACAAAAAACGAAGATAACTCAAACAAATGGAAGCTACCAGTGGGATTAACAGTCCCACTTGCTGTTATAATCATCGGTAGCATTATAACATGTGCTGCATTTTGCAGAAAGCGAAAAAAAACCACACAAGAATCGCTTGAAACATTCGCGTTGACATCAATGAATGATGATATCCAAAGTGGAGCAGCTAAAAGATATTCTTATAGTGATCTCATTTTGGCTACCAACAACTTTTCAGATGATCAGAAGTTGGGTGAGGGAGGCTTCGGTTCGGTTTACAAGGGCTACTTATCTTGCGTAGGCATGCCAATCGCGGTCAAGAAGATTTCACAGGGTTCTAAACAGGGGAAGAAAGAGTACATGACTGAAGTGAAGATCAATAGCAGTTTAAGGCACCGAAACTTGGTGCAACTCATCGGTTGGTGCCACGACGAGACTCAATTCTTGCTTGTGTACGAGTATATGCCGAATGGCAGCCTTGACTCACACCTGTTTGGCAAAAAGAGTCCACTTAAGTGCCTGTTAGGTACAACATTGCTATCGGTTTAGCTTCTGCGTTACTCTATCTTCACGAAGAGTGGGAACAATGTGTGGTGCATCGCGATATCAAACCAAGTAACATCATGCTCGATTCAGGGTTCAATGTTAAGCTAGGGGACTTTGGGTTGGCTCGACTTGTGGAACATGAATTGGGTCCACGAACGACTGCTTTAGCCGGAACTCTAGGCTACATGGCTCCTGAGTACATATCATCAGGAAAGGCGAGTAAAGAGTCGGATGTGTATAGCTTTGGGGTGGTTGCGTTAGAGATTGTTTGTGGACGAAAGGCGATGGATGGCTATTGGAACACTAACGTCAGTTTGGTGCAGTCGGTTTGGGACTTATTCGGAAAAGGTGAGCTGTTTTCTGGTGTGGACCCATTGCTGGGCTCGGAATATGATGTTGAACAAGTTAAGTGTTTGATGATGGTTGGGTTATGGTGTGCGCACCCTGACTGGAGGATGAGACCATCTATCCGACAAGTGATTCAAGTGCTCAAGTTCGAAGGTGCGCTCCCAAATCTTCCAATGAAGATGCCAGTGGCAATGTACTATGCCGGACCGGATACCAGTGAAGTCAGTTCTGCTGGCGCTGCAACCACCAACACCAACGTTAGCGTAGATCTAGCGCGTTGAAAAGAAAAACAGTAGGAAAAAAACACGAAAAGTGTATATTTTTTATGACTGTAAATGGATTGTCATTCGGATTTGTATTCAAAGATTTTGGATCCATGATGTTGTACACCAATTTGTAACTACATCAGTTCAACAGCTATGGCTTGATCAACTGATAATATGTTATTAAAACTCGATTTGGAATATTGTTTGGAACTTTAACCAAAATGCTTAGCGCGTACGAGTGCTTTAGAGTCGTGTCAAGATCACAGCGCGTGCTCAAGGTGTTTTACGTCGTTTAGAGTCGCTACGTCGTTGATTATGATGTATTATAATTAGTTATAAAATCAACGTGATTAGTCTATGTTCAATAAAAGTAATAGTTTGAATAATATACTAAATTCAACTCCTATCCTTTTGGTCATGAAATAATTAGTCAAATCACATGGGCATTAAAAAATCAACTATTACTATTTCTGAACATTACATCATTGTCATCAGATTCCATCCTTTATACTTTCTTCTAGACCATAGTATTACATATTTGACTAAGTTATCATCTTTTCACATCTTTATGTTTAGGTGACTATATTTTATTACTAATCCGAAATCTGTAATAACAAATAACAAATTGAGTGTAGAACATAAAAAAAGACAAGAATCTTAACCAATCATACAAGCATTGATCATTGAGCACAAAACAAAACAACAAAGTACGGCATACACTTGTCCCCAAGAGAATAATTGGTGATAAATGGAGCGCTCCCGAGCCAAATGGTTATGAGTTTAAATCTTGAACAATACAATTTAGTGATTATTTTTTTAGGAATAAATATTGACGTTAAAACAAATAGGGCGTGTAGTTACCTGACTACACGTCACATGCAAGTGTGGTCATTTATGCTGACCATCCATAAAATAAAGTAAATTATCCTGTGAGCCATATACACCTTTTACCATCGATGGCTATACAATACAAGCTAGAGATGTTGTGGTTTGATGACACCACGACAATGATATCATGTCCTTGATACTATAATGAGATGTCCATTGAATATCTCAGATGAGATTAGCGTTTAGTAGAGTTGAAACAAGACATAGTCCAAGCCACACACGAATTATATCTTTTTTTATGTCATAGTCAAATGTTACAAATTAATCCTATATGACACTAAGGGAGTTGAACTTACTATAGTAATATAATAAAGTCTAATTTTCAATTTAGTGATGCCACAATAAGCATTAAGAATTGTAGATGTTTTTGTTTCTTTTTTCTTTCTTTAAAATTTTTATTTTAATAAGCATAATATTTTACATGATTTAACACTTACAACATTTTATTTTCAACTTTACTCCCTTATACTTTTTATTTTTTATATAATTTTTATTTTACATTTCGGTTTAAAATTTTAAATTAACATGCTAGAATGTGCACTTGAAATTCAACGTTGTTAGGCATATTTTTTTCTGTTTAACGGTCGTGTTGCAATGTGCGAGTCCTAATCGACTTTGTTATTGTTTTTAATGTTTTGTGTTTCACATGCGTAATTTAATGTTTTTACATCAACTCTCCATCGGTTTTATTTTTTAGCTTTTATTTCCTTTTATAATACGATATTTTTTGGTGTTTGTGATCGCTAACGATGGTGTGACGTTGATAATAATTAAAACGGTCTTACGTCCCGCCGCAACGCGGTGCCTAGTTACTAGTTACAACATAATGTTAAAGTAAACTTGAATGCCACTTGGTACATCCTGAAAACGTATTGGATGTCCAAAGGCCACTAGGCTATTTATACAGAGTTTAATTAGACACATTTTTAGGCTTACGTTTATCTACCATGCATTTATGTCTAGGTTGAGTCATTATATATATTCTAATTACTAATATATATATTCTAATTACTAATATATATGTACATATTTTAATGCATATAATATAATAATATAATTTTTTTGTAAAATTATACTTTAAAACCCAATACTTTTACATTTTACAATTTACCCTTATAATTATTCACCTTCAACTTTGTTCCCTTATATTTTTAATCTCTTACAAAATTTTCTTTTACATTTTGGTCCAAAATTTTGAGACTTACACGTCATAAAGTACATGTTTGGTTCAACGTTGTTGCGTCTATTTTTTCTTGTTTAACATTCACGTCGCAACGTGCGAGTCCAACATCGACTTAGTTATTGTTTTCAATGTTTTACGTTTCACGTGCGTGGTTCGATGTTTTTACATCTCTTTTCTGTTCGGTTTTATTTTATTTCGTCTTTTTAATACGAGCTTTCTGGTGTTGGTGGTCGCTGATGATAGTATGACATTAGTGTTATTTGATACGGTTTTACGCCCCTGCCAAACGCAGGAGGTTTAATTATAGTTTAACATTTATTTTAGAAACATAACATGTTATATATTTAAGCTTTGTAGAATATTTTTTTATTCGATGAACTTATACACTTTTAAACCTACTTCTAAATCTAGACTATTTATTTATGTTAAGACTTGAAGGTGTTTATTATGTTCAACCTCTATTATTTTCTCAACGGACTAAATTATATATCAGTTACTTGTCTAGATATGGAAATTTTTATAACTACAATATCTGGTTTATCTAAACATCAATTTCAGTGACTATTAAATTTATTAAATACTAGGTTTATTTTAAGTAAATTTCCTAATCTAGAAAAGTTTAAACGGATAAAAAGAATTTAATAAAATTATAGTTATTAAAGTTAATATAACTTAAAAATTATATTTAAAAAATAAATAGGATTTATAAACTAATAAATCAAATTTTAGTTTATTATTTTTATATATTAACCTAATGGTTAAAATAACAAGTGTCAATTACTATGGGTCGAAATTCGAATTACATCATTCTGATTGGGCTAAATTATTAAATACATTGAGCTCCGAATCGGGCTAACATGCCCAAAAACGGTTGTCCGTGATTGGCCCAATCCAGACTACTCAGCCAGCCATGAGCCATGTCACATTGTCACATGGGGATAATTAGTTTAATTAAAATAAACAGAAGACAAATATAATTAAACAAGGTAAGTTATTTAAAGTACATGCTAATGAATCTTTGACCACTTATGGTTACGTGTGATATGGTACGAATGCTTTTGATTAATTATAGTTGGTTTATGGTTGTGTTTGGCGAAGTTTGATTATATTTGACGAATAGTTATAATACTAATTCAAAAGAGATTCCAATAATATGGATTTAGAATGTAACACCCGATGTAATATATTAGGTTTACTTTATGGCATATAATAATGGTAAGATTTGTTTATAATGTGTTTTTGCATATATTTAGTTTATTATTATAACTTTGGACTTAGATATCATAATTTATTAGATTAGTGGCCAAAGGTTGAAAAATTAGAATATGAGTCAAAAGTCAGATTTTTTTTTAGTCTCAACTCATATATACTCAAATGTTGAAAAAGTAAAATAATGAAAATTGTTATATATTGTTGATAAAATATTTATTGGGGTACAATGATGATAGTCATAAAAAAATTTAATAAAATAATATCTCGTAACTATGGCAATTACATTAAGTCATTATGATAATCCTAAGAGAAAAGAAAACATACACCTGGTAAGAAAATTTTATGAAACGACGGATCTAAGGCTATAACATCAACAAAAAGCATGACATAGGGCTATGGTGGCAAGAGTTATGACTGTGACGATAAAAACCATGAATATGATTTCACAACTAGAAGAGGCACAACGTGGTGACAAAAATTACGATTGTGGCAGCACAATGACGATGAAAAAAGAACATAAACAAAAAGCAAATCTGTATATAAGCACAAGTGTCAGCGAAGCAAGACAAAATGGAGAGCAAAGAAGAAATTCATCATACAAGAAAGACATAAAAGAAGAATGCTGACCAACCGTATCTCGTGGCAAAAGCAGCATAGAGATAGAAAGAAAGGAAACAAGAATACAAGAATCACATGACTCTAATATCATATATAATATAAAAACTCTACAACGTATTGTATATAATTGATTAACTATTTAAAGGTACTCAATCATAATAATTACAAGCTAACCTAATGAAATCAAGTCTCCTAATTATAATAGGATACAAACAAACAAATAACAAACAAACTCACATAGTAAAATTCCACTCAGTAAATTATTAATAAGTATGAAGAGAATAAATGATAACAAACATTTTACTCTATCATGAAAGATAAAGATGCTGCTCATTCTAAGACCTCAGTAGTCGGCTCCAAATTCTTTTTGACATGTAATGTACAATGTTAAGATTACACAAAATGTGACACTGAGGATTAAAACAAGAACAAAACAAGTAGTGCTATAAACATTAACAATAACTACTAGTTATGATAAAACATTTATAAAATGTAACATTTATATAATTTGTAAGAGGAATGTTGCCATCTAATGTTAAACACCATCCATAATACCCTCTTATTATACCTACTCTACTTCACACTTTCCATCATAATTAACCAATCTTTAGACCGTATAATCATAACATATCTAAGCTTTTTTTTCTCTCTCTCTCTCTAGCACATAAGGTATTTTAAAATTTTAAAAATTAGCTGCTCCTAATGACCACGAGTCATTAATATCCTTGACATTGCTCTATTCAAATCCTTTCAACAAAATTTCTCTTCTTTTCACAATGAACTTTCGCTTTATATAAGTCAAGCATTTCAAAGTGGGTTCCTGAAAAGTTTGCCAAAATAATAATAATAATTAAGAAGTCAAGATAGCCTTCTGATATATATCTTAGTGTAACGTTCAAAGTGATTGAACTTTGTTTTGGCTTGCTAGATCTTACTATCAGATTGAGAAATTCAACGATAAAATAACTATAGACACAACTTGAGACCACTAATTAAGTGTATTTGTACTAATGTATTTATCCACAATGCATGTTTTTAACATCAATAATTCTATATACTACATTCCAAACTTAAGAATATATAATACAAACTCCCAACAATCTCTCCCAATCGCTCTATTCCAACACTTCATATATATAACTCTCTCTCCTCATCTCTCTCGTGAATAAAAACTCACATACTACATGGGTGAGTAACGATAAATAAATAAGTATCCAAAGATCAATCTTCTAAATCTTTTTGTCTAGTTTTTTATAGGGTTTGGGTTAAAAGGTGATCCAAGATTACATAATCATGGGCTTTTCATCATCACTAAACATCTGTATAGGAGGAGCAATAGTAGTGATCATCATTCTCACTATCTTCTTAAGGAAATGGGCCGTGGACTCCCAAGCACGCGCAAGATATTTGGCTAGAGCGCAAGGCGACCATGATCAAAAGGGCATAGGGTTATCTTCGTTATCTACTAATAAGAGTATTAGGACTTATGCACTTGAGGAACTAAAGATGGCAACTAGGGATTTCCGAATTCGGATAGGCGTAGGAGCCACGTCGTATGTTTATCTTGCCGAGCTTGGTGATGGGCGGTTTGGTGCGGTGAAGAGGGTGATGGAGGAGAGGGGTGGTTGCCAAAAGATGTTTCTTGATGAAGTGTCCATCTTGCTTAGAATTTCTCACCCTAATTTGGTTGCCTTGTTGGGATTTTGCTTAGACAAAGGTAACCTCAATCATGCATATTTTTGTTTTACTAGAAATATACTTTTTTCCTTGATCATATTATTACCTTAATTTACTACATTTTAGCTTATACTTTTTCTGTTGATTGAGTAATAAACTTCAATACTTTCCTTATCATTAATCCATAATTTATATAACGTGTCATAATTAATATGATACATATTAAAGTAAAAAAAAATAATGTGAGAATTTAGATTTTGTACAATTTCAAAACAATTTTGATTAAGTAATTGCCGCATATATGTAGTTTTCTATTTGTTTTATGCATATATTCCTAGTTTTGTACTCCTCCTAATTGTCCTAGGGTTATATTACTAAGAAGCTACCGTCTCTAAAACTAAGTATTCTTTCTAGATAAAAGCAAACATAAACATATATACGACAATCCCATTCCAATATTAGATATTTAAAATTACTTTCTTCGGATCTCAAATCAAAAAAAGAGGCAAAAGGAAAAAAAAATTATTTTACTTTTATTATTTTCTTTTAGTTATATAAAAGCACATATATAAGCATTACGTAACCATATGAAATCTGAATACCATGTATAAAAAGTGCATGCTATAAAACGTAAATATTAGTTTTAGTATCCTAACAATTTTAAGTGTCCTAATTATTTGTGTAATTATAATCACAATAAGATACTAATATGTAGTATTGTATTCTTACTCCTCTCTTAATAAGCATTCGAACATGAATTAATGTTTGTGCTTGTGGATATGATGGTAACAGGTGAGCAGCTTCTTCTACTAGAATATATACCAAACAAGAGCCTGTTTGATCGACTTCACACCCACAAAGGAAAGTCCGCTGGATGTCTCTCATGGTCAAATCGATTAAACATTGCCTTAGACATTGCTCACGCCCTCGACTACCTCCACTCGGTCGCTGACCCTCCTGTCATTCACAGAGACGTCAAATCATCCAACATCCTCCTCATTAACGATGATCATGCTAAACTTGCGGACTTTGGCCTATGCAAATTAGGGCATGATACTTATAGTGCTCAAACACCAACAATCATACGTGGCTCCTTGGGTTACGTTGATACCAATTACCTCAACACGGGTCTAGTGTCACCCAAGAGTGATGTATATAGCTTTGGGGTTTTGTTGCTCGAGCTTATAACTGGGATGAAATCATTACAAGGCTCGATAACCCTAGCTGAGTGGACGAATGAATGTAGAAAACATCATGATGTGGATGTTATGAAGCGTATGTTGGATCCGAAGCTAAATGATCAAGTAAATGTGGATCAATTTAAAGTTCTAGTCCATGTTGCCAATATGGCATTGCTAGAGAACTCGATGGCAAGACCAAATATGGCTGAAATTGTGTATAGGATATCGAGTTGTATAGAGGGCTTACCTGAAAATGATTTGCCCGTGTGATTAGATGTGTTAATAGTAATTACTAGTATATACGTTGATAATTTGTGTAGTTACTCATACTTAGGTGCATCAACCCTAAATTGTATATAACATTCTCCTATAACATAGAAGTGATGCAAGATATTATTTATATATAACATTCTCCTAAATTGTATATTATTTATATTGTGTATGGTTCAAATGAAAACATGAAAAACTATGAAAACTTTTTCAAACATTCAAAAACAAAGTCAAGATCAAGATAAATAATAATTTTTATTGTATGAATAACACTATTACATATGTACAACATTATGTTTTTTTATATACGTGCATAAATTCATTTGTTAAAAACTAGCATATGTGTAAAATGCAACTTACACGTACATGTTTACACAATGTAAGTTACTATTTATACAGGCAAAATTTACTTTGTGTAAGTTAATGTTCACACGTGTGTTAGTTTTTAACGAACATAAATTTTCATATATAAATAAATGGCCATAATGTTGTATATGTGTAAGTATGTTATTTATACAATAAAAATAAATATTTAACTTGATATTATCTTTGTTTTTAAAAGTTAGCAAAAGCTTTCTCAAGTTCTCTTGGTGTTCATTTGAACTACATCCTATATATAGGGTGTTTTGATGGGTCATACGCCCCAAACAATCATCTTGACTGGTCATACGCCCAAACAAAAACTTCTAGTTTAACTTATAGTCATTTTAATTAAGTTTTTTTGGATAAATGATCTTGAGCCTCTAAATACAAAATGACTTACCCCTTCACGTTTAAACCTACATCGAGAAGCCTATTCATTTTGCTCTATTTTGTGGCCCCTTGCTAATCCAAGTGTAACGCTTGCCGTACTCATAAGAAGGTAGGAAAAATCAAGCCCCTCTTTAGAGATAAATTGAATGAAAGAAAATGTTTCCATTAAAAAATTCTCTGTACTTATAGGGTAAATGCACAACCAATATTCTTATAGTTATGGTTAAGATAATATATATTCTAAAATACAAAACATATCTACATATATATAATAATAAGACCCCTTAGTTTGAGCGTAAGAAGAGCATACGCTTAAACTAGCTCTGAAACTCTAATATAGTTATCTAAGCAGATCTTTGGTGAATATATTAGCATATAGAGAGGAAGAAGGAGAGTAAAGAAGTACTCAAATGAGACCTATGTGAACTTTTGCTCGAATAATATGTATATCAATCCCTACATGCTTAGTTTGTTTATGTTGAATTGAGTTTTCATTAAGATAAACTATCAAGTACTAAGATGCTGTCACAAAACCCAATAGTCATTTTACAACCGAATTGAAATACGTAGCTCAAGAAGTAAATTTCATAAACAACTAGCTTCTACAATCAGTAGCAACGCCCCTATACTTGGTTTCAAAATTAAAATCGTGGCATAGTATTTTGACGCTTAATTAACTAAGACATCAAGTTATTGCTAATGTAAACACAGTAACCAAATGTGAACCAATGAAAATCACGACAACACCCTTACTCTACGTCGGATTAGGTTGTTAAGGAGGGACCGGTAGAAGCAGTGTTACACAAAGCATAATTGATGATCCCTAGAATGTAGCTTAACTAGTATATACTTAATGAACATGAAGTGTAGCCCTGCATGAAGAGAAATACATGTGATACGACATAAGAGAATCTGGTTGAGTAAAGGTTAGGTATTCATGTAGAGACTCTACAAGATTACGATATATATATATAACATGTCGTCTGGAAAAGTGCATCTTTGTGGTGTTGAGCTTAGAGGATGTATTCGCTTGGGTTTAGTATAGTTTGCATGAAGATATGGATTCATATGTAAAAAAAATTCTAGCATTTTGATATTGAGGAAAAAAACCCATATTTGTCCCATGTAACGGTATTATATATAATTGATGAAGTGGTCCTGACTAACAAAAACGAAAAGGAAAAAAGAAAAATTAGTGAAGGCAGAAAAGGAACTAAAGAAAAAGACTGTCAGCAATATCAATATGAAGAACAAAGTATATAAGTTAGCACTACCAGTATCTTTATAAATATGTTTACGATTATCTACACCCTTAAATACAATATACATATGTAAATAAAAATGCTAATGTAAAGGAGATTGTATCCATTAAGGGACAAAATTTAGTTCACATTCTTTCATCAAGCGATCGAACTAACTTCGTTCCTAAAAACATACGTAAAAAGTATCCATATCATGAATCGTTTTAGTTTAGAACCCTTGGTTGCCGATCAAGTTTAATGTATTCAGTTGGAGGCTTGCCTAGGATAGATTACCATCTAAGGACAATTTGCTCAAGAGAAGAATACACCTACCATCTGATCTATGTGTTTGTTGCGGTGAAGTCGAGAAATCGATGAATCATGTTTAATAGCTTCTATCTCATGGAACATGATCTCAACATGGTGCAATATTTTATCTAGGGTTATTGGATTTTAATAATCCAAACTTTCATTTATTGGTCGAGATTTATCTCAACTCAGGAAATGTTTACAAACATTTTTAATTTTAAGTTTATTTTCCTTCAACAATCTCTTATTAACTGTGAGTTAACGCTCTTTAGTTTTTTTTGATGAAATGGGCTAACTTTGAGTCATTTTTCAATCCCACCGCCGCCCAACCTCCATTAAGTCCTTTTTTAGTGTTTTGACCATATAAGTAGTCAACATCATCAAAAAACTAACAATGTTAACTTTCAGTTAGTAAATAATCATTGCAGAAAAATAAGTTTAGAGTTGGAAGTGTTGATAAATATTTATTGAGTTGGGATTAATCACTGACTAATATATAAAAGTTAGGATTATTAAAATCCAATAACTCATTTATCTATGCCTTCAATGTGATCTCTTTCAAATCCATAATCATGTCAAAGCATTTGAGGCTAAAAATGTTTAATTCAGTCAAGTATCTTGATCTCTTGTAGGTCTATATGGAGAGCCAGAAACAAGTAATCAACATGGTCTTCTCAAATCATCAGGCCTCACTAAAAGCCATTTTGGAAGAAATCGAGACTCTTGAATTTTTATGGATTAAGAATAGGTTAAGATACCATGTATTAGTATGGGGTTTTTCATGCAAAATTTCTTTTATGGGTAGCTAAATTATTATTTTTTTTGTATTTTGGATTTGTCCTGGTGGTTTTGTATATATGTTTTTTTTCCTAGCTACTCATTGGGTTTCTAGTGCTTAATAATATTTTAGCTTTCATAAAAAAAGAGTTACTGTTTATATAGAAGTAATATGTATTTTATATAGAATGAATTTCACTTTTTCAGATTATTTGATACAACTTATAAATTTGATAAAATTTCAATAATTTATATATTTTAAAATTATATTTTGGTTAATATTATAACCAATCAATCTGGATTTTATGTATCTTTATCTGTCTTAACTTTGAAAAACTTTTCGTGTGAAACGAACTTATCGTAACTGAATAGTTAGTATGTCATGTAGACAATATATGTATTTCAAAAATATTAATTTTAATATAACTAATATAAATAATATTGTTACCTTCTAAATCTAGAATTTATCTTAAATTCCTTCAACTCAAAAATAAATTTAGTCCATTAATATATATAGTTCAGTTGCTATATAAAAGGAAAGCTAGACTTTTGGGATTTTCATCGTCATGAAACCATTTGTTCCGCAACCAATAGTTATAATTACTAAAAAAACTAAGGTCATCATTGTCACATTTTGGGGTTTAAAGTATGTGCTTATTTGTTAAAACTAAAGTGTTACAAACATGTTAATTTCAATAGTATATAACTATTAACACATAATATGCGCACTATGATCTAATGAAGTAATGTAAAAAGATATGTGTATATAGCTAGCTTTACTATAAAACAACCCGAACTTATGTGGAATTTGTTGTCATTGACGTGATTTGTGATTTTCAAACTAAATTTGTATCTTTTTAGGACGTAGTGAATGTTTAGTCAATTAGAACAAGTGACATCTAAGTATAGTTGCTTACAGAAATTTAAACATTTATTAATTACCTTTATTACACATGAACTTTTTTGAGAAAGTTAGAAGAAAGCCAATAATATTATAGTGAACGTAATAAAATCAAATCCAAAGTTTGATTTAAAGTTGCATCCAGCCCCGCCATAAGTTGGAGCCACAATATACCACGTAATTTGTGGGGCTTTTGAATTATATATTTTGTTTGGCTTGTTACAAAAAAGAAAAATATAAAAACTTTAAATATTTAACAAATTATCGGCTTTTTTATCAATAACATACCAATTTGAATCTTATACTTGAGTCTTAGGTCTATGATCTTTTGTCATGCCTCTAAGTGATGTAAGCATAAGCAAAAAGATAATAATTAAACCTGTTAATTTACTGAAAATATCAATAACAATAATTCAAACTATTGTTGATTAAATAAAAATGTTGATAATTAGGATTTTACAAACTAAAACAGTCATGCCTATCGCATTGCACAATTGTGCCAAGTTACATGTTAGGGCGCATGTTGATCAACGACGCCATGTGTCTCTCAGTCATGCCACATGTCCAAATTGCAAATGAGTAAGCGTTGGCATGTTTGTGTCTTGATCAGTATGGGTGCGTTTCACCTGGCACATTCGTTGTGCCTTATTTTGGCATTGTCATGCTTCTTCTCCATTACGTGTATTATTCTTACGGTATTATAATTTTCAGTTTATTTTATGATTGACAGAGCATAACTTTACTTAACAGATAGAATTTATTGCGGATGCTTAACACATCTAATCGAATAAGGTTTTGAGTGCTAGATAAAGATTATATCAGCAACAAAGGTTGTATATTAATTGAATAATACGCTTATAATACAATCCTCTAAACATTAACTAATTTTAAAAATGTTTTCACATGACCGAGAATATACGTGTTTCCTTTACTTGCACTTGGTACTTCCTTTTCACAAAAGTAATGTTCTTTTATGGAAATAAATATAAAAAAAGATGCAATTTATATTAATTAATAATGAAAAAAGAATAAATTCATCACACACGTGTATACAAAATAAGGCTTTTATCTCAATATGTTTTTCGACACTATGATTCGACACGTGTTCGGGTTAGAGCTGAGTATATGCGTCAATATAAATATACCATCTAATTACTTACAAATTTATATAACAAGTATAAATAATCACGCATAAATAACACTATAGATAAATATTTATACAACATATATAATAACACACTATTATGTATAATTTCACACACTTATTACATGATTACACAAATTTATGGAAAAATTTATAGCTAGTAAATACCCAAAGTAAATATGATTACATCCTCGATTATATGGCTTAATTTCATTTTATATTTGATCTAAATTTTATATATGTATGTATACTATATATCACTATAATGATTATTTATAATATTAATCCATGGAGTTATAATTATAAGATAAATACATGCATAAGCATTAGTTATTTTATAACAATAGTTAAGAGTTACACTCCAGTGGACAAGGGAAAAATGAGAGGCTTCGTTTCTTTTGAAGGTCAACTATTCAAACTTTGACATTGACGAATAATTGTTAACTTGGTGATATTAACAACTAACAACTAACCCCTAACATGTCATATGTTCAAAAAAATTAAGAGTTTTCAATAAATTGTTGCAATATAATAAATGGTTTGTACATTATGATTTTTTTAATCACCATCTTTAAATGTACTATGCTTAAATCCTTGATGTAATGTTTTGTGCACTTAACATGTGGTTTATTTTCCTTAAGATTGTAAACTGTTAGGGTAACACTCTTCGCGTCCAATTCAATAGTAATGATCAAATTCGAGCATCGAGTAGATTGATATATTTCTTAAAATTAGTACCACGTTATCATGCATGTTCAACCTTTAGTTGTTGGTATAAGTGTTACCTCAACATATACCATCATCTAACTAAGCATAATGTTGTAAATTGTTGTTTTTAGTATATGAACACATATCCTTATTTTCTTATAAGGCCAAAAGTTGAACTACTTACGCAAACACCTAATTATCTTTTCCACTTCTTCAATAGACACTAATATTTTATAAAGATTCTCCATTGCCATTGTGTAGATCGTGAAATTGTGTCTCACCCAATTTGAAGATCGTACGTGGAATGATATGAGAAAAAATGGACTGTCACTTAGGTGCTACAAAGGTGATCGCGGTGCGCGCGGTGGGACCATGGTCGAGTAAAGGGCACTTTGATTGTGACACGGGTTAACAGTATGATTAATTTTCGTATTCTTATTATTTATATATTTTCTCTGTCCTTTATCTTACTACAATCAAGAAGTTATGAGTTTTAACTCTAGACAAGAACAAATAGTTTCCTTAAATACTATTGTTCATAAATTTGTAAGATGTTAAAAATCAATCAAAAGAAAATAGTGCTTTAAATATGTAAATTTTGATTGTTGATATTTATCAAACATATTAGAAAGGAGTGACATTTTCTAAAGGCAATTCAATATATCCAACTTATTGGTAAGATATTTAAGCATACACAATAAACAAGTGTCTGTTCTATAAGCATTCAAAAAGAGGGAGAATATATTGACTAGAGATTTGTGGTGGTGGATCAACAAACCTTTTATTGTTAATGAATATGATCGATCAAAAGGATGGACGGTATGTCTATTTCATATCTGCCTCATAATATTTTTTTATGATTGTACAAAATTGCAATATACAATTATAAATGTTGTTCCATAAATACTTATTGAAAAGACTCATTTATTCGCAAAATAGAGAACGTTACAATGAAAACATTTTGGTGTTCTTTTAATTGAACCAAAGAGATCGATACTGCACTAATGCTAGCAAATTATTGACTTTTCAGGGAAACATTGATCTCTTGTCACCGAAATATGTGGTTCTTTGTATATAAAAAACTAGTACTTTTAAGAAAAATATTGCTTAGACTTTTATAATTGATTGAGAACATAATCTTATGATAACATTCTCCCTAACCAGTTTGGATTTTTTTAGGGTAATTAGTATTGTCATCGTTTTCCCTTGAATTTCATATGTAACTTATTTTTAACTGTTTTTATTTTTCTTGTATAACATCTAAAATATAACGTTGTATAAATTATGAATATTTTATTAGGACGTGTTCAATTTTATCTACGTGTTGTTATAAATCTCAGTCAAAACCGAGATAGGTTAAACAAATTTTATTTTTATTTTGAAATACAATTTGGTTTTTCTTTTTATATTATTAAATATATAATTAGAATATATAGTCTTTAATACAATATATATATACACACAGATATGTTTTAAAAAATTACATGTCAATACTCACAGTTTTACTTCATGTAATTGTACTTATATTAATAATAATATTACATTATTTTAATTTATATGAAATATATAAACAAATTATTTTAGAAAATATTTGGTTTTTATTATAAATATATGTAAAAGTAAGTGATAATGTAGAAATATAAGGATGCCTGAAAAAGAAATAACGTTGAAGCCAAGGAGTGCATGTTGATGTGGTAGCCGAGGTGACAGTGGTTTATTTGTGTTTGTTTTGTTTAGCATAGGAGATGCTCTAAGGCCATAGAGAGTGGACATATGCGTCCATGGCGATGACTGTTGTCGTCGTCGTAGGGTCAATTTCTTGTAGTGTATGGGAAAAGCCAGGGAGTGTCCGAGAAAAACTGGGTCGGTTGTGAACATCAAGCCCCCTGTTTAATTACTCACCGACCTAGTAAATTTTCATCAGGATTCATCCGTTTGCAC
This sequence comes from Flaveria trinervia, assembly GCA_025506515.1. Classification (NCBI taxonomy): domain Eukaryota; kingdom Viridiplantae; phylum Streptophyta; class Magnoliopsida; order Asterales; family Asteraceae; genus Flaveria; species Flaveria trinervia. The sequence goes on from CM046448.1 coordinate 5,611,624, forward strand.
AACCCAAATACAACTTGTAATGTATTGTTCCACCCTTAAGGCATGTTAGGGGAATGTGCGGAACTGAGACGACACCATACAAAACGATGAAAACCTAGGAAAAACGAAAAAATATAAAAATAAAACTGATAGAAAAAATATAAATTGCAAATGTACTTTCTGCATAGCACATTTTGAATGTTTTCTGGTGTAACCCAACCATATCACTACTACATGAATATCTATGGAAGAATTGCAACACATCATAAATAAGTATTCTAATTTTATAACTATTAACTACCGCATAACAATAAAAAACTACAAAAAATCTTATAATATACACATCCTTAATTTGTAATTCTATTATATGATACATGTCGTTATACGACTGCTAATAAACCAACGAAACCACACGTACTCTCGATTTGAAGTGGATTAGGATATGATATAAGCAAATCGTCCACTTTGAATATCAATATAGTGCATCCTGCACAACAGTTCACATACTTATTACGTCTTCTCCATATCGAATATGAATCGCACTTATAACAAAAGTTCCCACGATAGCTTATATATTTAATCATTGAATCACATTTCAACACTTTGCAACACAGAGTGCAACACATGCAAAGTTCCATTTCTCTTGTTAAGTATTATAATAATTTGATTTTGTAAATTAATAAACTTTAACCTTTCTGTTGGTGCAAGATGGTGACTTCAGATTGCACCGACGGCATTTTATATTCACAATGTTTACGATCGGTAGAGTTTTGGAATTTAAGCTTTTGGTTGTCAAAAAAGCAAACTTTGTGCGCATAAAAAACTAGTGGAAACAGTTAAAAGTTTAAAGAAAACTAATAAAAAAAGCGTTAAAAAACTGCAACTTTTGTTAAAAATGTATATTTTTTGTTTAGATGGCATTAGATTTGAGAGATCTTGTTAAGGATTCATATATGTGTAAATGGTTGTCAGACGGGTATTGATCGTTGGATTTTATCCTGAATGGTGATTCGAATATAATATATTAGTGTGATGATTTGGTTAGCTGTCAATTAATTAAAGATAAATGGACAAAATCTTGTAATGGGCGATTTGTCATATCTTTCTAGAGTCTCGGGTATAACATTTGACGAGTATTTTCACAAGATTTTAGTAAAGAAGTATAAAATAGTTTGTAGTAGCTAGCTCTTGTGGAGAGAAAGGAGTTAGGAAAAAAAAGAAGAAATTTTAATATTGAGTTCAGATAAATAATCTAGGGAAAGTTTGGTTATAATCTCTTCACAATATTCCTCCTATATTTGGGAAGTAACTAACGGAAATGAAAGAAAAGTTAAATAATTTGCTATTCTTTTTATATTGTAAGATCCGGTTATTACAAAACTTATGAGACCTGTTAATACACTGCTAATGAATCGTTAACAAGAGATCGACTCGATCTCCTAGAGAAATCAAAACCCTTAGTCGCTTATTAGTGAGTCATTCATTTGAAATATGATTTGATGTCAATAATACCAAATTTTGACTCTTACTTCTTACTACTCTAATAAAAAGGTAAATGAGGATGCCACGTGTCAACACCACAATCATTCTCGCCAATTTTTCCCCGCCTCTCTCTCCTATTAATAATTGCTTTAATTACTAATAAAATTATTTTAATACATTTTAATATATAATAAATTAAGAAATTTTTTTTATTAAGGTTATTTTTAAATAAATTGATATTTTTAATAAGTCAAATTTTTTAAAACAAAAAATAATATCATATCTTAAAATATATGATATTTTTAAAAAAATTTAAAAAGTTGATATCACTATTAATTATTTTTATAAGAAAGTATTTTAAAAATAACATTTTTATACGGTTTGTTTTAGAATAAAATGTTTATTTTTTAATAAAATTTAAAAAGTTGATATCACTATTTTATTATTTATAGTCATTTCTGATACATAATTTCAATCATTTCATATCTTAAAATATCATTTTATAATTAATGGATTTATTATATAAATATTTTATTTATTCAACCCGTGTAATACACGGGTTTACTAAAGCTAGTATAATATAATATACTATAAAAAGATACCATGATAGAACTATCTAACTAGTTTATATTTATTCTTATAATTTAACTAAAAAGTATCTTGATCCATTAATTTTGTTCATCTTTTAAGTACATTTCGTATCTCATTACTTATTTTTTTATCTCTATTCAATTAAATAATATTATTTTAATCAATTTTCTTTTTTTCTATTACTCTCACAAAAGATTATAAGAAATGAATAATGACTTAGTAAATAAAAAGAACTTACTATTCAACTCATATGTACAATTTTTATACTTTATATATAAGAAAAAATATAAAGAATGTAATGAAGTGAATTTTTAATAGTTTTCCTTATATTTTAAAGATTAAAATGGTTATATTGTGAATACTCTAACTTCATTAATCGTAAAATTATCAAAATAGACATGTTGATTCTTAGAAAACAAGTGAACATATGACTATTATCATCCATGCATTATGCATTTCTAATTAATTGGAAGACATTAAGTACCAACCCAAGTAGAAGAAACAAGTGAGATGCATGTAAAAATAAACATGGTTCTGGCACATGTCCATCGTCTTCTTGGCCAACCAGCAAACCCTAGCCATCTTCAACCGACATCCTTCTAGCCGGCACATTCTAAGTTTGACACTTTCTTAACCATCACTAAGCATTTGTATAAATTCATTGAAGGTGTTGCTTTCTCAACACCTCTCTACCTCCTCTATTCATTTTATCGTTGATTCCGATTGTCTTCTTTAATGAACAACCCTCACCCATCAAGTTGCCTTCTCCTCTAAAGAGCAACTCGTTGGGATATGTGATTACATAAAAAATTGACACTTGTATACTACGAATTAAAAACATATTAAAGTTATCTTGATTTTTACAAATCGTTATGGTTAAACAAAATGGTTTAGCTAAAACATCTTAATGTACCACTTGAAGCAGTTTGTGGTTTAGCCTGGTCACATATAATTAGATGGTTGTGGTTTAGCCGTGTGACACACATCAAAGCATCCATTTATTCTCGTGTGGTTCCGACATGATTCTCCTTGAAATGTTCATCAACTATATTGTAATTATTATTATGTTATCTTTATTTTAAAATTGTCTAATATTATTAACTTAATTTCGTTCTTAATTGATTATTTCCTTTATGACGCATTTCCAAAAAATATATATAATTTAAATTTTATTTGAGTATCCCAAACTTTTCTATTTAAAGAGTTAATAAATATGTTTTACAAGTCAAACGTTAATACACCCAAAACCCGTTTTATAAATCAACCAACACGTAAAATAACTTAGATTTTAGAAATATGCAACCATACTTTTAGTATGTCTAAACTACAAAACTAACATACGTTAATAATAATATCTAACAAACTACTATTAGTTACCGAAATGACACCGCTTCTAATAAACCCGTTTAATCGTCGTCTTTGTATTGCTTCATTTTATTGTTGTTGCATCTTCTCCCTTGCTTTCGTATTAATACAATTCAGAGCTTTTTACCAAAATAATGTAGGTGTAAAACTTATTTATCAAAATAATATAGTTTGAAAAATATTAATTAAAATAATGTAGTTGAAATATATTTTTTTTATTTTCTCACTCTTATTCCTATTGACTACTTTACACAAGATTTTTCAATTATTTTAGGGATCATATTTTTAAATTTCAAGAAATGGATAAAAAATAAAAAAAATTAGTTTTTCAAAAATATTTATTAATTCTCTTTCAGATTGTTTTATAAGTACTTTTTTCTAAATCTTTAATCATTTTATGAATATAAATACTTTTTTTATTTCTTTTAGCTTTTTTAATCAGAATGCTTTTTTAATTCTTTACATGGTTTTAAATAAAAATTAGAAAAGTTACTTAGCGTGTTGTGACAGAGTAGTTTATGTAACATCTCGAATTTTTGTTAACTAAACGTTAACTTCGTTTATTCTTATAAGGGTCATTATTGTCAATTATGAAACTCATGTGTTATTTATGCTTATTCTCTTTGGTTATGGATGTAAGAAAGTAAAAAATAAAAATATCAAATAATATTAATTATGTTAATATTAATAATAGTAATAATGATACAAGTCATAATTATAATAATAATAATAATAATAATAATAATAATAATAATTATGATAATACTAATAATAATAATACTATAATAATAATGAGAACTTAAAACAATTAAGTTAGGGGGGGGGGGGTAAATTGTTGTTTTTAAAACTTTAAATGCAAGTTTGTTCATAAATTAATAAAAAACAAAACTGCAGGGACCAATTGTGTAAAATTCAATTAAAACCCAAACCACCCGCCCTTTACCCCGTTTTTTCCGGTGACCTCGCCGGCCGGGCTCCGGCCAAGTCCGGCGAGGCACCAAAACCACCAAAAATCGATGTTTTCTTGATCTAAAACCGTCCCCTAACCGTCGTGAACTCGTTTCGAACCCCAATGTGAACCTTATTTGCATTTAAACATCGGTTACTAAACCCAATAGAGTGGGTAACCGAAGCTTTTAATCATAGAGGCGTTCGAGCCTTAAACATCAATAATTATGCAATTAACTTCACTTGATCGAACGTTTAACTAACTCTAACCTGTACAACCCTCAATTCGTACCTGAAACAAACACAAAACACCCCAATTGATTCTCTCTAAGCCGCAGTCTGCAACACCACCGACTTGCACCTTCCGACACACTAAGCTGATATTGATAAAGGGCTTTGGGTCTAGTTTGTCATACGAAGCTATACACAAGGTTAATTGTGTTATCATCAACGTTTACATCGTTTCTGCATCTCCTTCGACCGCGACTTGTGCATCGTTGGGTTCACCTTCAATTCAAACTTGTTCGGGTAATTACATACATGAATATGCTCGTTTTAGCATGGGGAACAAAAGCCCCATGATTACAAGCTTTTACATTAACGAATTCGGGTTCAATTTTGAGGATTGTAGAATTAGGGTTCTTAAAGATTTGGGAAAACTTTCTTTAAACGGGTTATAATAATTCGAAACCAATATGAACCGCGGCTGAGGCCTTGGTTCATTGGTTAAGACATTGCATTCTCAACATGAGGTCCCGGGTTCGAACCCGGGCACCCTCATGTATATTTTTTAAAACCTTTTTTTAGCCTTAAATTAATTATAGCAAACTTATAATAATTATAAAAATGAATTTTATAAACCCTAAATATTTTAAAGTCATCTAATTATTTCTTAAAAATTTTCTTGTAAAACTTTGTAAAATTTTAATATAAAATTATTTACAAGTGTAATAATTAAATATTTTTATTATTAGATTGTTATATAATACTTAAAAACATTAAATTAATATTATGTTTATGGATTTATCATGATATTTATGGATTTTAAATATAATTGTATAAATGAAATCACAAGTTATTTACAAAGGATCAATTTCCTTAAAAATAAATTTATAAATTTCATAAATAGTATTTTTTTATAAATAAATTATTAACTTTATACAAATCCTCAAAATTCTAATACCCTAGTTCATTTTAACTCGTTAATCTTATTATTAACCTAAATATTATAATATTTATATATTTAGGTGCCTGTGACGTTTTATCTTGGAACGACATATTTCATTCTTATTAATCTTTATTATATATTTATTTGACAGGTGAGTTTTCCTTGCTCCTTTTTACATTTTTCACACTATTTTGGGGTGAAACATGATACTTATACATCGTACACTTATAAACGTTTGAGACTTGTAATGCACTTGCAATTCATCTTAATATTTTGTCATGGTTATTTGTGTGTTGTAAGTGATTATATGAGATACATAGTTTGTTTAAAATCATTAACTATTGCTAGCCTGGCGACGTCTTAGATCTTTGGGCCTGACAAGCCTATTTGGTGCTAAAGTCGATGTATTGCCGACTCCTAGGAGCCGTATGCTTGTGCACTAGGGAACCAAATACACTTAGCCAATCTTTTATACTTGTAATCAAGTCGAGGTTTGGTTGTAACGATATGTGTTCTATAACCTTACTAGCTTATAACCTATGACATGAATTGCTACTTGTAACTTTCTTTTTCATATTATGTATGAAAACCTTGGAAACTCACCAACTATTTTTAGTTGACTCTTATTTTTATCATGTTTCAGGTCAACCTCAAGTTTAAAATGATCCTTTTGAAGCATGCTATAATCTAGGACTTGGACCTAGATAATGAAATAAAAAGTTACATTATGTTATGTTATGTTGAACTTATTTCTTGTATAAGACTTATGATTGTAATTTCCATTTCAAGACTTATGATAATAATATTTACAATTTAATATAGCGTTATGTGGTTGTGAACAATCTTAACCCTCACATCTCGACGTTTCCGCCGTCAAGGTTGGGGTGTGACAGTTTAACAAAAATTATAACATGTTTTCTTTACCACAAAGAGTTGTTGTGACATCCGGTAAATTTCCGTTATCAAACTCCGTTAGTTCCGTTAAGTCTTGCATACACGTGTCGTAAACACACACTAGTTGTTGTTTAACGTTGGTGACCTAATAATAATTAATAATGTTACATTATTGATAATCTAGTTGATTTTGTGATTATGGTATTATGTTTATGTGTTTGCATGTTTTAAATGTTAATTAGGAAATTAATCGCGTAACGCGGAAACGTGCCTATTTATTCGTATGTCTTGTGTTTTTATAAAGATAAAATATATAATGATTATCATTAGTTTATATATTTATATTATTAAGTTAAAAACACTTTACAAAGAGTTTAAAGTCTAGTTTTAATAAAATACAAATTACAAGGGCTTAAAGGGTAAATATGGAAATTAAATTAAACAAAACAATTCCAAACCCTAATCACCACCCCATTCGGCCGCAACCATCACTCTCAACCCCCTCCCTTGCGAAATCAGCCTAGAACAAGCAAGAAATCACGAAATTGAGTCGATTTCAAGAGTTGCAACAAGTTGGAATCATCAATTGCAAGCAACTACACGTTTAACGGTTAGATTTTTACAAGTTTTTATGGGTTTTTCATGGTGGCCGAACCCAAATTTGTTTATGGGTGCTTATGGGGTCGAATTTGATGTTGTTTGATGATGTTAATATGTTAGTTGGATTGAATACATGTTGTTTAACGTTGATTATGCATGAATTGTATGTTTTTAATGGATTGATCATGAACTTTGATCTTAGGCAAACCCTAATTCGATATTAGTGTGATTATGGATGATTGATGATTGTTTGATGAATGTATGATGATTAGTAGGTTTTATGAATGCTAGGATACATTGATCTTGCAAAGAATTGATGAATTGTTGTAGGTGTTCATAGGTTACTAATAATAGTAACTTTATTTTCATGACATGATGATCTAATGATAGATTGATGTTGTTGATGTGTTCATGATGATAGTTAGATGCTAGATTGTTGATATGAATGCTAGAAATCTTAGAATGAATGTTGTTGTTCATATCTTGCCAAAAGTGGAAACTTTTGTTCATGATGATTAGTAGATTATGATGACTAGGTATTGTTAATCATGTCTAGATGTTGTTATGAGCTTGAGATGGTGTAATCGTAATGAATTCATGAATACATTGAGTGTGGTAGATGTTGGAATGTACTTTCCCAAAGGGAAACTTTATTTGCACAACTTTTGAAGGATGATAGCTTGAACATGTTTGGAATGTTAGGAGCATGTTAGTATGTTCATGGATGAGTTCTAATATGATAGAATATGTTAAATTAGTTATATAGGATGCTTGGATAATCATGGGTGATGTTTGGACTTTGATGAGCATATATGATGTTGATGTTGGTTAGTAGCTAAGACATCATGTTTGGGGACTAGAACTGATTGTTGTGGTGTATGTTGAATGCAATGAACATGGTTAATGAATGTGAATGTGATCATCATACACGCGTGCGAATCTGAGGCCCCTACTTAGTAGGATTGGCAGGGTTTAGGATGTGAAGTCGTGAGTGGCTTCACATGGCATGTGGTGCGTGATTTGATCTTTATGTGGCATGTTAGTTGTGTTATAACTAGTGGACATGTTAATATTCTAGATTCGCATGACTTGTATGATACTTGGTTGTATGATGATCTAAGTGATACACCTGGATAATATAGCATACATATGATCTATTTGAATGTTAACCATGTATGATATATGTGTATGATTGCTTGAATGGCTTACAACACATAAAGTCACCAACGGGTCAACTGGGTCAAACGTGTCTGTTTTCTGAAACCTTGAGTCCTTGGTTGTAGTGTACTTAGGGTTTCACATGTTCTCTATTTACATGTACTCACGTACTTATATGATCTAGGTAACCTCTGAAGGTTGTCTGTCCATTCTGTATGTCAAATAAAACTCTAAGTGTCTATCACGCATATCAGGTGAGTTCAGGCCTCACTCTTTACTTAATCTCTTTTGGGGGAGATAGCATACTGATAAACTACAAAGGCATTATATATTCAAGTTGTGTATAATATTAATATAGTGTTGATATCATGGAAAAGTCCTCACACTTTTGAATTGTTAATATTGAATAGCGGGGAAATTTGGGTAGTACTACTAGGTCTGACGAGCCCCACCTGTGTGCCTCGAGGTCAATCGGGCGCAATTTGTCCTATGGAACATTGTCACGACCTGTTAAGTCGTGACAAGAGGCAACAACGTAACACAGTCAGCTTCAATTGCGAAATCACTATGAGTTAATATTTATTGTTAATGGACTAGCTATCTATTACAATGCACTACTTTTATATCTCTACTATTAAACTGCTTATGTTTGAATATCACTCTTGAACTCACCAACCATTGTGTTGACATTTTAGTATGTTATTCTCAGGTCATTAGCTTGCTTGCCATTAGGAGTACTACATGGTTTCACTTGTATTCTAAGACTCGGTCTTCAAGACATCTTTATTGTTTTAATGATTAATGTTTACTCTTTTGGGTTGGCGCATGTTTTGCCATAGTATACATTTTTATTACTTTGGTTTGTTTTACAAAACGCTTCCGCACAGTTTAAAGTTTATACTTTGGTTGATTTTATTTTGATTATAGCATATAGAATCGTTCTGTGTAACTATTGACTGTGATCCTGGTTTGTTCACACGCCTCGCGATAAAACTCCGCACGTGGATTTTGAGGGTGTGACAGTTGTTATATGAACGTGTCTATATTAGGACCCTACACGTTTTAGTGTGTTAAACCGCTAAATTTTTCCAAACAAAATCAAAGTGAAAAGCATTTGACCATATATACAACAAAAGTGTTATAATTTATAAATTGTGGTGTATATATTGAAACGTTTATACAAAGGAGGTGTTTTTAAATTGTAATAGAGAAAACATATAGTGCCTACAATACTAAGCAAAATGTTACATGAGTAAAAAAAATTAAAATTCTGGAACGAAATTATTATAGAAAAGGTAAAAAAAACAAAAGAAGCTAAAACAAAAAAAAAATCTCGATTCAAAATGTAAAATGAAATAAGAAGACGTTTCTATACTAAAACTATTAGACATTTTTTAAAACGTTTTTATAGTTTTAGAATAAAACTTTAGAGTATTTCTGAAAAACTAAAAAAGTTTAATATAAATAAAAAATAATTTTTAAATTTAAGATGTTATCCTTAAAAGTAATAATAACGAATAACAAAACCTTTTAAGTAGCCAATGAAAATAAGAGTGAGAAATAAATAAAATTTAAAACTACACAAGTTTGATAATATTTAATCAACTACATAGATAAAATTTGTAAGTACACCACTTTGAAAAAAAACTTGCATTTTCAAACCTACAAATAGTTAAAGTGTATATGATAATCACTAAACAAACAACTATTTAATCAAATACACCATTTTAATAAATAAAATTTGTAAGTACATTACTTTAAAAAAACACTTGCATTTTTAAACCTACAAATAGTTAAAGTGTATGTGATAATCACTAAACAAACACACATAATAAATATCATTACTCATTTTAGTATTGTTATTACTATTGCTATTGTTATTGGTATTGCTATTAATAATGATAATAATAATAATAATAATAATATATTATTATATTATTATTATTATTATTATTATTATATATTAATGATTAATATTCATATTCATGCAAAATAATAAAATTAATTATAAAGTTAATTAATAATAGAATGAGATCTTAGATACAAGTCCCAACCATGACAAACAAAAGGATTTTAGGTTGGAAGCTCTGGTTTTTTTTTACCTATGATAAGTTTTCTTTTAAAAGTATGAGATCTGATTGTGCACTCAAGAAATGGATATTATTATGGGTCAATTAACAGTTCTAAAATAAAATAAAAGAATATAAACAAGTTGATGGTTATCAACATATTTATTATATAATAAAGTTACGTAAATTAAACTGTTATGTCTATGCACATATACACATACACACTATCGAATAGTAGTCTCTATGAGGCTATTAGTTGCAAAGTAACTTGGTCTTGTGATGAACTTAATAAATTGTTTATATTTTACTATGTGCAAGTAGTCCTCTTTATTATATAAACAACTTGTGTTTTTAAACAAATGATTGAATATTAGAGTTTCAAAGATGAAACGTGGACATGATAGCAATACATGAAGTTCTAGTAAGGGAATACCTCTACATACCTAATTAAACGTCCATTGCCAAAACCTAATCATGTTAATATGTGTACAAATAGGTTTTGTATACTATCTTGGATTTGTCATTCATCAATGGTGCCGTTTTTTTTATCACTTCACTATGAAATTAATTTCAACTCTCTCTATCCAAACTCATACATACGAACAACACACAACAAACCAATAAAAAACAAAATTTTGAGTATGACACAAAGAACCTGTGATCTAAAAACATTAAACATTACCCGCTCATAAATTGTGATCAGTGGTTTTAAGGTATAAAAATACAAAAGATATTTTGAGCCACCGAAAATACTGAAACGGAATCTCCTCTTCCTAACATTTAATATATTCATCACATAATTTGTAAGGATAATAAAAAACCACAATCACACATCTTGACTTTTTGCTACGAGGCAGAAAATATGATTAATTTGTCGAAATATATATGTTACAAAATCATTATGGCCCGATACACATTCAAAGATTCCATCCTAGTGTATCTATTCTTTTTTTAACATATTAGTAAACTACATACTCTCATCACTAAAAGAGTGACGGTTTTTATAGGATTTTAAAATATTACCTTCTTTTCTATTTAATTACTAGATCATTTGGTTCAAAGAATGTTTGTGAAGGAAAAGAAATGTTTAGAACATTTAAAATTTGAAAGAAATAGAATTATATTCTACAAAAAAATCTTGTTGAATAAGAATCAACAAATTAGCACACCATGAAGATGTGGGATTTAAAAGTTTTGTATGTCTTCCCTGGGAACCAAAGAGGAGCATTTACAGTTGGATCTAGAGCAGTTAGTAGTAAGATGTTTTTTTTGCTTAAACAATGTTTTGTTTTACCCTGTTAATTAGCTTTAGGTCTTTTTTCTACTGTGTTTTGCTTGGATTGTCTTCGGTCTCAAGAAGTATTAGCAACTTCATGCTTTTGTCACAAGAAGTAAAGTGATTTGAATAGACTTTATTTGAGTCTTGTCCGACCTATAATCCACAACGATTCAATAAATGCGCTCCTCAAACGGATGATGTAGGACCAAAGGTTGGACCAACAAAGCAAATTGCATCACAGAAGCTGTCAAAAGATCAAAAGTGCAAGTAATTTGAAACAACGAATTTATCTTAAGTTAAAGCAACTAGCATACGTGAACAGAAAGTAGATAATAGCAATCATAAATCATCTGGTAGATATTACACCTTCATATACTGTGGACTTTAATTCTAGCATCTGTTACAATGAATTCATTTGTAGTAAGCTTCACAGTAAAAAAAATTTAGAAAATCAAATGCACATGATAGATTGTTTAATAGTTATAAATTATAAAATAGTTGAGAAATTGGTGGTGGATTGGCTTGGTTGCCCTCTTGAGTTTCACGAAAGAGCAATGAGGTATCGAGAATAGGCCTAGGCATATGGTAAGGACCAATCTTTGATGGTATGTAACTATAATGTCATCAAAAGCATAAACATGAATATTATAGTCATAGATCTTTGAGTTCAAAGTTATGTTATGTTGCATACGTAACCGAGAATTATGAAGAGGGGTTCGGATATCGAAGACCAGTAAAAATAATAAAGGGGAGTTGGGGATAATAGAGGAGTTGACGATAATCGTAGTGGGGAGTTGGTGCATGGAGTGAGGAGTTATGGATGAGGTAATTGTATATTTTCTATTATTGTTAAGTTTAAACGATTCAGATTTAATTCCAGCTTGTTTGGACGGTTTGTATTGTTCTCAACAGTTAAATTCATTATTATCACTAGAATATACAATATATAAAACTAATAAACAATATATCATTGCTTTATGATGTATTATTGTTAGTATGTTTCAGAAGATAATATGTCAGAAACTTATTATTAAAACTAGTTCAAGTAGTCAATAACGCGTAAGGAATCAATGGGTAAGAAATTCACCCATCCCAACTCACGTCACTAAAATCATATTTTCATAAGATTATCCTGTTTTAAACATCTAAAAACATTCATGTCAGAAATCGATGTCTAAAAATATTACACAACTATAATATTCGCTAATAATCACTCACTTTACATCTTTCGTTTCTTCCCATTAACCATGAAAATATATCTATCTAAACCCACAGAAAACATGCACCCCACGAATATATGTCGCCCAAATGTTTACTAGCAATCAATTCACACCTTTTAAATTCAATAAACAAACGATCAAGAGTAAAGATCATGTGTTCGCAGACCCAACTCTTATCATACACCCCACCCCCACCCCCACCCTCCTTACCTATACATACCCCTTTCATCCCCTTCATTGCTTCACACCCCTCCTCTGTAATTCCTCTGTAACTCCATACTTGATACTCACTACAAACACCATGGAATTCATCGCATTCGCCATCGTCTTTTCGGTGTTTATCGTCTTCTCGGTTTTCTTTCTCTTCACAACCACCGCAGACGGTCGCCGGATTAAGCTTCCCCTGCCTCGGGCACCCTCGGTTGGCCGTATATCGGCGAAACCTTCGAGCTATATTCTCAAAACCCCAACGTCTTCTTCACCTCTAAAGTTAAAAAGTGAGTCAATTTTGCTTCTTTAGAGCTAATTTTGCACTTACTCTGTTTCTTTTCAACTAATTGAATAATAAAATTCTTGAATTGTGTTTGCAGATATGGTTCAATCTTTAAAACCCACATATTAGGGTGTCGATGTGTGATGATTTCAAGCCCTGCTGCTGCAAAACTCGTGTTGGTGACGAAATCGCACCTTTTTAAGCCCACATTTCCTGCTAGCAAAGAGAGAATGATCGGAAAACAAGCGATTTTCTTTCATCAGGGGGATTATCATTTCAAGTTGAGGCGTCTTGTACTCAGAGCATTCACTCTGAGTCGATCAAACACATGGTTTCCGACATCGAATCCGTTGCAGTCGATGCGATTCGCTCGTGGGAAAACCGACTGATCAACACTTTTCAAGAAATGAAAACAGTAAGTCGAAAATTTTCAAAAAACAGGGGAGATAAATAGATAATGAATTAATTAAAGAATTCAAGAATACTCTGTTTTCTGATTTGGGTTTTGTTTTGTGTGTGTGTGTAATTCAGTTTACATTCAATGTCGCATTGCTTTCGATTATGGGAAACGATGAAGCGATCAACAGAGAAGATCTGAAGCGATGTTATTACATTCTCGAAAGAGGGTACAATTCAATGCCGATCAATCTCCCAGGTACTCTGTTTCACAAATCGATGAAAGCGCGAAAAGAATTAGCACAAATTCTTGCTGGAATTCTCGCAAATAGACGCGAAACGAATCAACAACAGCACAATGATCTACTAGCCTCTTTCATGGAGGAAAAAGAAGGCCTCAACGACGAACAGATAGCCGATAACATCATCGGGGTCATATTCGCAGCTCGAGACACAACCGCGAGCGTATTAACATGGATCATCAAGTATCTGGCTGAAAATCCTGCAGTTTTGCAATCAGTCACTGTAAGAAACTTCAAAATTGTGTGAAATGAAATCAATCAGTTGATACTTCAATAGTTTATTGAGTTGTTTAATGGTTGAAATCAATAGGAGGAGCAAGAGGCAATAAAAAGGGGTCAAGAAGACAAGAGTTTGAGTTGGGGAGATACCAAGAAGATGCCAATTACTTGTAGAGTTATTCAAGAGACACTCAGAGTTGCTTCAATCTTATCTTTTACATTCAGAGAAGCTGTTCAAGATGTTGAATTTGAAGGTTTGATTTCACTTCCTTTTACTTGAAGAAACCATTAATAAATAACAGTTTTTTTATGTAAATTTATAGAACCTGTTAATGCTCTGCTAGTAAATAGATCATGTAGCTTTCAAATAATCAATTTGTTGTCATATTTTAATTTTATTCCTAAATTTTACATTTTGTAATATCCATGTGTGATTGATACCTATCTAGGTTTCTTTGGTCAAATTCATTTTTTTAAAATAAAGATAAGTTTATTACTTGAAATTGTTATTTTACTCTAGATGTGGTGTTTTTTACCTTTCAAATGTTTTTAAGGAGTAATTATTGCTTAACTATATTTACTTCTAAGATGTTAATTACTCTAAGTAGTGCTATGTTGAGTTGTACTTTATGCATAAAGGGTTGTTTATTAATATGAGTTAATGATATTCAGGGTACCTAATTCCAAAAGGATGGAAGGTAATGCCTCTGTTCAGAAACATCCATCACAGTGCAGATAATTTCCCTGAGCCAGAGAAGTTTGATCCTTCAAGATTCCAGGTAAATACAAGTAAAATAAAAATTAAAAATTCTATAAATACACTATTTTTATTTTTATTTTTATTTTTATTATTTTTGTTTTTGAATATTGAAAATGAGATGGTGGGTGAGATCTTTTATAGTATATGGTTACTGAAAATGATTTAAAATTGACAGGCTGCACCAAAAGCCAATACATTTATGCCATTTGGCAGTGGGATCCACTCATGTCCTGGGAATGAACTAGCCAAGCTGGAGATATTAGTTCTCTTGCACCATCTCACCACAAAATACAGGTTTGTAAGCTAGATCTTTACTACACATTTTAAACATTTATGTCAAACACACCTTGCATAATTGCGTAATCAAACGAGTCGGTTGAAAAAGCCGATAAAATTTTTGAGCTTAAACTTGATTCGTAGAATCTTTAAGTTCGATTCACAAGCCAGGTTTAAACTTAATTAAAAAAATTCATCTGCTTTTTACAACTATTTTACAACTGTAATAGAAAACGTATTTATCGAACGATTAAATATGATATTTTATGCAGGTGGTCAGTGGTCGGCCCACAGACTGGAATTCAGTATGCTCCCTTTGCTCTTCCCCAAAATGGGTTGCCCATCAAACTCTCTCTTAAGTAATGACCATAATGAAAGTCAACGCTCAACTTCAGTTTGACTATTGGATTTGTAGTCACGTACAGAAAGAGAACTCAAGCGTAAAGAACAGAACGTTGTGCATTTCCAAGGCATAATGAAGACTAATGAACAGCAAATTGTATATAAAAATGGTCTCTTTAATGCACAAGTTAGAAAGAAAAAAGATAATTTGTGGTGGTTTTGTAATAAATAAGAACCATAGGGGGTTTTAGGTAATATTTATTTGTGGCGATGAGGTTTGAGTTTTACATTGAGTTTCTTCTTGTACAAAGTCCGCAAGGCATTTATAATTATAATTTTATCTCTTATTTTTCATGTTGTCTCTTGTGATCTTTCTATTTCTTTTTTCTCTTTTTGTGTTCATTTTCACTTTCTTATTGTCTTTGATTTCATTACAAATGGATAAGGATATTTTCTTAAAAATTTTGGATGTGAAGGACTTCGATCGACTTCAACATTATATCTAGCATCGATGAACTATAATAAATTAAATACAAACTAGCAAATTGGATTGCATACTAATGTGACACCTTTAGTTCACAAGAAAAGCAATTTAGCATGCTTGATATCCTCAAAAGTTTTTGTTAAAAAAATTGTGACCTACCCATAGACAGCTAAGAATATCAATTGTAACCACATTAGAAACTCATGTATTATATGAATAGAAGAAATCTAACGTATCAAAATCATTAAGCTTTATTAATATTTTGTATATTACATGTAATTAGCTATTAATAAAATTATATATATATATATATATATATATATATATATATATATAATTTAAGAAAAAATAAATAACAATAATAAAAATCAAGAATTATATATTATATTTTAAGATAAAATATAATTAAAATATTATAATATAGTTTTAGTAATTTACTAGAATAAGAAAATTATATTTTGGTCATTTAATTATTTAGTTTACTTATTTAAAATCATTTTTATTTTATAGGGGGAGAGAGAGAGAGATACGATAAATAAAAGTTTAGGCTTCACCAAAAATTAACACGTGTCCTCAAGGCATTTATAACTATAATTTTATCCCTTATTTTTTTCATATCATGTCTTGTGATCTCTTTTTTTTTTCTCTCTTTTTTGTGTTCACTATCACTTGCTTATTGTCATTTATTTCATTACAAATTGATAATTATATTTTCTTGAAAATTTTGGATGTGAAGGACTTTTGTCGACTTCAACACTATATCTAGCATTATGAACTATAATAATTATATACAAACTAGAAAATGGATTGCATACTAATGTGACAGTTGACACCTTAAGTTCACAAGGAAAGCAATTTAGCATGCTTAACATCCTCAAAAGTTTTATTAAAAAAATTGTGATCTAATTGTACCTACATTAGAAACTCATGTATTATATGAGTAGAAGAAATCTAATGTATCAAAATCATTAAACTTTATTAATGTTTTGTATGTTACATATAATTAGCTATTAATAAAATAATAAATATATATATAATGTATGAAATAATAAATAATAAAAATCAAGAATTATATATATTTTAAGATAAAATATAATCAAAAGATTATTACATAGTTTTAATAGTTTACTAGAATAAGAAAATATATTTTGGTCATTTAATTATTTAGTTTACTTATTTAAAATCATTTTTATTTTATAGGGGGAGAGAGAGAGAGATACGATAAATAAAAGTTTAGGCTTCACCAAAAATTAACACGTGTCCTCAAGGCATTTATAACTATAATTTTATCCCTTATTTTTTTCATATCATGTCTTGTGATCTCTTTTTTTTTTCTCTCTCTTTTTTGTGTTCACTATCACTTGCTTATTGTCATTTATTTCATTACAAATTGATAATTATATTTTCTTGAAAATTTTGGATGTGAAGGACTTTTGTCGACTTCAACACTATATCTAGCATTATGAACTATAATAAATTATATACAAACTAGAAAATTGGATTGCATACTAATGTGACAGTTGACACCTTAAGTTCACAAGGAAAGCAATTTAGCATGCTTAACATCCTCAAAAGTTTTATTAAAAAAATTGTGATCTAATTGTACCTACATTAGAAACTCATGTATTATATGAGTAGAAGAAATCTAATGTATCAAAATCATTAAACTTTATTAATGTTTTGTATGTTACATATAATTAGCTATTAATAAAATAATAAATATATATATAATGTATGAAATAATAAATAATAAAAATCAAGAATTATATATTATATTTTAAGATAAATTATAATCAAAAGATTATTACATAGTTTTAATAGTTACTAGAATAAGAAAATATATATTTTGGTCATTTAATCATTTAGTTTATTTATTTAAAATCATTTTTATTTTATAGAGGGGAGAGAGAGAGATGAGATATAAAAGTTTAGGCTTCACCAAAAATTGACACATGTACTCAAATATCATTTTGTTATTTTATAGTATAGATGATGGTTAGATGTTACAAATTTTATCAAAGTAACCTCTGTCCTATTTGAGATAGTGAGGCAAACCTCATAGAGCTTGTAAGTCTAAGAGGATGATTATGAAGATAATAGGATAGACCTCATGAAGGATGTTAATTGAAAGAGAGTGGTTGTGAAGATGGTTGGGGCAAACCTAATCAAGGATGTTAAATCTAAGATGTTAAGCTAAGATGGTATGATTAACACCCTTAACACCCTTTATCACTCTGTTGATCCATTTAAACCACCATAATTCCTAACATCCTTTAACACGACCATCCACCATCGTTCGCCACCTCCCATATATGATTATTGTTGGGTATAATCGACACTTTATGCCACTACCATCATCCATCATGACCATTTACCACCACTACTTACAACCACTCTTACTATTAGTGTACTCAACACCACCGCCTAGCACTACCACTATCACTACCAATATAACCATTTGCCTATGTCGCATGTTCACTTTTGCTTAATAGCTATTTTCTTCACCATTGTTATTGCTAGTATTATAAAAGGGTAGTTAGGATGATTAGGCATCAATGAGGTGTATCAAGGTATTGATAGTTAGATGATGGATAGGGTGGAGTTGGTTAGGTTTAGCAGAGGTGGTGGTGTATGGGTAAGGTGATAAGACATGATCTGAGGGAGGGTTGATCACATAGTGTGGTTTGGGCATATTATTAGAGGGTGAGTGGGTTGTGTATGGTATAATACGGTGTGGTATAGTTTGATGGGTTTGCGGTGAATAAGTGAGTGATAACATAGAGTTGCGCATCAAAAGGGTTAGTGGGTGTGCTAACATAGGTTTACTTAACATATGGGTAGTTGACATTATAGGCAAGGGCCATCAGGTATGGAGGGTAATATTAGGGTGGGTGGATAGGGTCAATAAAGACTAGGTTAGTTGGATTGGTAGGAGCTTAATGTAGGTTAATGATGTTTAAAGGGGTTGGGGGATGGCGACCAGGTTGATAAGTTAGTGTAGTTTTATGTTGGTAGGAGAAGAGTAAGGTAAGTGAGATAGAAATGTGGTGTTGTGGGGTGAACATGGATCGATTTGGTATGTGATTCAACAATTTAGGTTTGTTGAGACGTCTCATGGTACTTTACCTAATGGGTCATCCCGAGCTATATTTGAAGAGACATATCAAATATTTTATGGTAATGTGAAATCATCCAATTATTAAACCATCTAACTAAAAGTAAATATATCTTAGAAGGTTTTAAAATTTATAGCATACATTTGTAATAACCCTTTTACATATTTTTTTCATTAATTGTATATATTCATATATGTATTTATTTTACCATTTTTCTAATAGTTTTGACACTTCCAAGTAAGAAAAATATTTATTTTAGGTTAAGGTAATATATATATATATATATATATATATATATATATATATATATATATATATAGGATTGTTATTGATTCATGTTGTAATTCATTTTTGCTTCATGGTATTCTTAAGAATAATAAATTTTAGCCACCCTAATTTGAATATCGAATTTGATAAGGATTAGTTACATAAACTTTATCTAATAAATATTAAAAGAAACCCAACTTTGATATCACTAGATCTAATTTAATTCATAACAATACCTATCAACCTCGATTCATCTCCTGAATCATGATCATTGTGTATTATCTCACATCATATCTATCAACTGCCCATCTTAATATTTTATTGAATTGACTTTTAATCAATCAACGTATGTAGTGGTGACAATTTTTAGATATTAATTAAAATCAAGAAATCTTCAAAATGAAAAAGAAAAATAATTAGTGACTTTAAAACTCAACATTTTAATATTGATTCGAGTACGCATGTCACCTTGCAATGCCAAATTTATAGATTGGGCATAATCATGTGCATGCTCCCACTTCGAAATATAACCATAATTGAGCTCATCTAAAATTATAACAACATCCATAACGTTTATCTATAAAATGAACCTTTTTCCTAATTTAATTTGTTGCTTTTAGATATATTTATTTTGGAAAATTGTATTTTAATAGTTCAAACTATTACTAATTGACCGATAATAATTCATACTATTGATTTGGCCGGTAACAATTCGAATTTTTGTTTTTATTACAAACAATAGTACAGTAGCATAATTATCATATATTTAAACTTGATTTGTACTTATTTTAAACTCAATTTAGCTTGTATCTTTTTTCATTTCTTTCATAATTATTATTGTGAACGAAATCGAGTCCAAACCAATAGTATGATCAATTATTATTGGTCAGTGAGTAATAGTTTAAATTATTAGATGCTTGATAATTAATATTTCATATATATTAATAACAAAGTATGATAAATAGTAAATTTACTTTGATTAGAATAATCAAAGAAAGACAAATAACTTTGTATTAGTCAATATTGATGGTTCTACCTTATGAACCAGTAGGTCATTAATTTAAACAGATAAGCTAATTATAATATAGTTTTTTTTCAATAATGATCTAGACCGGCTATTTCAGAAAATGTATAGGCTTAACTATTTTGTTCAATCAGACAGATCAACCCATGTTTTGATCAATCCATGATTGATTCAAGTTTTGACTAAATATCTTGCAAGGCTCATGCTTAGGCTACGTGTTCGAATGATATATTATTTTATGTGAAGAATATGTCACTTTGATCGAGTTCATTATATTCAGTTTAAGGTTTTATGGTCAATCTATGCATGCACAAAGGTTTTATGGTACTTAAAGTTATTCTCAAAACATGGAAGATGTTGAAAGAAGTTTATAGTTCTATTAGGGATGTGAAATTTGTATATAATCATGATTCTTAGTAACGTAACAATATAGTAGTAGATAAGTCATTAATTAGTAATTGCGGTGAGAATGAGATTAATGAAGATGTTAGAAACAATCCAAAACGCGATAACAAAATGAGACTGAAAGAGCAAATTAACACAACACTCAAAGGAAAGCCCGAAGTGTGAAATTGGGTGCTAGATTGCCTAAAATGTTATCCCCGCATATTATATTAGCATGACTACATACTTCATTTTATCTGATATGTGTCATAATTAGGTTGATCTTACAAAAACATAATATACCTGATACCAAAATCATCGACACTTTTACATAACTAACACTCATCCATATGAAAACAAGATCACTATCACTAACTAGACAACATTAGTGATCCTAAGTATATGCTTAGTGGTGAGATGATAGTGATAGACATTAAAGTGTTGTCATATAGACTGTCACATAAGCATTGTGCGATAGTTAAAAAAATAAATATAATAGGTGTGTGATAGTAATAAAGTTTGTAATTATTAGACTTACTATTTTGAAAAACATGAATTTTAGTTATTTTCTATTTTTTTAATTGTGAACGGGAGAAGCATGTAAACAATTTTTTAAATCATATTGACTTGCAATTAATCAATATGTGTAGTAGTTGTCAAATGACAGAAACTAATAATAATAAAAATAATAAGTACACTTCATAATGGGACGCTAGCAAACGTAGTTGACTTTTAAACTAAAACTATAATTTATTGATTCAAATACACTTGTCACTCTGTGATGTCAAATATGTCGTTTGACAAAATAATTTGCATGCTTCCACTTAGAAATGGAATCATAATCGAGGGGTTGGAACAACCAACAAAAACAAAAATAAACTTTATAAGGTGACATACAAGATCTAAATTAATAATCGTGCATCGACTCACTAATTAATAATCATTTTAAACCTCCAAGATTGTTCTTTCAAAATGATTAAACATCTCAATTGACTAATAATATTATGATAATCCCATGTTGGGAGTTTGTGTGTGTTAATGACACTAATTACATATAGTAAACGGTTTGATAATTTTCATTTTGACGCTTAAAAGGAATAGAAGATCTTTAAAACCGTACATGGCGTTATTAAATATTAATTGCGTGGATTTGAAATCATGTGAATCTGATTCCCACAAATAGTGTTTGTGTTTAAATCCGATGATGTATTTTGAAAGTTTGAAGGTCAAAAGTGAAAAAGTATATGTTTTGTGTTGTTTATATAGGTAGCTAACTAGCTATGGTGATTTATAACATATGTGAACATTCAAGTTTCAAAAAAAAAACTTAACATACTATACGTGCATAGTTCAGGGTTTTGATAGGTGTTTAACAGAGAGTAACATCAATAGTCACAAACTCTGAAACTTGTTGTATATATATCACTAGGTTAGTTCTCGTGTAATACACGATTGAACAAATAAAATATAAATAAATATTAATAAAAATTTATGTATTATAAAATCATGCTTGAAAATAAAATATATTTTCTTAAACTTTTGTTTTGTAAAATATTATGATTTGTAAATATATTGTTTTAAGAAAAATGATTTTTTTTAAATTGTTGTATTATTTATTTTATAAACTTTTGTTTTTAAAAAGTGTGTTTTCAATAAAAAATAAGTTTTTAATTTATTAAATTATATATTTTTTAATTTAAAAATGATATGAGTAATACTATTAGTATTCAATATCATTATTTATAATATAGAAAAATAAGAAAGTAAGTATAACGAGATCTACAATTATTTCACATTTATTTAATTTTTTTATAGATAGATAGACAGACTAAACACTCATTAAATAACAGATTAAGTTCTAATATAAAATATATATGTAAAATAAATATGAATAGATATAGTATAATTTTCTAATGTAAAATATAATTAAATTTATATATATGTAATAGTTTAAGAAATAAAACAATTATACCATTATTAAACTCTCTTATGTGAGTAGTTTTATTTTTAAACATTCATTTTAAATTTTTTATAAAAAATATATTTATAAAAATCTTGTTTTTAAAAATATATAATTTGTAATTATTTTAGTAAGACTGTTTATAATTATTTTAAAAACAAAATGATTTTAAAATATTTCCTTTAAAAATGTTTAATGTTTTAGAAAATTTCATATTATATAAAACTTCAGTTTTTTGTTATTTAGATTTTAATTAAAAGATGTTATTTTTAATTTTCTTCATAAAAAAGATAGTTTGATTTTAAAAAATAGATAAGAAAAAGAAGCATAGTAGTTAATAAAATTATTTTTATTAAGAGAGAGAATTTGTATGATTATTAAAATTACTATAACACACTTTTGAAAGGAAAATTAATGTGTGGGTGTTTAAAAAATGAACAAGTGGTAAAAATATGGGTCAAAAGAATGACATGTGACAAACAAACATTGTTTTATTAGAGGTTATATAGATTATAAATATCTTATCTCTCTTACCAAGTATTATAATTCGTTTGCTTACAATGAGTTCAAAATTTAAATTATTTAATGACTTAAATTTCTTTGATATCTTTTTATTACTATCTTACTACTACTTCTAACTAATTTATATCATTACTTCTAACTAATTTATACCATGCTTGATATTTCTTCATCTTTCAACCTAATTTATACCATGCTTAGATTTAAAATGATCTCTTCTAAATTACTTTAACCTAATTTACCCCATATTTTATAAAACGTTCATAATTCTTTCCACAATATTATTTTTTAAAAGAATTTTACCATTAATTTTAGTACTTTTTTATATTTTCATCTGTGCCATATTGACATACTTTAAATAAACGTATCCATCTATTATTTACACATGTGTAAATTAATTATTATAAATGTGTAAAATGAAGTTTGAAAAAAGATTTTTTTATAATTTTTTTTATTTTTTATGAAAGAGAAAAATGAGAGAAACATTTTTTTTATTTTTATAATGTTATTTTTCATTTTTATAATTTTTATTGTGTTTTTATTATTTACCTTTTGTCATAAAAAATTTATGACTTACAGTGGTTACTAGAATTCACGTAATAAAAGAAATTCATTTGATCCGTGACTTATATATATGTTAGTTACAATAGGATATAGAAACATAGAATCATAATAAATAAAAGTTAATATGGAAAAATTATGAGTCTTGGGACATTCGTATTCTAATGAATAGTGTAATTTATTTGTTCCTGTTGATGACAGTAATATAATTTAAGAAATTCGAGCTAAAATTGAGTGAATTTTACCGTTTTTGTTATTTAATTACAAAATGGTACAAATACTAAATAAAAAATTTTAAAAGTTTAAACAATACTATTATATAATTCTTCTTAAATAGTGCAATGGGAGATTCTCAAAGACCAAAACAAGTGGAGCACTATTAATTAATTAAAATTAAACTTTAGAACCAATCCATCTTTTACATAAATCTTTTAAATAGTGACATATTTTTAACAAACAAAAAATTAAGATAATTAACTTAAAAATGTTTGGTAAAGTTATACGTGGTATATATAATTTAAATAATAACATATTAAGCTTTATCTATATATTATTTAAATAATAACATATTAAGTTTTATCTATATATTATTCAATGTAAGAATTCAGTGCATACATCAAATGTTTTACCCTTTATTTATAATATCACATCCTTATCACATTCAAAACATATATAGTTGCGACGTATTTGACATAGAAAAGCAAATAAAATAATTATTTGCTATGTATTTGACCAACGAATTTGACAATGCACATTAAACCATAGTAAATTTATCTTATTGAAGACTGAAAAAGATGTTAAACTTATTGAAAATCAAAGAGGAAAACATGATCTGGCTGGCGTAGGTAATAGACGAAGACGTAGAAATTAATGATTGAAGATCGAAGAGGGTGAACACTTGCTAAACCTATAGGCTAAATAAATGAGCTCGTTGATATGCCTAAAGTCTATAAGCAATGCATTTTAGATTGAATGAATATGTAAACTGAGATAAAGAAATTTTAATCAATGAAATAAACTTTCACGAATATAAATAAATAAATAAATGAATTAGGTATACATGTTCGGTAATTTTAAAGTTTGGTTCATCTACAATCGTGGGTGTGTGAAAACATAAAACATACACTTTTGCCAAAAGTAAAGTAAACAACTAAAGTCGTATATTAATCTTTTAAATATAGCCCCCATTAATTAATACGGTGAAATAAATGTTTTAATGTTTTCAGTTGCCAAGTTACAATTTACAGAGGAGATATATTATATACGTGCCCCTTCACATAAGTTACAGTTGTACCTTCAACGAATCTCACCAAGAAGACTATATCAATAATAAAATTCGTTTAAAATACAATGTTTCTTACAAAATTCAAGAAAGGACCAAAATTTCTTACTGATCAAATGCATTAAATACATCAGCTTCACCTGGCCAAATTTATAGCTATTTCAGTCTTATTTAAATAATAATAATAATAATAATAATGATAATAATAAACTGAAATTATCAATAAATATCATATGATGTGATGAAAAATACGTTGTCGTCTCTAGCTAGCCGTTTGTTCTTCGGTTTAAATATGTCAGAAGGAGCACAATTACGTTTTGGTTTTCTTTATTTATGTATTTCTAAGAGTTATTCATAATATATGAATACTATTATTCATACTAATAAGTAAGTAAATTATTACGCAACTTGTTACAATATTCTATAAGCACAATGTTTTTTTGTCTATGTTTAGTTAGTGGTATACCAACTCACATTAACTTCGCAATCAGTTAAATTATTTTATGTGAATTTTGATATTATGCAATTAATTGAAATTTTACTGGTAAAATATCTTGACTATCAAATTGCATTTTCTTTAATGTAATTTACTTTCTTTTTACAATTCACAAAATATTATGTTTTTATTCAAAGTACTAGGTTAGTATCCCGTGTATTACACGGGTTGAATAAATAAAATAATAAATAATTAGTAATAAAAATTTATGAATTATAAAACTATGTTTAAAGATAAAATATGATTATAATTGCATATGAATAACTATTTCAAGTAAATAAACAATAGATAGGTTATAGACAAATAAATATATGGATAAATAGATAGTCTAGTTAAACAGATTATAGTTAGTAATAAACACGAAAAGTTACAGTACGATATTTTAATATAAGATATGTATAAAATTATATAAACGTACTTGTTCAAGTGATAAAACAATTATACTATTTTTAAATCTTTTATCTAAATAGTTTCATTTTTAAATATTTGTTTTAAAATTTTATTATAAAAATTTATTGTTTATAAAAGTCTTGTTTATTAAAACAAATTTTTAATTATTCTGGTTGATTTAATAAAATTATTTTTTTAAAAAAGGACTAATTTAGAATATTTTGTTTCAAAAAGTTCAATGTTTTAGAAAATATATGAATTTAAATTTTCTTAATAAAATTTATTTTTAAAAACATAATTTGATTTTTAAAAATTGTAGATGAGATAGAAAAATATATTAATTGATCAAATTGTTTTTATGAATAAAGAAAAATTATTTGAGTGTTTAAATTACTTTTAATACTCTTTTGGAGGTAAAACAAAGTAATGATGCTTAGAAAAATACAAGTGTTAAAAATATGCTTTAAGAATATGACAAGTGTCAAAAGAAACTTTTTTATTATTAATATCTATGGATTAGACTTTTACAATGCCAAACATAACATTAACTTTGATATGTAATATATCACGATTATTATTACTTGTTATATATTATTATTATTATTAGTGGTTAGTAGTATTAGGGTTTAAATTCTTGAAGTGTTACAACAATTAATTTTCTTCTGCTAGTTATTTAGTTTTATATTTTGTAATACAGAAGCACACACCTAAATATTGATTTCAATTGTGTATAATATTATATTTATGTGTGGATAAGGTTATTTTTCTTAGTCTCTCGTATTAGAATAAGGTTCGTTAATTATGAGAGTAGGGCCGTAGCAAAAAAATTTGTTCTAAAAAGGCTAAAAATAATTGTGAGCTTAGCATGTGTTTTTATTGTGTTTAAAATGGATGATATTTTGATCATTGTGTTATTTATGTCAAGTTATTTAATCAAATATAATATTAGTGTCTCAAATAATTTTTTATTTTTTTATATGTATTCATCATTATATTTATGTTTTAGATTCATGTTAACTTTGTCATTTTTATAGATTATGTAAATTGTTGTTACTTTATGACTGTGTTTTACGGTTAGAACTACACAATAATGTTATTTCACGATTGTGTTCAAAATGCTATCTTGGAAAGTCATAAAATCCAGAAAACCTTCAGGATAAAGAAGTGTTTGGGAGAGGATTTAAATAGCTTCTTTTTTTTCCGATGTAGCATTTTCCTTCCTATACTGTTTATTTGCTACGCTACGTTTAGCTCCATGTTACGAGCAATGTTCTAATTTTGAATTGCAAACATTATATCTTCTTTTGATTTGAAGAACACACCAACACAAATTTGACTTGCCATATTTCCATGCGATCTTCATATATCATCAAAACCAAGAAGCTTAGAATTTCTTAACTCCTCAACATCATCATAATCATCCACCTCGCGCACACCGATTTGAGTTTTCAATAATGTTTTAGATTCTTAGATCTAATCTATGTATGCACAAGGTAGTTTTCTTAGTCTTTATATCTGAATAAGGTTCATTAATCATTCTAGGTTATATTGTGAACGCGTAAAAACAATAAACTCATAAGCTCAAATAATTCAACTTCACAGGTTCAAGCACTACAATTATAAGCTTATATAAATGATTAAAAGAATCAAATAATAATGTGGTTAAGAAATTATACGTAAGAACTTATAAAATCATAAGAGTATGTTGTATCATTTGATTGATTGCTATTTGCTAGAATATTTGTGATATGAAGATATTATGAAGTTAATAGGTTGCACACTCCCAACTTGTGTAGTAGACAAAAGTTGACTTTGTTTGCTAGACCGTTACTATTTTATACATCCGGTAATTATCTAACAAGTGGTTGGATCATGGAAGTTTGAGCTCACTGTTCTCTACTTGAAAGAGAGAATATATAATATAATTGAATGATCAAAAGAAGCTTACTTAGATCCTACATAAATATGGTCTAGGGTGTGTATATATTATCTTGTAACTTAATCCTATTAGTATATTGTTTCTACAATTGTTATATGTGCATACAGTGATCCTCTTATATACTAATCTTAATCTTAATTACTAAGAAAGTCTTGTCAATCATATGCCAGCTCATTCATAACAAAAACACTCAATATATTCCTAATATTACATTGACTAACATTTGCTACATGTGAATTAATTTCACCCTCTTCTTTCTTGGTTAACACATATACACACTTGAACATCAAGATTAATTTCCAGCAACAAGTATTAATTAAAGATTGTAAGTCATTACAGAATAGTGTTATCGTGTAAAATTTACCCATTTATTTGGCTCTCTCAAGTGGTTGATGGAACTGAAGCCAAGGTTTTGACCAAGGCTTATATAGAAAAACAAATATATGCAATCTAATAATGAGAAGAAATAAATTGCACCTGAATATTTCTTTTTGTAACGTCTTCCTGATTGAAGTGGAAGTGAACTCTTATGTGTTTTGAACTAGTGTGGAAGACTAGATTGGTAGAGAGAATTATACCAATACTAAGAGGTTGTATTGAGAGTTTGCAAAGAGCTAGAAACCACATAAGTTTAGCAATTGCATAAGAAATAGCTTTGTGATCTAGTTTCATAGAGGATCCAGATGATATTCATTGTTTCCAAGTTTTTTATGCAATAAGGTCAGTACCCATGTAAACTATAAAAACAATGGTAGACGATCATTTGGACAACCAGCTAATTTGTGTTTGCGTCTGCGTTTGAAAACGCCTCCAAGGAAGCATGGCCACCCTTTGCCAAGAGGCATCAGTAAAGGCAAGAAGATGAAGTCCAAAAGACACGAGAAATAAATAAACCATGACTAATACCATCATGTGGATGTTGCATGATGTGTATAACCACTGCTAACGATTTTGTGTAGAGGCATACATAAACCAACAAACTTTGTGAGCAACAAACGTTGTATCGACTATCAAGCCACGACAAGGTGGAAGTGATATCAAGGCGAGACAAGTTGCATACATAAGCGAACCAATATTTCACTATCATTCGAAGAAAGAGAAGCATCTAAGAAACAAAATCATCGATAGAGATCACAGATGGAACCCATTTAGAATTACACAGACCCGCTTCATGAACTCGTATTGAAAAAAGTAAAACATGACAGAATTTTGCCCCCTCTTTATAATCCGACAACCCCAGACCCCACACGTGGCGGGAGCTTCGTATACCAGGTTATCACATTCAACTATGATGTCAATGCCAAAATAATGAGCCTTTATCAGTGCATGAAGGCAAAATGTACACTGTACTTTACTGCTTATGAAGCTACAAGAACAATCTCTTCCCCAAAATACAATAACTCCTCTCCCAGTGATTAAAACAAAAACAAGTGAATCTTAATTATACAGAATATTATAACACTCAAATGCAAATCTTTACCTGTGACCCACTTCAACACGAACAGCCCGATCACACATGCTTTTCCTTTTCATCTGTTTTGATCTTGTTCCCATGTGCAAATTCAGGGGTCGCCATATTTAGAATTTTGTTTTTTTATAAAAACTGTTAACCAAGCAAATCGCTAAATAAGTTAGGATTTTGGCTTGTTGGGTTTACGCCCATTTGCCTGACGAGTGCATCTTTGTCCAAAGCATCTTTCAGGCTTGGGCCCTTGGTCAATGATGATGTTTTCTTGATCGGATTCACTGAACCATTCATGGGATTCGGGTTCTGATTCCCATTTGTATCTGAATACAGAGACAAAAGATCAGGACCACTGGAAGTAGTGGTGGCAGGAGCAGCAGCATTAACATCTTGACTCATATCAAGAAGACCTTCCAGTTGTGTAAATGGATCAACAGTTGAGGGATAACTGCTAGTATCAACAGCTGGTTCACCTAAATCAAGCAGGTCAGGTGGGGGTGGTTGAACCGCTGTAGTTACGGTTGCAGTTGAGGACTGCACTTTATCTTCTCCGTGATTGGTTGTTCTTGATACCTTACTATGACCCACAGCACCACCAGATTGCTTCCTTTCTGACCTAGAAGTCGTACCCCCAAATAATGAAGCCGCCAGTTTTTGTTTCTCTTCTGAAACCTCAACATGTGACTGCCTTGGTTCACGTGGTTTAGATATCACTGTATCAGGTTGTGTTGCGCCATTAACTGTAGTCCCATGTGACTCAAAGTTTGAGGTAGATGAGGATGCACCAGATGAGTATGTAGGCCTGCCCCACTTCTTTTGAACCCCATCAAGCCGTAACTTGAGTTCAGTCGAGCCGGAGCCTGAGCCAGAGCCTGGATCAGAAACAGGGACTAAAGGCCAGGTAGGTTGAGCTGATGATTGATAAGAAGGCTCGGATACATCTACAGTTACGGGTACTATGTCAGTTGGATAAGCAACTGTTGAGGGTATTTTAGTGGGGACCACGGGTTTTGGAACGTCATATGCCTCAAACCTAAGAGAATGAGTTGAATGTCCATATGAGTTATGATTTCTGATTTTGCTGATATTTAGGGTTCCAGAACGTTCACTTTCAGGGATATAGGGTTCGGCCCCCTGCTCTATTGACTTCTGGACATAATTATCAAGAAATGACAGGCTCTTATCGATCTGCATGTGTTTATGGATAAGATAACCATCAAAATATACTTAATTCAGCAAAAGAAAAACACATTAGAATACACAAAATGTAACCTCGATGTCTTCACAGCTTGCATCTAATGGCATTATGTTCTCTATGGCATGGGCATCAAGATCAAGGATTGCCCGGAATTCATATGCACGTTGTTGGAGATCAGATGAGTGAGATGCTGATAATTCTTCAAGCAGCGACTGGCACTGCAAGAATATTGTATGTCTAGAAGATTTTAGAAACTGAATATGATACTATTTTGCAATAAAAGAAAACTGGGAGATGGGTAAACATTCTACAGACCTCTGGTAACAAACTTGTTTTTCTTCCAGCTGCTTTCTCGAAACAATATACTTTCATAAGTGCTGTCACTGCATATGCCTTCAGAATTGCAAAAAGTAGAAACTCATTATATACTAGTGAAGCCAAAATAACCATTAGTGTTCGTTTATAAATCTAGTCAATTGTCAACATACCTTGACTGTATCATCACTCGAATGTGCTTCTGCCACGTCACATAGCTTGCCACTGATGTAGGAGGCAGAATATTTACCATCTGCAGTTCCATATTCACCCAACACCCAGCATATGACCTGTTGTCAAAGTTAGCATTAAGATAAATGTGTGTCTAAAATATATAAAAACACAGAACAGGACGAAGTAACCATGTATGCAGAAAGATGACCATGAAACCTGAACTTACCTGGAGAAATACAGATGGAAGTTTTGGCTCATCAACTATTTTCAGGTAAGATTCCACCTGCAGAACCAAAAAGAAACCTCAACAAAAGAAAACAGAAATATTTATAACTGAAATAGAAAATAAGATTACATACAGCGGATAATCTCAGCTGACTATCTGCCGTATCATCATCCTCACCAAATCCTTCAGCAATCAATCGCATCAAGTTATGTGCGACCTTAGGGTTCACTAAATCCCCAGCATGCTGGAAAACTTTGTTCATGGTCTGTAAATCGAAAAGGGAGGGAGGTTTGGTGGAGAACAATCCTTAATAAACATGTAAACAGTTTTATAATATATTTATTATGTGTGTAAACCTGGATAAACCATTGGTTACTGGGAGCAAATTGTTCTGCAAGCTCCACACATCTTGATGCTGTTTCGGTTTTGTAATGATTATCATTAATGCTAATCATGTAATCAATCATACGGTCTACTATTACTTCCACATTGGATGGTTTTGTCATTTTATATAGCAGCTCAAAGGTTTTCCTCTTTAGAGTGTCATCGCGGTCCTGTATAACAAGTAATTGGTTAACCTTATTTCCAAAAAGATACACAAACAGATTAGTTTACTGTATTAGAAATTTTGAACAAACTCACCTCTAGGCAATCGATTACAGCAAGTTGGTGTTGTTCAGCAATATCTGGACTAATTCGTATCAATCTACCAAGAGCATCAATGGCCATATACTTCAAATTATGACTCTCACTCTAAAATGAAGAAATACATGCAAATAAGACTTGGCATGAATAAAAATTATAAAAAAATAAATAACCAAATTTTACCTTGAGGAAATTAGCAATCACATCAGCAGCTGTTTCCAATAACTTGGGACTCGCTTGTATAGAAGAAATGCAACATATGCATTCATAGAGAATGGCATTTCCAATGTTACTAGCTGTGTCACTTTTCCTCATTATGTCCCCAATGACTGTATACATTTGCTCGCTGGACTTTTTGTCACCACTACCGAGTAATGCCAGGATTTTTAGCAACTTAATCTGGCATGTTGAAGAGAATTAAATATGATGCCAAAAATTTTAACTTGCCTTCACAAAAATCAAGCTATAATCAAATTTAAGTTTAATTTAAAACAAAGTAAAGAATTTCAAACGTCGGCTCATTTTAATAATGTTTACGATGTGAACAAATGTAGTATTTTTTGTGTGATCTCATGTACAAGTATAATGAGTCGAGAATTATGCTACTTAGACTTAATAACTATAATAGCAACAAACCAACTTCATATTTTGCAGAGTGCAAAATCAGCCTGATACACATCCTAATGGAAGTATTAATACAAATCCTGAATTGTTAAAAGTTTACTCTAGAAGGGGCAAAAGGGGGAACTCTGATAGTGGCTAAGGAACATTCAGGGGAAAGGTAGTATTTAGTTAGGAGGAATAATTGGGGTGAGGTAGATCTATGTTAGCTATCCTATTTTGTAGGCTCCTGCAATAGTGCAAGGAGAGAGGGATAATTCCCTGGAACCTTCGTTTGTTTTGTCCATTTTTGTAGTTTCTTCCCCAAGTTATCTAAGAACTCCATTAAATTTCTCTAGTCAATTCCTTCTATTGAGTTGTGTTGTGTTAATTGTGGTTTGGTTCTCCCATCATTGGTCCGACCTGCCGGCGACCTGTCCGGATTTTCTTCACATTCGTTCTCATTTCATGGAGACGCGCACAAATTCTCGATTATATGCTCAAGAGACACAAATCAAACAGCTCCAATGAGACGTTTCCAACATAAAAGCTACTCTAAAATCCTTAGAAGCGGAACGTGGTGAATCAACGGAGTTTCGAAAGGTAGTATTGGGCCGGATGAAACATCAACAGAAGAAACAGAGCACCGAGTCATCTGGCTCTGGTGTTCATAGCGGAGAAGGGATTTCGAGTTTGCGAACTTCGTCCGATTCTCCGAAGGACTCGCCGGTTGCGTCTCCTTGGGCGGTTAAAAAGGTGAAACTACCTGAGTTTACCGGCTTCGACCCTCAAGGGTGGATCCAGAAGGCCAAACTCTATTTTGATTTAAACGAAACCGCGGAGGATGTCCGTCTCCATTTGGCACAACACTGGTTCACCATCCTTACTCAGGTTCGTGACTCTTTATCTTGGTCTGAATTTAAAGATGAACTCCTTCGCAGATTTAGTGGGTTGTCAATTCATAACCCTTATGAACAACTTGCTACAATCCAGCAAGGAGATTCAATTCATGATTATATTGATGATTTTGAATATCTGTTATCTTTGGTTCCACGCTTACCGTGGCGGGGTTGCGACCGGAAGTAAAGAAATGGGTTCGGTTACACCGACCCCAACACTGTTGGATGCGATGTTCATTTCAAAGGATGTTACGAAGATGCTCCGGCCAAGTGGTGGTTCCGACTCAACGTCTAGGTTTCGGTATTTACACCGTTTTGGGCCCTCATCCTTCTCCACGGTGGATGGCCTACATACAGTGGCCCGTAGTGAGCCCAAATTGGGTAATCAGCCCAAAGTCTCGGATAGGGGTTTTTTTGGTAGAGGAGATTTACAGCGCTCCAAATCATCTCCTAAATTAGGAACTTCTCCTTCGGATCCTTCAGCTATTTTTTCCCGGGATCAGGGTATGCGCTCTTTATCCCGTACAAAGTGGGAGGATCGACGCAAGAAGGGTTTGTGTTTCCGTTGCGGACAACAGTATGGGCCTGCTCATAAGTGTCCAAGGGAAGTTGAGAGTGTTATTGTTAGGCGAGGATGAGTACGAAGCCACAAGTGGGGAATATTTCTCTATGGGGTTGGCTTCTCCTACGAAAGAAGAAGCTCCTTCTGACTTAACAGTAGGACTTGCATGTCCTTGGATTTTGAAGGAATTTTAGCAATTCATGGGGGCGCTAATACATTAAAGTTTCAAGGAATGTTACAAGAAATTCCGATTTACATCCTAATGGATAGTGGAGCTTCTCACAATTTTATTTCTCAACAACTAGTGTCAGCTTTGGGGCTACCCTCGACGACGATTCCAACCATTTTGATTAAATTGGGCGACGGTCACACGGTTGTTGTGTCGGAGCAATGTTCGGGTATCCCAATTCATGTTGGAGCCTGTATTTTTGCTACAAATGCATTGGTTATGGATACCGGGGGACTCGACTGCATTTTGGGGATGGATTGCTGAATTCATTGGGGGAGGTCATCCATGATTGGAAACATTCATGGATGAAATTTCACTTTGATGGTAAACAAGTTCAATTACAGGGGATTCTTACAAACTAGCCCTCTCCTGCAGCATTACATAAGTGGTTATTTTTGGCGGAGGAGACATCTCTCCAGCTCCCTCCGCTCTCAGTGCCGCCTTTATCCGCAGTTCCTCTATCGGGCTCGGTCGCTTTAGAGGAGGACCAACAATGGAGTTTGTCGCGGTTACTCTTAAGGCTCGCAGCTATATTTCATAGTCCAACCTCTCTACCTCCCTCTCAAGCACATGATCACGTCATTACATTGTCCACAAGTAATTCAGTTTGTGTTCGCCCTTATCGATATCCACGTCCAAAAATCTGAAATTGAGCGTCAAGTTGGTGAACTTCTGGCAACGGGTTTAATTAGACCGAGTAAAAGCACTTATTCAAGTCCGGTAATTTTGGTTAAAAAAAAGGATCAATCGTGGCGGATGTGCGTTGACTATCGTGCTTTAAATCAAGTTACTATTCCGGATAAGTTTCCCATCCCTGTGATTGATGAATTGTTAGATGAGTTAAATGGAGCATGTTTTTTTCTCGAAACTTGATTAAATCAGGATATAATCAAATTCGAATGCATCCAGACAGCATCCCGAAAACGGCTTTTCGTACCTATGACGGACACTACGAATATTTGGTAATGCCGTTTGGGCTAATGAATGCTCCGGCCACTTTTCAGGCAACAATGAACGACATCTTTCGGCCCCTTTTGCATAAAACTGTGGTGATTTTTTTTGATGATATTTTAGTCTATAGCCCTTCTTGGCAGAACCATTTGCAAGACATTAAAGTAGCCCTGGATATACTACAAGATAACCATTTCATGGTTAACCATTCAAAGTGTTCATTTGGTTCACCTACAATTGAATATTTGGGTCATATTATCGACGGTCACGGGGTGCATATGGATCCAAAGAAAGTGGCGGCAGTAGCAGATTGGCAGTAGCAAATTGGTCGGTGCCAAAGACCTTAAAAGGGCTTCGGGGGTTCCTGGGTCTCACTGGTTATTATCGTAAGTTTATTCGGAATTATGGGAGCATCGCTAGACCACTTACAGATCTTACAAAAAAAGATGCTTTCGTGTGGCAACCGATTGCTCAGAAAGCATTTGAGGATTTGAAGCACGCCCTTCTTGAAGCTCTTGTTTTAGCTTTGCCTAATTTTAAGGAGTCATTTGTCATTGAATGTGATGCATCGGGGCGAGGTATCGGGGCAGTACTCATGCAGCATAGCCACCCCATTGCTTATTTTAGCAAAGCGTTAAGTGACCGAAATTTGGCTAAGTCGGCTTATGAGAGGGAAATTATGGCGCTTGTGTTAGCAGTGCAACATTGGAGACCATATCTTTTAGGCACACGCTTTACAGTCTTCACAGACCAAAAAAGTTTAAAATTCCTGCTTCAACAACGGGTGACTACTCCCGATCAACAAAATTGGGTGGCGAAGCTTCTGAGATATGATTTTGACATTCAGTACAAACCGAGGAGGGAAAATAGAGGAGCGGATGCGTTATCGCGAAGGGCTGATATGGGGGATTTTAATCTGATCATCTCAACACCTATCGGGGTTCAAGGAGCACAATTATTGGAAGAGGCTAGGAACGATGGAGACATTCAAAAGTTGATACAAAAGTGTTTGGCTTCACCGAACAAATGTCCAGGTTATTCGGTCAAACAAGGGGCGTTATATTATCAAAACCGTGTGGTCATTTCATGAACCTCTAGATTCATTCCGGCCCTATTACATGAATTTCATACTACGGCCACCAGCGGACACTCGGGTTTTTATCGGACTTACCGACGTTTGGTAGCAAACCTGTATTGGCCAGGGATGACCACAACCATTAAGCAATTCATCCGAGATTGCGATACCTGTTAACGTTGTAAATCTAGCTCAGTATTGCCGGGTGGTTTATTACAGCCGTTGGCAATTCCGAATGCTATTTGGGAAGACATTTCAATGGATTTTATCTCGGGTTTGCCCACGTCTCGAGGATACAATGTTATATTAGTTGTGGCGGATCGGTTATCAAAATACGCCCACTTTATTCTTTTAAAACACCCGTACACCACCAAATCCATAGCCAAGGTATTTGTCAAAAAGGTCATTCGTCATCACGGAGTGCCTAAGTCTATAGTAAGCGATCGTGACCCATTATTTTTAAGCAAATTTTGGCAGGAGACTTTTCACGCCATGGGAACCGCTCTTCATATGAGTTCGGCGTACCATCCTGAATCGGATGGCCAAACTGAGGTGGTTAACCGTTGTCTTGAATCATATTTGCGTTGCTTTGCCGTGGATCAGCCAAAATCATGGGCGGTGTGGCTTCCTTGGGCGGAGTTTTGGTACAATTCTACCTTCCACAGTTCAACAGGTTCGACACCATTCGAATCGGTGTATGGCCGACGACCGCCTTC
The DNA here is from genome assembly GCA_025506515.1 of Flaveria trinervia. NCBI lineage: Eukaryota > Viridiplantae > Streptophyta > Magnoliopsida > Asterales > Asteraceae > Flaveria > Flaveria trinervia. The sequence continues at coordinate 5,648,642 of CM046448.1, forward strand.
GATTTTTCAGTGCATTCCAGGTGAAATTAAAGTTGAATCAGTGGCGGAAGAATTACAAGACAGAGACGAAGCATTAAAGCACCTCAAAAGACATCTAGCCAATGCTTAAAGTTCTATGAAGGCTCAGGCAGATAAAAAACGACGGGATGTGAACTTTTCAATAGGAGATTGGGTATATGTTAAGCTTAAACCTTACCGACAAATGTCGGTTAAGAGTCGAATTCATTATAAGCTAGCTGCAAAATTTTTTGGTCCTTTTCAAATAAATGAACAGCTTGGACCAGTGGCGTACAAACTTCAACTCCCTTCAACGTCTAGAGTACACCCCGTCTTTCATGTCTCGTTGCTTAAAAAGGCAGTCCAGGGAGCAGTGGAATCATCGCTACCACCGGAATTAATAACAACCAACAAAGATGTGCTAATTCCGTTGGCGGTATTGTCAAAACGACAATTGGGAATAAAGTCAACAAGGAAAGAAGAATGGTTAGTCTAGTGACAAGTTCATTCAGTTGAAGATGCAACATGGGAGGATGCTACGTGGATTAAAGATCAATTTCCCGACTTGAGTCTTGAGGACAAGACTTCTTTTGAAGGGGCGAGTAGTGATACACGTTCTAATAGAAGTATTAATACAAGGCCTGAATTGTTAAAAGTTTACTCTAGAAGGGGCAAAAAGGGGAACTCTAATAGTGGTTAAAGAACATTCTGGGGAAAAGGTAGTATTTAGTTAGGAGGAATAATATGGGGTGAGGTAGGTCTAGGTTAGCTATCCTATTTTGTAGGCTCCTGCAATAGTGCAAGGAGAGAGTGATAATTCCCTGGAACCTTCGTTTGTTTTGTCCATTTTTGTAGTTTCTTCCCCAAGTTATCTAAGAACTCCATTAAATTTCTATAGTCAATTCCTTCTATTGAGTTGTGTTGTGTTAAGTGTGGTTTGCTTCTCCCATCACAGCCATATTTGGTATGTGTTAAGGGTATGTATATCTTTCAATAATTTGGCCATATTTGGTACGTGTATAGCGATATTTTTTATTAGTTTGCAAGCTAAATAGCTAACCTCTCAAAATGCTCGATGTTCATCTAAAAAATTGGTTAAGTCCCACGTACGTCACACCAACTGAACCATGTTAATTCTCTGTCGTTGACTGCTTTAGTTTATTGTGTGTGTGTGATTACTTGACCAGACTCAGCACTAAAAGCAGTCCTATTAAAGATATGCCCAAGCTTAAACTTTAAGTTGAGAAGTAATAGCATCACTAATTTAGAATTATCATATTCCACCTTACATAGTTTATCGAGGATCAAGCTTTTGATTCTTCAAGGAAAGAAACACAAAAACTAGAAACAGAAAGAACTCAAATAAAACTAACACTCCATCTACCCAAAAACAAAAAATGCAACATGTAACTTGGCCAGTAGTTCATAAAAATGCCCTGCTATTGATCAATGTTAGATTATATAACATATATTAGTTTATGTTATACCCTAGTACACTGCCCACCCAATGGGCCATGCAGTTTAGCTTAGAGGTGGTTCCCTCCCTTATAGCATAACCCATGTATGACGTAAATAAACACAAGAAATAATGGTTAGATCTATATTTTCTTTTGTCTTTGTCTGAGCAAGGCCTTGTTTAAGAAAGAGGTGTACCCCGAAGAGTACCCTCACATCGCTACCAAACGTGAGTTTCATCTCACATGTGCTTGGCGACCCAATTAGAATACCCTCTGAGCCTAATGTAACTCCTACCAACACACTAAAGTTGTCGCCAATTTTTGACAAGTGAGGGAGCGTGAGGTGCTAGGACACCATCATTTTTGTATGTTGTAGTACCAACGTATGTTGTCATTAGTCATAGCAGGTCTGTATTATTATCTTATTTTTTTGGTGTTTTCAGAATAAATACAACAGAACATATTATCAAAAACTAATTTATTGAAACTTGTGCATACCAAATGCCTCGCGCCTTGGCTTTCGAGACCTAAGCACCTCGGAGAGCGCCCTCGCGATTTTGAAAACTAAGTCACTATGTTCTTTTATCTACATATACCTGCTCCGAATGGCTCATTCAATCCGCAACCACTCAAATTTCTATACACATGCATCTTCATCACATGTATGGATTGCTAATGAGTGCGCACCATGAGTACTTGGGTCTAGCACTCTTGACATTGATCTTTGAATCTCGTTCTTTTTCATTCTAAGCACAGTTGTCAATGGTGAATAGTGGTAAATAGCGGCAAACCACCTATATGCTACGTAGCGAATAGCGGCAAATAACGCCCGCTATTTTGTGTTTAGCAATGAGGTAAAAAAATTTAGAAATGTTTTAAATTCAACAAATTAACATGTATAGCGATAAAGTAGTAGAAAACTTAAGCAAGCACCACCGAAATAGCTAAAATATTCTATTTGGGTTGATTTTATATTTATAAAAACAAAATTAAATAAAATAAATAATCACTATTGGTCGCCATGTAGCAGCTATAACGGTCACTATAGCCACTATGGACAACAGGGGTTCTAAATTTTTCTCATTTTCCATTCAAATGATGCAATCTCAACTAATTGTAATCTCAATCATTTGCTTTCTCAACAATCGAATCTCAATCATTTGCTTTCTCAACAATCGAATCTGGTATGTATTTGCACAGGACCACAATTCTTGGTGTTGATAATACATCCACGGTTCTATTTCCTACGCAATTAAGACCCTTGGTAGCCTTTTCTATGTCTGATATACCCACCCACAAGTTACTAAAGTATATCTAAAGTCTCTCATATGTGTCCCTTGGTTATTCTTGCCTTCAAAAGAAGTATCGACATTTATCTCCTACCCTTGAGGTCACATTGTCTCTAGTGATGCCATTTTTCAAGAATATTTACATTTCTTTCATGTATCAAACTCTCCTAATCTTCGAAAAATGGCAAGTTATTTGTCTACCACTTACCTACAACTACATATCTTAGTATGTCGTATGTTCACGTGTCATTGTTTGTTCCATTGCATATACTACCTGGTTCTAACCAACCGACTATTTTTCAACTATACCATCAATGACATCACTTTACATCAAATATTTCTCCTATACCGCCCTGTTCTTCGGCGAATTCTCCTAATGACCATTTTGATCTGTTCTTCCCATTGTCCTTCGCAAAAGTAAACAAATAGTAAAACCTCTATAAATTAATAATGTTGGGACCGGGATATTTTATTAATTTAGCAAGATATTATTATATCCAAAAATTAATAAATTATTAATTTAAAGAGATGGCTTATATTCCTAAGCAACTCTCAAATTAATGCATCGACCTTCAAACTTTCCAGGTCCCTTCACTTTACCTATTTGAATAAAACATAAACAAGGACCTTCAAAATTTTGTACACATTAATGAACTTGTCACGTTCAATGTACATAGATCTAGATTCCTATGTACATTTACTAGACAATCCTAGAATTTTGAAATATTTTAGTAATGACCAATATATTTACATTGGGTTTTCAAAAAAATTATCTTATTATTTTATCCATTGGGGTCCAATTTTGTATTGGTCCCAAGTTGGGGCCGGAGTACCGGACATATTATTAATTTTATCAAAGTTATTGATTTATCGAGTATTAAATTATAAAGGTTCTGATGTCTTGCAAACTTGCAACTATTCCATTACTTTTATATTTCTTATGAATAACTATTGTTTGTAAATTGTAACCACCCTAGATCTTGCCTTTGTTCTTGGAAATTTGTTTCTAAGACAGTAGGTAAAACTCTAGCTCACTTTGGAGGAAAAATGCAATAATTGAGGAGATTAAGGTTCTTAAAGAATATAACTAGATGTTAGTAGATTTTCCTGTCCATAGAAAAACAAACTCTTGCAATTTGCAAATAGGCATTCACAAAGAAAGTAAATCTGAAAGGCTCTCTTGTTCGGTTAAAAGCACGATTAGTTGGCAAAGGTTTTAGGCTCATTCATTGCTGCAATATTTTTAAGGCATTTGTTTAGCTCAACAAAAATATAGTTTGTACGTACTAACTACTAAGAAATTGAATGCAAATGTTAAGCTAAATGCAAATGGAGAAAGATCGGGAGAAGTATAAATAAATTGTTGGAGAGCTATACCTAATAGTGCCTTTCCAATAAGTGTGCTAAGTCAGTTTATGTCAATCTTAAGAACCTCACATTAGGAAGCATGTTGTAATATTTTCACATACCTTAAATGTACTCTAGGCCATGGAAATCTATATCAAAACCATGGCCATCACATACAGAAGGGTTTACATGTGTTAACTATAATGAGATCACACAAGCATGCGATATACTACCAATTATTATGTCCTCATAAGGGTTAATCTTGTGGCATGGTAGAGTAAGAAGCATAGAGTTGTATCCGGCCAAGTATAAAATGAGAATGCACATGGCTCCGAAATCTACTAAGTAAGGTTGCCTTTACTTATGTAAATGACTTGGCATTCCATTAAATAATAAAAGAATAATATAATTATTTAGATATCTATTTTAATCTTCTCTTTGTCTCCGACTACAATCGAAAAGCAACAGCAACATATGGACCAATAGCAAAGAAACTAATTTCAAGTAATGAACACTAATGGGCAGCAAAAGTATACTACAACTGAAAAGTCACCAAAGAGAGGAAAAAAAGGTTGCATTTGTTTCAAGTGATCCTAAAATACTAAGTGTTGCAATTTTTACAGCTGGAGGAAGGAATAAGATGTTATAAGAAGAGAGGTCTTTAGTATCTACATGTGCAATATTTGATGTGCATACCTGTATGAAAGGGGCAGGAGTCTGATGATAATCATAAATTTTTGGCAACCTGCGCTCAGCAACTTGTTTAAGGATGTTGACAAAACTTGCAACTAAATCCTTGTGTAAGTTTACATCTATTGTGATAAGATCATATAAAGGGAAAAGTGTAGCGCCCATGACACCAGGATCATTATCAGAAAGTTTCTGCAATATAAGAGATGTACAAGTCATGAATCAGAAATCTTGATTATATGATAATATAAAATTTTTTAAGATGAGTCAAGAATGCTTCCTGGACTATTGATGAGATTTACTGAGCTTGGTTATGGTTATAATTATGGTTAGTCAAGAATGCTTCCCATAAAAAATAACATGAACTATGCAAAAAGACCTCATTAAATTCATCCGATTGCATTGGTAGACATCTTTTGTAACTCATTACATTATGCAAATAGATAATCAACAAAGAATAGCAGATTGGATAAAATATGACCTATGGTATGATAATAGTGCTCCTTAAAACACTCAACTACATTTTCACTCGAATCAAGTGGTGAAGGTAACAACTTTGTGCTGTGAAAGCAGATGCTTCACATGATTCTCACAATATCATCTCCCTGATGATGTTATAGATGACCCAAGACAGGGTACAATAAAGCACATATTATGTTCATCCATCAATATGTCAGTTATCTGAACAGTTGTGCTGTTCCAAACTATGTTTTCACCATTAGATCCGATAAGCATTAGTTTGGAACTCAGAGTCTACTCAGTTCAAAGTTCACTTTGTTTTACAACCTGAAAGGTGAACTAAATGCAGCGCAACAGCAACACTAGGAACACATTATTACACCCATATAGCTCGAAAGGATCCACAACAATCTTCCCATAGCAACGTTCATTCCAAGAACAAAAAAACACTTAAAACTGCATTTGTAACGAGTATTATATGTAGGGATATCAGTCTGACTAGCAGTATTCAAGGAAGTCAGATCGCATATCGAACTAACCAACTTCCAGACTCTTAAAGCCAAAAAATTATTCCTTCTACTCCATAATGCAGGCAAGATTACATCTACAAAAGTAAAAAAAAAAAAATTGTATGCAACCAAAAAAAAAGCACCAACCTTCCGGAAGTTGGATATCAGATGATTCACAGAAGAAGGAGATCTCTGATGAAAGCTATGCAACGCCATCACAGCCTTCTTCCTAACAGCTTCCTTCGGATGACCCAAGAGCTCAACCACCTGCTGAATCACCGCCGGTATAGTCTCCTCATTAATCAGCTTACAACAAGCATTCAACGCCGCACACACCACCAGATAATTATCCGATCTCAAATCCTTCTGGATCGTATTCACAATCAAAATAATCAAATCATGATCCTCATTCAAAAACAGCGTCACAGCCAAATAGCCAGTCCGTTTGAGCAAAATCGAATCATCATGAGTCATCTTAACAGCGTGAATGTAGCCGAACGACGCATCGTGCCCTAGCATCTCTATGTACACGAGACGGATGATGTACTCCTTCATCTTCCGTTTGGGGATGTCCGGCTCGTTGATTCGACGCTTTAGGGTTTCGATCTCGCGAAGGACGATGCGATCTTCTTCGGATTTGGATCGGGCTTCTCCGATTGATTTGACGAGATCGAGGAACTCTTTGGACTGACCGAAACCGCCTTGGGAGCCCATTGCGAGCTCCCGACCGATGGTTTTCAACTGCTCCATCTTTGTAGTGTGTGAATTGTTTGATTTGGGGATCGATGAAGTGAAGGTTGATTAGATCAGGAGATTCAGTAGGTGATGAAGATGAAGTTCGAGTGGAAAATTGGGGAAGATGATGGTGTTGAATTTGGAGAGACGCGTGTATGGTACGTGGCTTGGGTTTGCGTGGGTTTGGAAGGGATGTTAATCAACATATTTACGTTTTTAATTTTGGATCGCTAACGGATTACTAACGGAACAATAACACATATGAATATGATAATTGAGAAGGATATGTCTGTGCATAATACATGCCTCTAGGTGTCTAGCATAAGTAGTAGAAAGGTGAGAACTTTTATTAGAACCTTATAGTTTGAATGCCTGCTCATGTTTGACGTGAGTCTGTGTTGTTTTTTTTTTATGCATGTATTTTATACGAGGCAGTTGTCACTCATTGATCAATAAGTTTCGGTTACCTACTTTATATATTTGATACATGTTTACAATGTTATTGAAAAAGTAAAATTAACTTGTTAAGGTGACTAGAATACGACATGTGTGTTAGGATTGGGGGTGAGAAGAGTATGTTTAATTAGTAGTAAAAGAAGCATATGTTTCATTAGAAGTTATGATTTGACTGTTTCAGTCTATATGTTTTTATATTCACTATAGATAGTAAAAACTTGAGACGGGCTTAAGAGAGTATGAATTCGACACAATTTGTGTCATGTTTTTCGGATTTCGCATTGCCTTGGATAGCTTTTTAAATCAAAAAGAGTTCTCTTTCATATTAAAGTTTACTGTTAGTGTTAAACTAATTCATAAAGTTTAGTGTTAATGTGTCATTAAGTTAGATTTGTAAAAGTAGTTATTGGCGCTTATTTTACCCGATAGATTTTACTTAAACAAGTTGGAACCATCTACCCATCAATCTTCATCTATAAATATAAAGTAAACACCTTCATTTGTAATCTAAAGACTTTTGTTACGTACATATCTTTTTGTTCCTCATGTACCCTAAGAACAATCTCTAGTATCAAAATCTGTAAATTTGATTGTGTAATGTTTGATGCCAAGTAACAACAATTGGTATCGGAGTGATGTTCATATACATTGATCAGGGCCTGTATATCATCATCGTTCAAGAAATTATCAAGCAATCAAGGAAAAATCACATCTCGCCCTCGCACCATTTGAAGAAACTTGCATAATATGTTTTTGTAAAGAATAATCAAACAATTTAATTGATCAAATTGGTCATCAACAATCCTTGGTATCGTCATTCATACATGCAATATCGAATCAAATATAAAGCCATTGATCCAAACTCGCTCCAAGAACAAGAATTCATTTTGTATAATCAACACCCTCTCAAGTGATCGATCAAAGACTCATGACTCTAGGAAATCGATGAATATATGGACAAACACATACGATTATTTTCAGTTTATGCAAAGGCTAAAAGCATTATCAACATTTAATGCAAAACCAAGTTGATGTGAAACAAAAAATCATTCAAGAAATAAATCATGTTTTGTTTTGGTCATAGTCGGTATCAAACAAGTTGAATTCTTCGAGTTAAACTCAAAAACGAGATTATGTTATAATCTCTCTTCAAAGATAAACAACTTTGGGACATGAAGCTTGTATCTTGTCGACTTGTGATCGTACTCTGGTTAGAACTTAGAATTATAATATCACCTGAGTATGATTTAATATAAAATTTTATATGGATTAACGAGATTTTTAACTTTATTCATCATGATGTATTGATAATTACTTGGTATCCATGTGAGCATAAACCTAGATTAGGTGTCTCTTTAATTTTACCGGTGAATGTATGGAAACTAATTCGTATCTATGGGGACTGAATAAAATTGACATATTGTTTTAGATATTTAAAGATGATTTATCTAATTCGTATCAATATTGCATAGATAATCAATATTGCATACATAAGCTTCGATAATTAAGATATTGTTTATTTTGTTACTATTTAAAAATTTAGATTTATTTACACACACGCAAGTTCTAGTTCCAATGTAAATATTTAAATATGTAGCTAGCGTTTATAAGCCGAAACTAAAAGCCCTAATCAAACTCCATAAGAAAATATAAATACATACATTGGTAACAATATATCATTCTCAAACTTTCAAGACCTTGCATGATAACCTTAAATCAAGCATTTAACTAGAAAGATTACATTAAAAACACATGCTTTTCAATTGACGGACATAAATTCATAAAAATTTATGGTTTTACAAAGACACTTGTATAACTAGGTATTTTTCAAAATGGTTGTAAAAATGTGTTCGCTATCGTGAATAACGAACTCACAGTTTTTCTTTTTGCATAACTGCACAAGCTAATGACTAATTTAATTTCATTTTAACCATTAGAAAATTAAAATTTTTCACCATACACACAACTGTATTCAGAAGCGACAAAATTCTGGAAAAAAACAACCTGCACGCGTCCCTTTGACAAAAATGAGGATGTGAGTTCGCCATTCACATTAACGAACACACCATCTTACAGTCGTGTTGAAAAACAATCTAGTTGTACAAGGGTTTGTAAAACCACCTACTTTTATAAATTAAAAAAACTTATTGTCAAGCATATGAAAACCGTAACTTTAGCTGGCTATTATTTTATAATAATCCCACCATACACACATTCAACATTGGTTAGGCGGGCCTCCATGGCCAACCCCAGGGCTTGGTCCCGGGCATGTTGGCCTATAAGCATGTGGCATATACTTTTGGTAACGAGCATACATAAGCCCGTCTGTGGAAGGAGAATTAGGATAGAACAAGTTTTTAACAGGCAGAGTCGGCGGAAGTATTTCGTGAGGTCTTGATGCTTCGTTTAAAAAAACGCCTAGCAAGAGAAGTAACACTAGCAGCCATAGACGTAGCATGGTGACAATGGAGGTTAGCTACAAAAGGATGATCGATCTAGCGATGTTATATTAGAGAAACATATAATATACTAGCGAAGTCACATAGAGTGTTATTTATATGCATTGTACAAAAGTGCCACTACATGGTTTTAAATATTAACTTGTAATAATAATAATTGAAAATGGCATTCCTTAAAAAACAAATATTAAACCAAGGAATTTCCTATCTCATCTTTTTATCCGTGTCATGATATAAATATTTATTTATGAATTACGTTAATAAACTTTTATTTTGACATGTGAAATTCTTACACTATACAAACGTAACATGTAGTTCATGGGATTGCATTGAGTTAAGCAAATTTGTGTTGGTGTTTTAGTAAACCTAAAAGAGAAATGCGCATTATGCTTTTAATTTAAACGCAATTTTTATATACATATATCTTTTGTTGTAAAACATAATTTTCAAGTTCTAATTGTAAAGGGATATAAAATATAAATTTAGATTGTTAATTAAATAGGCCATATTCGTGTCAATTCATAAAAATCTTGTCGTTTTGACCGACCAACCCACAAACATGATACATTTAACGTTGTTACTTGTATTCATGTTGATACAAAGTACTTAGAACCTGCTAGAGTAATTAAACTAATTAATAGTTGTAAATGATGCGGGTTAACTGAAAAGATGTTTTTCAGCTTCAGTTTAATGTGTAATGTTTATGGTCTTTAAATATCTTAATAAAAAATACTTTTACCATGAATTCATGCATGAACTTGTGGTGGTAAGTTGTAGTTGTAACAACTACTTTGATAGTTATTGGGTCGTCCTGTCAGAAACTATAAAAGCAAAGTCATATAACAAAACTTTAGAATAGCAAACTTCAGTGGCCGTACTTTAAAAATACGTGACAGGAGATCAGTCATATTTCCCACACATAACACCGTGTTATTTTGGTCATGACTGTTCCGCTAATAGTCAGAAACCATAAAAGTAAAGTTTAATGGCAAAACTCTAAATTGCTTTTTTTTACTGTGCAAAGTCGGAAAAATAATTCTTCATTATAGAAGGTTTGATGGCCGAACTCTAAGATCATAAATTTCATGGTCAAAGTTTTGAAAAACAAACCTGCGAAAGAAATTATAAAATACTAAAATTTAAATTCAGCAAAATAAAACGTAACTATGAATAATATGATGATCAAATTCTAATATACAATACTTTTGTTTGCAAAGTCAAAAAAACCTAAAATATAGAACTCCTTTAGTTTGTGAATTAATATAACAATTTATAATAAAGATAAATCAAATGTATTTCTTAAATATTATAAATCATTACAGTGGTACAAACATAAAGTAAGAAAAGCACTTGGTGACTAAAAATCTAAAATAGAAACATCACAAACTTAACTGTAATGTACGAGTTATATCTTTAATACATATAAATAATATAATTGACAAAATAAATGCAAGTCACAACATTTTGTTATTTTCCAAGTTCTTAAAAGAAAACTACGTTTTGGCGCGCCGTGTGTTGGCGCGACTATGCGGGTTTCAACGTAACCGTAACCAAAATCAAAATCAAAATAAATGTTCGAAACCATAAAATCATCAAAATACATAAAGTAAAACACATCAAAACCTCAAATCCACAATACACCAAAATATACAAAACCCAAAACTAAATCAAAGCCCAGCACCATACACAAAACAAACGAAAATCAAAGCCGCAAGAAGACAATACAGTCCAAAATAGAAAACCGACGAAAATCAAAGCCCAAAAAAACAAACAAAAGGAAAACTCAAACCTTGAAGATCGTCGGGGTATCAATAACAAAAGAAAGAAAATAGGAACCCGGAGAAAGACAACGCCAGCAAACCTTATAAACAAAAATAATCGAAACACACATCAAAGAAACGTGTCCAAACACCAAAAACCTATAAGAAAAACCTCACTCCCAAACCTCGAACCTACACCCAAAACAAACCTTATAAAAAACACATTGAAAACAAAACAAAACAAAATAAAAACAAAAACCACCGACCAAATGTTTTAATAGTAATAGATAATATCAAAGTGAAAGAGACAATATTAAGTGAAAGAGGAAAACTTTTATACTAAAATAACTTTAAAAATATTTGGTTTAGATCTTATGCTATTGAGCAAATGGTTCATTACCAATATAATAACAAACCCTTTTTTAATTGATCACTGTATATATATTTGTAATCGTATTTTACCATTAATTACTTAGAGTTCAAACTTTTTTAAGTTAAGTTTTCATCAAGTTTTAACCTAAGCTTGATCAAGACGATTTGCTATATAAAGTACATATAAAAAACTATCAATTTTCAACATTTGACTTGTGCTTAGTGTTTTAAAATTTATCTCCAATTATAAGATGAATTTTGTAAGTTTTACAGGCATACTATTGACATTTGACTAGCTATTGCTTTTAAATATACTTAAAAGAATTGGTTATCAAAAAATATTATTTTAATTCTATAATTATTCGAGCTTTCTGGGTCAAACTTGACCTGATCTTTAGTTAATCATCTCAAATGCCTTAACCTTAAATTCTCGAGTCAAACTTAAAATCAACCGGCTTGTATGAAATACTACTACGTGGATAAGATAGATAACATAATGTAATTACACACAATAACATAAGTTAATTCCATAAACAAATAAGTATCTTGAATAATTAATATGGTAGTACACTAGTACAACTGAGCATGCGCATTATATGATTGGAGCATCATTTAATTATAAAAAAAATCACATTTTATGATTGGAGCATCATCTAATTTTATTTAAAAAAAATCACATGTATTTATTTAATAACAAAATAGTGCTATAGAAACAAACGTCACTAAGAACAAAACTAAGTTGGCTAGGCATAAATGGGAATATTTCCATTTTAGGAAAACAAAAACGTTTCTCCACAAATAGGGTCCCAATGCACCACTAATGGATTGATTTGATTAGACGTCACTAATGTTGCATATTAGGTTTGGGTTTTAGTTTAGTAGTTTTAGTGATTTGAAGATTTGAAATAAGATACATCTTACTATATATTTTATACATAATCAAGAAAATGCTTCTTCCACTAATCATTAGGGATGAATAGTGTATGTGGAAATGGTGTACAAATGTTGCTTTTTCAAAGGTCGGTTTAGAATTTGAGGTGAAGGGGTGTTATAGATCGATATGGTCGTGTTCACAAAGAAATGGGACAAAAGTAAATGATACTAAAGCCAATAATATATTGAACATCTTAATTTATCTAAGAATTACTTAAGATAACTTGTATATAAGCTATATATATGGGTAGGTACACAATAAAACCTAGAAACATACAAACAAATTAGTTTGATGGGTTTTTATTCACATAAACTACTACGCATGTGCATGTAAAATGTATTATATTCTAAGAATATGAATAATATATCAAAAAATTGAATGATCAAAATCTGTTATGAGGGAAGAATTACATTTAATAAGATGGTGAAGCTAATATTGTTTCATATAAATATATATGCGTGATATATATTGATATGTGTGATAGATATATTAGTATATAAGTTTTCATTCATTTCCATAAGAGTTTCATAATAAGTTTAGCTATTTGTTTCGGTAAGTAGTTTTGCTTTGCACACAATATTTGAACCCAATCTTATTGATTTTGATGAACCGAATTAACCGAAACCTGAAAGTCAGTTTTGGTTTCGGTTTTGTGCTCTTGGTTAACCGAATTAACCGAAACGAACCATTCATATATTCATGTATTTTTAGCTTTTATACCTTCATTTTTGTGAATCTTTAAGGTTACTTTTTGATAAACCTGTTATAATAAAAAAGATTATAAATGAATAATAAGGTATAGACATATGACACATTAGATTTTTATACATATCTAATAACTATAGTGTTTAAAAACTTAACTATTGCATGTGATGATGTTGTTTCTATCTCATGTTGCAAAGCTTGAACTACCACGTTGATTGACTCACTATGCTAGTTGTTAATTTACTTAAAGTTTGGTTTTTGGTTATTAACCGAAATAACTAAAACCGAACCGAAAACCAACATGGTAACCGAATTAACCAAACCGATCTTCGGTTTTCGGTTCTGGTTGTTGATTTTATAATAACCGAACTTCCGTTATCGGTTTCGGTGATGTGTGAAAACCGAACCGAACTGACATTTGCACACCCCTAATATTTAAACGATGTTCTCTTACCTTATTGTAAATGATTCAAATCAGTTTTGTGTTAAATCATATTCCTTTGAAATACTTTAGTAGACTTTGCTACAAACATTTATGTTTGATTGCTTCTAGAATTTGATACGGATATATTTGTTTGTTATTATATGATCTATATTAATTATTTTCTAAAAAGTTTACATGATTAACTAATTAAATATTGCTTTGAGTTTAGTGTTTTGTTTTTTTTTATTTTAAGATTAAAATATAAACATCATGACATTGCCAATGACAACGATGGTGGCAAATGTCGAAACTATGTGTTACGTGGCTTGCTTTATCACATGACATGTGTTGTGAAATATGTATAGCGAGCTTATTCAAACTTGTTTAAGGTCAGTTAAATCCGAATTATAATGAGTCAATCTCAAGTAATTTATGAGCAATAATCCACACTAAAAAACAAGAAACGATATATCGAACACGAAAGTTAATGAGTTAATGGAGTTATATATCCATGCATTCAATTTCTATTTTGGAAACCCGCAAAAGTCACTTTCAAATATATTAATCTTCAACACTGATGCAATATGAAAGGAATTTAGCATATGAGGCAATAAAAGACTACATCCTCTTCAAATGCACTTTTAGCTTGATTATGAAATGTAACTGATTTCAAAGATTAGTAAAAAATATCAAGTTAATAATACTAACTAGGATTTATACCCCGACGCGCGTTGCGCGTCTTAAAAGCGAGGCTCAGACATAGTCGGTTGCGGCTGCACACCGAAAACGACCACGCCAAAGCAACCGACACCAGTTTTGGGTGTCATCACAGCCATAGAACAACCACGCCCATATTGACAAACAACATCATCCAACAACTAACATCATTGACCAAAGGAAAAATTAAAACAGATCAAGGTGCAGATATGTTTTTAAAGTATCATCGACCCAAAATTTTCCAACAAAAACATCACGGCAACAACATGCCCAAACTAAACATCATCCCTACAACGTCATACCAGTCTCAGATGAAGCATTGCTCATCATCATTGATTCAAACTAACAACATGATCAAAACAAACATCATCAAGGAAATAATAGACCAAAACAGAATCATCCAACAAATGAAAAGGCAAAACAAAACCATGTTTAAAGTTTGGGATAAGCATTAAGACAACAACATGGTCTAGGTAAATGTAGCTAACCAAATAAAAACCAAAACACCAACAAAGTCTAAGATGAATTATTTCTTATCATTATCGACACAACAAATCTGCCATGGAGGTCAGAATTTACTCTCTTGTATACCAAGATCATAGATTAAGCTGTAATCGAGACAACAATTCCCAAAATAGAAAATTCAAAGAACCAACATTATAAACGTAGTCAATCGCCACCATCAGAATGTCGGTGAGGGTAACTCCACGCAGCAACGACCATCACTCCATAGCACAACATCTACGGTGGTCGGGGGTTCCGAGACAACAACAACGACCCATCACCCCTACCACCATAACAGAGCTCGTAAAAAAGAGAAGTACAATGACACACATGCAGCGGCGGCGACCAAATCTGATGTTAGAGACACCGACGACCATCAGACTGTCGGGGGAGAAATACAGAAGGTGCGACCAGAGAGGGTTCCAGAGACAATGATGGAACACCGCCGCCCTAACCACCATCAAAAGATCAAAATGTGCATAACAAACTCATTTAAAGGGGCAAATTTGAGCGGCCGCCTAAAACGACGGAGACGACGAAGGGAGGTGTATGCACCACCATAACCCTAAAACCCTCTTTAGATGTGTCTCACATCCACACATGCTCTCTGTGAACACAAAACCCACTTGAGACTCAACAAACCCCTTCACTTTTCATATAACCACACATGTGAGGGTGCAAAGTGTAAACCTCAAAAGTCTTGTGGTCAAATCAAGAAACACAATAAGAAAACTATTTCTTCACATTACATTTTAAATATACAGGGTAATAGTAATGATGATGATGAAGCTAATAATGACAACTACCAATCCACGTAATAATTAGTATTAGCATAAAACACATACTTTAATAAAATTTAAAACCTTAAGGTATATAAAGGTATAATGTGTTCAAGCTTCATTCTATGTTGAATGAATTTGATTTATATTACCTTTTACATGTGTAGACCAAGATTAGTTATTTATTTATTTACTTTGATGTCACACATTTGTTAAGGATACATACATTACTTATTTATTAGACATTGGTTTTGTATATTGCTAAACTTAGATTTTTAAACATATTTGCTTAATGGACACCATATCAAAACCCAATATTTTCATTCAATTTAGCAACTAAATTCTCACTAATGGGTGCTTTATTTATTTTTCTACACATTGTTTAATATCAGCATGCAACATATTGTCTTTAACTTATCATTAAAAACCATCTCGACCATATTTAACTTGATATAAGAATCCCTTTCAAATATCCAAAGCTTTGTTTGGTTGACACTTGACAATTATGACATATATTAACTTTTTTTAAGATGAATATACATCCTTAAAAATTACCATTTAAAATTATTTATTGTCTCTTGTGTCTCGAATCCATACCACTTTAACAAAAATAAACAACAACTGTCATTATGTCAAGAAATCATCAGAGTGTGTGAAAATATAATTACATTAACTATCCGGCTGCTTGTTAATAGAACTTTGAAGAACTGGTAAATCCCCTAAAGCATATCCAGATGTTTACAACCTCTCAAGTCGGTTTATTACTAAGAAAAAGTTTGATAGGAAAGGAAATGTCCCACAGTCATTATACGTGATATATATTTCTTGGTGTAAACTGCGACAAAAAACTTGGTTTTGGTGTAGTGCTAGTGCTCTTGCATTTCACCTAATATACCCGGGTTCAAATCTTCCCACACACACTTAGTTTTATTTTATTATTTTATTTTGCTTTTTACCTCTCCACTTTCAATCTTTACACTTTCCCCTAACATCTTTTAAACACTTATTGGGTCAATTAAAACAATTTTATGCATGTGTCAACACCACAATTATTTTCATCAATTTTTTTCCATCTCTCTCTTATATTAAATAATTACCTTAATTACTAATAAATTATTTTAATATATAATAAATTAAGAAAGAAATTTATTAATTAAGGTTATTTCTAAATAAAATGATATTTTTAATAAGTCAGTTTTTTCAAAACAAAAAATAATCAAATTTAGGGGTTGTAATAAGAAAATTTATAAAAATAACATTTTTATACGGTTTGTTTTATAATAAAATTTTTATTTTTTAAAAAAATTTAAAAAATTAATATCACTGTTTTATTATTTATAGTCATTTCTGATACGTAATTTCAGTCATATCATAACTTAAAATATCATTTTATAATTAATAAATTTATTATATCAATATTTTATTTATTCAACCCGTGTAATACATGGGTTTACTAAAGCTAGTATATTTATATACACTTTGACATGATCAACATTTCGACGTACTTTGTTTAGAAATAAGTCGACTCAAATATAAATGTATCCGTGCTTATTTTTATTGACGTTTTTTATTTTGTCTACAATTCGACGTAAGTTTTGTTTGGAAACACGCTGGGTTAAATATAAAACATATTCATTTTCTCTACGTTTTGATGAAAATTTAGTTCGGAAACCAGTCCGGGTAAATTGTAAGTCAATTTTTCGACATAGCTTTTGTTTGGAAAACATGCGTAATATATTAGGTATTTATCTAACGATGTAATTCGAGTTACTTTACATTTTTCTTATAAATTAGTTTAGAAACAAGTTAGGTCGATTTCAATCTATACATTACCACTTTGTATACGATGTCGCTGTAACACGCGGCGGGTAATTAAAAACTAGCTACCCATAAGATTAAGGTATGGATGGACATAGCTTATATGAAACATATTTGGGAGTGTCTCACGTGAGTCAAGGGTTAAGTGATGATTAGAATTTGGTTAGAAAAAATTTTTTAGCGTCACGCTTCTACCACTTCTAAAATATATCATAAACTACTTTTTATAAAGTTTAAACATGAATCTATTATAAAATGACTTTGTCGCTTACTGATGAGCTACAACTTGAGTAGCGTTTGATTTTGATACAAATGTGGTTTCAAACACATCATTGTAAAAGAAATTATGCACTTACCATTATGTTGCCATACATTCTCATTTTATTGAATTTGTTGATTATGATTTGTCTTCAAATATGCCTATTTTTTGAAATAGTAACGGAAAGGTAACATAAGAAACCAGATGATTTTATACTTGTATCGTTCAATTTACTTAAAATCAAAGTACAGTTGTACTATGTGCCGTTACCAGTTATGAGTTTTTGGTTACAAATTGTACGTTGTTGAGACTATTGTAATTTCACAGACCAATGAACCAAAAAGGTTCAAGAATAGAACCCTTGTTGGAGGTTTCACTGCCCAATCACTAAGTGACCCACATGGTAGAAAATACTCGTGTTACCTTGTTAAAACGTGAATATAAAATTCTTCGGATTTGTATACTTAGTAGAAAACAATATAAAAACTAATTGGTCGTACATGATTAAGGAGGGTAATATCAATGGTAAGTCACTACTAATAGTTGATTGGTCCATTGATATTAATAAGTCATCGGTTACTCATTATCATCACTGAAAACTAGGTTATCAATGATAACTGAGTTACTGTTGATTGAATCTTTACCAATAAGTTTACATTATGTATATGTCCATCTATTGGTAGTTATAACCATTAACCAGCGATCGAAACATTATGATAGTTGTCTCCTATATATAGTTTTTTGAAAATTGGTTATAGTCTTATATAATTCATTAAAAAACTTTTAAGTTTTAAAGGGGTGTTTCACCTAGCTTTTTTAACAAAGCATATAGGTTTTTTTATATATTTATAAAATAAGCTCAATTTAGTGTTTGCTTTAGCTTTTTAAGCTTATGCTTATTAGCTTATACAAGCTAATTTGAAAAAAAACTAACTTGAAGATGGTTTTTTAGCTTACTTGAATAAGTTTATTTATGTAAGGATGTAAATTACTTATTTGCCCTCAAATGATAATGAATTAATAATTATTGAAACAAGTTATTACTATAACCTTGTGTTTTGCTTAACTTTCTATATAAGTAATACTATTTATTTTATTCATTATATATAAATATTACATTGTTAATGCTAGATATTTAAATACTAGAGGTTATCTTGCTCCATATAAAGGAATCAACATTTGTTATTATACACTAAACTAGGATAGAACCCATGTCTTACATGAGTGGAATAAATAAAATATATCAAAACCATTAATTTTATAAATATTTTATTTTATATATATATATTATTATCCATTGGTGAAATAAAAATATAATGAATATAAAAATTATAACATATAATGAATTAGAAATTATTACTCTATATTTAATATGTTAATAAATTATTAAAATAACTACATTTATATTTTAGATGTTTAATAGTTTAGTTTACTTATTTATAATAATAATCTTTTAATATGAGAAAGACAAGAAACACAAATATAGATATATTGTTTTAATATATTTTAGTTAAAAAAAAGTCAAATTAATTTTTTTATAATTTTAGTATTTATTATGACAGTGGTGGGTATGATTTTTTGATATGCTAGAATGATGACACGTGTCATTTGATATGCTAAAATGATGACATATGTCTTAAGAAAGCCTTCTTTTATTATAGGTTATATATTATAGATTTTCGAGGATCTAGTGACATTAATAAATAGATGAAGACACAAGTACACGACGTAGAATAAATGATTTATACATGAGTGTAGTTAGAGATATGATTGTAGGAGATCTAACAAAACCAAAATGAATGTATATAAATGTATTTTTGTAGAAATTTTATGTCATTCTCGATATAAATTTATCCAAAAATGATGGTATAACTCATAAAACAAAGTTGATACATATAAAATATAAGTTATGTGATAATATGTAACCATGCTCCTTTTGGTCATTTTACTAACATAAGCTAAATAAAAAAACTAACATAAACACTTAAAAAGAGTTTATCAACTTATAGAGTATAAACTAAATGGGATGTTATAGATACACCTAGAGTGATATCTGAACGCCCTCGATACGTCCCGTAACTAGGTGAAAACTTTATAGGGAGATCACCCATCCCTGGATTGCTACCACCTGAGCACACTTAACTGTGAAGTTATCCTCTCATTCACAACCAATACGTCCAAAATGCGTTGTTGAGGCCAGACATTCCTTTTGAACTGCGAATCTCTCCTGTCCATGGCCAACGTGGGATATGTGTAGAATGTCACAATTACGGGTCGTAATTACATACTTTTTACGTCCCATATTGTCTATTGCGACTCGTAAATGACATGGCTGTAATGAGTCTAATGACCGTAACTAAAATACTGCTTTTTTTTATTTATTGATATTTTTAATATTTTTCATTCATTTATGATTTATTAATTAATAATATTTTTAGGGTTTATTTTTCACTTTTATAAAACACTTATTTATAAGTTATATAATAAATGTTTTAGTTGGAGCGTTCACATTACGCTCTCTATGAATTTTTGAGTGTATTTTTAATTAAATGAAATGTTTGTAAGTGAATTAAAAAATTAGTAATTTATGTTCTTAGAACATTATTCTTCTTCTTTCTTTCTCTTTCTCTCTCTCTCTCTCTATATATATATGTGTGTGTGTAGAGAGGAAAAAAATTACTAATAACCAATATATGTTTTTATAATATATTCATATAAAGAATAATAATATCTCCAATAATTAATATGAACACGTTATATTTTAAAATTAATTAGGCTAAAAAAATAAGGGTTGTGTTATTACAAACACTCATTTATGTTATTGAGACATTCTATTGTCTCTATCTCTCTCCATTTATCTATATGTATGTATAGAAAAAATATAAAGATGATAAAATAAATTGTGTGTATCAATAACATACCCCTATAATAATTTTAAGTTTAATTTTTTACTTTTATATATACCTTTAAAGTAAACTCAAATTCTTTATCTTTATATTTTTTTGCTTTTAAAAAATACTTATTTATAAATTTTATAAATTATTTATATTAAACTAAAAAGTACTATAACTTAAGTGATTTTAAAATATTAGAAAACATTTATTGGAAAAAAAAAATTTAAAAAATAAAAAAATAGGAAATTTTAGTTACGGTCACAGGTTTTGTTACAGCCCCGTAAATTATAGTCATTACGGGCCGTAACGACCAATACGGACGTAACATTTTATAATTCACGGTTTGGTTTTTTGCAAATCAATACGGACCTTTACGAGCCGTAAAAAAAATTCAAAGAATATTCACATAAAACCTGATAAGATAAGATGTTCGCATAACGAAGCCCGCAAACTAATCTAAACCTAAAGAGCTTAAGCTAAAAAAAAAATAAAAGCGAGTACAAACACCCTTACCGAGTTGAACTCATTGGGTTCATGGTCAACACCAAGAGAAGCTGCTTATCGGTCAACACCATCACTCTGAAGCTTCACATATGATTTCCTCAAAATTCGAGTTTAACATAGTTTTCCGATCTGTAATCTGCTTCCAATCGTCCCAACGCCGTTGCTTGTATGCATTTCAAAGGTTCAATCTTTCAACCCTACACTCCAGTTACTGATTTCAATCACCACGTTTTTCAATTAGGGTTTTTATTAATCTTGTTATCGCTTTACAACCTCCTTCAATTGTAATAGTCATTGCGTCTAATTCATTCGATTTAGTTTCAGAGTAATTGAAATCCATATGCGATTGTGTGTATACGTATAAGATCATGGAGCCACGTAAAACTGGCCCTGTATCATCAAAACCATTAGAACAACAACAACAAACTTCCCAAATGCAACACCAAATTAAGAAACCCCCAAAAAAGTTTCCATCATATCTTGATGTCCATGATATATCACCAACAGCAAGAACTGTGTGTGAAATGTTAGCTAGGGTTTACCCAGGGGAGGTTGAAACTGCATTATCCACCTTGAGAATGAACCTCGAGCCCGAGGTTGTAGAGGAAGTGCTTAAGTTATCATATGGTTATCCTGCGACTGCTGTTATATTTTTCAAGTGGGTTGGTTTGAGGCAAAAGCAGTCACCTTTGATGTGGAATTTGATTGTGGATTTACTTGGGAAGAATAAGATGTTTAATGACATGTGGGATGCTATTAGGTCGATGAAGAAAGAGGGGGTTTTGTCTTTTACCACGTTTGTTTCGGTTTTCGGGAGTTATTGTGAAGCTGGGGAGTTCTCCGAAGCTGTAATGGCGTTTGATGTGATGGATAAATATGGGTTTGAGCCTGATGTCGTGGCGGTTAACTCTCTTTTGAGTGCCATGTGCCGTGAGGAGTCTCAGGTAGCAAAAGCATATGAGTTCTTTGAGAAGGTCAAGACTAGAATACCACCAGATGGAGATACATATGCTATTTTGTTTGAAGGGTGGGAGAAAGAAGGTAATGTGGCTAAGGCTAAAACAGTGTTTGGCGAGATGGTAATTCGTATTGGGTGGAGCCCCCAATACATGGCAGCTTATGATGCGTTTTTGATCACTCTAGTTAGAGGTTCAGAGATCGACGAGGCTTTTAACTTTCTTAAGGTCATGAAGGGGAAGAAGTGTTTGCCAGGCTTGAAATTCTTCTCCAATGCTCTTGATTTTCTTGTTGAGCAGAATGATTCTGCTAATGCTTTATTACTATGGGATACGATGATGGCGAGTGGATTGACCCCAAGTTTGAGCATGCATAATGCCATGATCGGTTTACTATGCAACAATGGTGAAGTTGCTAACGCGTTTGAACTCCTTGATAAAATGCCTTACCATGGTGTTTTTGCTGATTCTGTAACCTACAACATAATTCTCCAATGTCTGATTAAGAACAAGAAGGTGAAAGAAGCAGGGAAGTTTTTCTTCGAGATGATCAAGAACGAACAACCTCTAACTCCAGCAAATTGTGCTGATGCTATGTCATTGTTCTTTGATCATGATGATCCTGAGATGGCATATGAGATCTGGTACTATATGAAGAAGGATGGTGTTACTCCCATTGATGATGCTGCAAATGCGTTACTTAACGGGCTTGCTAGTTTGGGCCGGCTGACAGAGTTGAGAAGAAATGCTGAAAAAATGCTAAAAGGAAAGATTAAGATACATGTGTCTACAATGGAGAAGTTGAAGATCACTTGTCTCCGGGAAGGTAAAAAAGCTTGTGATTTATATGATGATCTTGATAGGAAATGGAGATATTCATGATATCTTTCGCTGTCGTTAGTAGTGATTTTAGACATTTAGTGGTTTAATGTATGAATGGCAGAATGGTAGCTGCTTGCTTCTTGATATACGAAGCAGTATATTTTGTCCAAAATTTTGTTTTTGCATCCTCTGTTTTTTTGTTAAAGCATTCATCTTCTTTTAATTACTCCTTTTCACTGATTTCAGTTTTGGCTCATCGTCACTTTTAGTCTTTGATCTTCCTTTAACATTCTTTTTGTACGTAGTGGAGAACGAGTCGAGTGTTAACTGTTAAGGTAAGAATTTTTTGTATTGTTTCAGCATGGGTATCTACATTGGCTGGAGGTCAAGTCTTAAGGGCTAAATTTAACTATGCTGTGAGGCTTTGGGTCTATGCCTTTGACACAATGGGTGATTATCTAGGTAATCTTCCAAATGTTGACACAACAAATCACATATAGTCTTGTTGGTGATCCTGTTAGAATGTGCACAAGGTAAAAGAATTGCCACAACAGTACTATATTTGCCAAACACAGTTGAATTGGGTTAGTTTATATGAGTGTTAGGTACTTAAGATAAAACGAGGTCTGACCATATTTTGACCAGTTTGCTTTGCGAAAAGGTCAAATCGGGTTTATTCGGTTTGGCCGATATGTTAAGATGTTGAAGACATAATAATCTTATGGTGCAAACTGTGAGTCTGTGACCTAGGTGCAAGGCGTTTAAGGCGAAGGCCTTTTTAAGCATAACTCGCAACATGCCATTATTAGGGGTTTTACATATGTTTTTAAGTCTAGTCCCTGGCCAATTTTAGATGTTTCGGGTCATTTCTACTGTTTCAGAGCAATTCAATAATAGGCATCACCACTCTGGGCAGAATTAGCGAGCCGTGTAGTAGGCGACCATTTCCCGCGGTTTAGAATTTTGCCGGAATCTGTGCGCATGCACCTTGATGGACGCAAGGCATTATTGATGCCTAGGCTGCAATTTTACATCTAGGCGAGGCCTTGTGGCCTTAGCTGATATGTATGTTTTAAAGTGGCTGGACTAGTTCATGAATACTCTCGGCTGTCGCAGGGGTGTAACGTGATGAGACGAGCTCACCTAAGCTCTCGGTCGGCTCAGGTAACTTAAGGGAGATCAAGGTTGTCTTAAGCATATGGTTAAAGCTCGTTGCTCTTATGCTCTATGCGTTTTTCATTTACTAATTATTTTAATAATATACATATATAATTATTCTTGCATATATCTATAATTTTGTTTGATATTTAGTTTTTATATTGTAATTATATACATTAATATTATCAATTAATTATTATACCTGGCAAAATGGGCGGGTCGGGTTGGGTCGGGTGCTAGGTCAGAATGGGTTCGGGTTAGGATGGGTTTGGGTCAGAATATACTAATTTAAAAATGAGTTAAATGGATTCGGGTCAGGATGGTTTTGGGTTAGAATGGGTCGGGTCAGAATGGGTTTAGACTAAAAAACCACATTGATTAACAATTCCATATATAGATCAATCACAAGTTAGTGGATACTCACTTTCTAATGAAATAAATAATATAACTAAGTATTACTCTAATACCTTAAGGTTGGGTTGTTCAAACCGCTCAACGCTCGCTTGACATTCTTTCGGAATTTGCTCGAAAAATACTCGTTCGAATTTTTGCTCGAAAAATGCTCGTTTGGATTTTTGCTCGAAAAATACTCGTTCGAATTTTTGCTCGGTTGTAAACGAGCCGATCGGCTCGGATCGGTTTGTAACCGAGCCAAGCACGAGCAAAGGTCCACTCGGTTTGGTTCGGATCGAATTAATATGTATATATAGTTTATACGTAGCACTCTAGTAGATTTAACCCATTTGATACAAATATATAATTATATTTATGCATAATTGATCAATCAACCTAATAAAGAATTCTACATTAAACATTCAAGTAAAATTCTAAGCCGTTAAGAGATATTTTTTCGATCATTTCCCTCTCACACCGTTGTCGTTATCTACAATATGTTCTTTGCCTTATCGAATACAACCTTAACTTTATTGTTAACCACAACGTATTGTTATCCATGAAAATATTATGTAATGAAATGTGACTTATTTTTAAGTCATTAAATCTTATTCGTTGCAGTATAAATCGTATGACACACAAAATAGTTGGGTTGTATAAATTGTTCGCTGCTCGTTTACGCTTGCTCAATGCTCACTTGAAAATTTAACACTAAAAAAAATACTCATTCGATTTTCCGCTCGGTTTGTAAACAAGCCAATCGGCTTGGTTCGGTTTGAAAACCGATCATGGAGCTTCAGTTTACTACGTCCGGTTGCCGACCCATTCATCTCATATGACTCGTAAACCGATCTTGACCCGTTCATAAATCCAATATGTTTCTCGGTAACACTTAGATATGAGAATATATGTCGATTTTAAAGAAAAGATGAGGTCAAGAAACATGGGTTATGAGAAAATCTAATCAACCCATTCTGACCCGTTCTTTATTTTTTTATGACCCATCTTGACCTGATGATCATTTTTCTTAGTTTTAGAGTTGCCCAACTTGACTCTTTTTGTAATATAGTTTAACTCAATCTAACTCATTACTTTATTATTACTACCCAAATTAATCCAAATGTACTCACTAGGATCCAAATTGCCAGGTCTATTAATTATATATCGATTATATTGAATATAAGTATTACTTATATTTGTGTAAATAATATGTTCGTTTAGACTCGGGAGTCGCAAGCTTTGGCTTTGGCACCCTAGGAGCACTTGCTCCTCAGATTGTATTTTTTTAGATTGTATTTTCATTCCCAATCTCTAATTCACACAGTATACACATATATCACACCTCATTTGAAGACCGAGCATGGGTGAACCCGGATTGAGGGTATCTAAAACCTGTGAATTTTTTTTTGGTACGTATGCAACGATGGGCACCCCAAGAAATTTGATACCGACCCATCGATACTTTTATAATCAACGACAACCAAAAATTTCATTTGAACATTTTATAAATATGTACCTATAAATTTTTAAAAATTGTTAACTAAAACATATTATAAACTATAACTAATTGGACCATTATCCATTAAACCATATAAATAATAAACCCCCATTAAACTAAACCCACCGCGTTTTAATTTAAACAGTAAGCATGTTAACAGTTAACCCAATGCAAGGCTAAGCCCACTCATTCCCTCAATTTAATTAACGTTAAAATCGGCCTTGTTAAAAAAGTATATCAATCCACTATTTTAAACAGACAAGCACTATAGAGTATAGTAGTATACCACTAGAGAATAATAAATTCAACCGACCAAAATCTGCTATCATTGCTTTTGTTATTGTCAATCTTGATAGTTGCTTTTTTTTATATGATTATTATCAGATAAACCAATCCATTTTTATTTTTATTGCTTTCATGGATGGTAGTTTATCATGTGTTGATGTAAACTTAAAACAAGATCGTCGTTTGACTTGGTAACAAAACATCCTTTACTATCAACGTGGTTATGTCAAATCATTTTGTTCATTAGACATTTTCCAATGCAAGGCTGTAAACGCATTTGTCTGAAGTAAAGGAGAGAGGTTGTCACAAAGTAGAGATGAAGCGGTAGAAGTGCGTGTGGACGAACGTGCCATGACAAATGAATGACGTTTTGTAAGAGTGAGAGGAGAAATAAGTTAAATTCGTGGAAAAGAAGAGCAACGAGGGAAGAAGGCGAGTAGGCATACGTGAAAGATGTTCAACGCCCGTCGTCAAGAAAAAATAATTAATTATTGTAATTGTTTTTTGTTTTTGTTTTTGTACATAGACATGAAACACGTGGAAAGGATGAGTTTGCAAAGGTAGTGTTATGCTAGAACATGCGTTCCTTAATTGAATACCACAATGTCGCTTTATGGCTTTTCTAGATGCTTTAGGATCCTAGTAAGCAAACTACAATTGAAAATTGATTATTTAGTTTTTAGTAAATAATATGCTAATTTTGCCCCGTGCTTCACACGTGGACATACAGTATGGTAAACTCTAGTTTGTAGTAGTTTAAATGGATTAATTAGTTAAAGTGTTTAACCATCATTTGTATTTAATTCTCTATTAAGCTCTTTACTTAAACTTTAAGGTGTATGAAATTGCTAATTAAACAATATGTTAAGAACTCATTATTCTAAAATGATATCTATAAAATATAAGAAACAAAAAAAAGAGAACATAATCTTAGACACCACTTTAACTTCCCACTCAATGAAAGCATAGTTCTTAGAATCGGATTATACTAATTATCTTGACCAAGAAGCAACTACGTAGCATTAAGTATTACAATTATATCAAGCATTCTTGAATCACACTCATGTGAACTAACTATTTATGTGTACGAGTTTGACCTATACTTGTACCGTATTTCAAAACTATTATTCTATTACTTTTTTTCTTTTAATTCTTCACGCTTGTAGATCCCATATTTTATCAACTTCAAATATCCACAATAAAAAGTATTTTCTTCCTAGTTACTTATATATACATTTTAAACTTTATATTATCTATCATATCACCCCGAGTTAGATCACCAATAAACTACAAAATCATTCTTAGACCTTTCACATTCTTAGACCTTCACCCGCCCTTCACCACGGGCGCCCATGGATGGATTTTGTGGGGGTAACGTGACTAAAATATGCGTTGCTTTGTTTTTTATGTAGTTTTAATGATTGTTTTTGGGAATGATAAATAAAAGTTAATGGAAAACTAATTTAACATACTGACTATGACTGTTTATGAGAAGAGCGTCATTCAACGTTACGGATATTTTTACCAAAATTGTCATAACCATGACGGAGAGTGCCTTTACATCCAAGTAAACTACATTCACTTTCCCTCCAAAACAGCATCTTCATATACCTTCCTTCACTCTCAAAACCCTAACAACCTTCATCATAACTAATAAACAATTCATCCCCAAATCTCCATTAACTTATGCACCACACACCACCTCCCAATGCCCAAACCACGAACCCTCGGCTACAACCGCCGGACCAACCCTCTCATCTGGCTCTTCGCCTTCATCTGCGCCATCAT
Organism: Flaveria trinervia; assembly: GCA_025506515.1. NCBI lineage: Eukaryota > Viridiplantae > Streptophyta > Magnoliopsida > Asterales > Asteraceae > Flaveria > Flaveria trinervia. Next base: position 5,676,610 of record CM046448.1, read on the forward strand.
CGCCACCATCATCATCATCGCGGGCATCGTCGTCTTCATCGGCTACCTCGCGATCCGCCCCAAAGTCCCCCTCCTCTACGTCCACGCCGCGCGCCTCGACGAGGCCGACTACAACCAAGCCGGAGTCCTCGCGGTCCGGTTAACCATCAACGTGAAAGCCGAAAACCACAACATGAAAGCACACGTTACCTACTACAACACGAGGCTCATCCTCGGGTACCACGGGCTGAGCATCGCTCAGCTCGTGGCGGATCCGTTTGACGTGCAGAAGAACACGTCTATGGAGTTGAACTACGTTGTTGAATCATCGCCCATTCCGTTGGATCCTGTAGAGCAGGATCTAACGGAACGGGCGTTGCGGAAGAACGTGATGCCGTTCTTCGTGAAAGGGACTTCGAGGACTCGATGGAGGGTTGGACCGTTGGGGTCGTTGAAGTTTTGGTTGCATATCCATTGTTATATGTGGTTGCCGATTAATCATACCGTTGTGTATCCACACTGTAGCGCAACGTCACATTGATGGTACTTTACGTATTACACATATATATAGTTTCTTGATATGTTGATGATTTGAGAAATTAGGGTTTATAAGAGGGAATAAGGTTAGATCATGTTTTTGGATGATGGGATTATGGGAATGTTAATTTAGTTTGATTTCGTTAGAGGCTTGTTGGTGGCAAGTTATGCACTTATATCGGATGAAATAATTAATAATGTAAAGGTAAATTATTATAGTTATTTAAGTGCTCGTATTTTGTTAGAACTGTATTTAGTTTTTTTTCTCATATTTGCTTTAAAGCAGCAATTAAGCCTCCCGCTGTGAAGGACACACGACCTGGTTAATCAAATACTGTCGTAAACCAATGCGTTACAGCATGGCTGTTAATAATTTTTTTATTTTAACAAAAGGGTAAATGGGTGTGCCACTTGTCATCACCACATTCATTCTTATCAAACTTTTTTCGCTTCTCTCTCCTATTAAATAACCATATTAATTACTAATAATATTATCTATTTATTTTTACATTATAATTATATTTAGCTTTTTAATAAAAATAAGAAAGAGATTTTTTATTAATGCTATTTCTATAGAGATAGTTCTTTATAAAATGATTTTTTCCAAAAATAAATAAATAAAACTGTGTTTATGTAATATTTTAAAATTGGGTTTTTAAAGTAATTTTTATTAAACAAAAATAATTAAAATAAGGAGTTATAGTAAGAAATCTTTTTAAAAATGAAAATTTTTTAAAACTTTATTTTAAAACAAAATGTTTAATTTATCTTTAAAAAAATAAAATAAAATTTTCATAGTATTGTTTTATCACTTATAGTTGTTCATCATACATAATTTCAATCATATAATGTCTTAGTCTATTATTCTATAATTAATAATTTTTGTTTTATTTTATTTTATTTATTTAATTCGTGTAATACACGGAGCTACTAAAGCTAGAGTTTAAAATATTATGTTAAAATATAAACCACTAAAGTCCATTCTTTGAAACCATATGATCCGTTTTTTTAAGAGATATGTTATAAGTACACCCATTACCTTCATATTCTTTCTCTTTCTATACATACATATATATACATAAAGAGAGATAGAAAGATGTGAGTGTTCATATAACAAGTTTTGGGTGTTCATATAACTCAAGTCTTTTTAATTAGTCCCATCAATGTTTTAATATATTTGATCATTATATATATATATATATATATATATATATATATTATATATATATATATATATATGTGTGTGTGTGTGTGTGTGTGTGTGTGTGTGTTGTGTGTGTGTGTATAGGGGTGTTCAAAAATACCCGAATCCAAAATATCCGAATTTCAGATATCCGAAAATTCGGATTCAGATAATGATTTTCAAAAGTTTCGGATATTCGGATATCTGATTATTCAAAAACTAAAAAATATTTTTTTTATTTTTTTGAATTTTAGATATATTTTTACTTTAGATTGAGATTTTTAGTGTATATTGTGACTTTTATGATATGAATTGTTTTTTATGTTATTTTTATAATATTATATGTTTATTTATTGTAAAAAAACTTATAAATAAAAACATAAAACATATAAAATGAATTTCGAATATCCGAATCACTATCCGAATCAGTATTCGAAAATCCGAAATTTCGGATACGGATTTAGATAGTGATTTTCACTATCCGAAATTTTCGGATATAAAATTTCAGATATCCGACTTTGAACACCCCTACATTTTTAACATGTGAAGTGTGCAATGAAAGTTATAAGTTGATAGCCGATAAACCCTAAATCAAATGGTTTGAGAATAAACATCCTATGACCTTTTAAAGTGGAGGTCATGAGTTCAACCCCACTTGATACAATATACTTCAAGTGTATCAAAGGTTTTACCAAAATAAGTCTTTGGGTGGTGGGTTTACCTTGAAATGAAAGACGAGTCTGGTCATCAACGTTGTCTGTGTTCGCAGGTGTGAACACCATTTCCCAATGGATACCCGGGTGAGCAGACTTAAAAATTATTCGTTGATCGTTAAGAAAAAATGCAATAAAAATGAGTTTTTTCAATTATTGGTGTTAAGTTTATTCTTTAAACTAATGTATTGCATAATTCCCAAAATACTTCTTTAAACCCCACACATTTGGTTCACCCCAACGGCAATTGAGCTACAACATTTCAAGCATAAGATACAACTACAATACACAAATTAAGTTAATGATTAGCATTATATTGATTAGACGGTAGTCCCATGTTTCGTGGCAAGGACTTGGGTAGGAATATCAATTCATTTCATACTTATAGTTGTAAATCGTGATTGTATAAGTTACGACGCGGATACAACAAGGTGTTACGATTTGTAACGTTTGTGTGTTGATAGTCGTAAATCACGATTATATATTTTGAAACGTTAATACAACATGGTTTAACAAAATAAAGAAAACTCAAACAAATTTAGCAAAAAGAAAAGGAAGAATGGAAATTTCTTAAAAAGTTTGTAAGATATATAAATTTTCATATCTAGAGAAATATACAAAAATAATTAAAGGAAAAAGAAAAAAAAGAAATGAAAATTAAAAAGAGAGCAAAGCATCAATGTGTGAGGACTCCTTATGTAAGTAGAGGACTCCTTAACCACTTATGTAAGTAGAGGACTCCTTAACCGGTCCAACCAAATTAGTTTAGTTTAATAATGTTTTATAAATCCATACTTAACATATAAAGTTGTTAGGTAACTAAGAAAAGACAATTAGAGTCTTTGATTGGTCTGTCATTTAAGTCACCTTATCTACATGTTTTTCAGTAAATTTAAATTTTGAAATATATGTTATATAATTATTTATATGTGTAATGTCTATAATAGTATTTTTCTTTCGGTTAACTAGATTGAGAATAATACGTCTATATTATATATAACATAAATAGAAGTTAAAATAATAAAGTTGTTTTGTTATATTTCATTTTACGCATGAATAAACCCCTCTTTTAGGGGTGTGCAAAAACAGGTTTTTATAGAAAGAACCGATTTAACTGAATCGGCACATAACCGGCTAATATTTATAAGTTCCAATCCCGTCCTTAAGTTTTATGTTAATAAGCTCCGGCTCCAAGCAGAAGAGGCGATGAAAAAAAAATAAAACCCGATAGTTTGACTTTGTTAAAAACACATTTTCAAACGATTCTAATCTCTATTTTTTGTGAGAAACGTTCAATCACTCCAAATACAAAAAAGTGCGTTGATTACAAACCAAATAATCAGAGAATCATAACAAGAAAAACGCTTAATCCTATTGAAGGACAATTTGTATCACAATTGGAGATTGAATTTGTTGTTAATCATCATTTAGACTTATTATGAAACTGCAGGTTATATTATGGATTATGAAAATAAGAGCGAGTATCAAAAGAGTACTTATGAATACTAGAACATGGAAGAACCATATGGAATAATTCCAAAGTAACTAACAACAATTTAATAACTAAAAGCTCACACATCAATATAATTTAGTTTTAATTTTACTTCAAAATCTTTCACAAACACTTAAATCTCTAACCTTTAAGGAAGAAACATCATTTAATACGTGAGTTATAGTCAAATCAAATACTATTTTTATTAGTACAATAATATAACATAGACTCCAATGACAAATCTAAGTGAAATACAATCTTTTCTTAAGAGCAACATTTACATTTTTAGTATAAAATTATTACCTTACATAACTAAATCATAATATTTTGCTAAAAATACACCACCTTAACATCTAAATATGACTGAAAATATTGGCACAGATAAAAACGAAGATAGTATTAAGTATTTTGCGAAAGTTATCACAACTTTTTTTATTGATAATGAAAAACAAAATACCACACCTTAAACTCTATATAATAATCCTCTTTTATACTACTTTTAATCTAAATTACTATAAAACAACAACTCAAACAAAACTGAAATAGTATCCCATTTACAATTAAAACATTTAAATTTTTCTTAAGTTTCTCAAACAAGACTAAATTTTCTCAAAACAATTCCAACTTTTTTTTTTTCACTCATATACACCTTCAGACATAAAAAAAACTAAAGGGTATGTTATAAATAAATTTTATTTATTTTTATTTTCTCCATCTCTACTTATACATACATATAGATTTATGAAAATAAATAATGACAATATGATATCTAAATAATAAAAAAAAATTGTTTATATAACACTACCCAAAACTAATAACGCAACCCAAAACTAATAACACGTTTTAGCGTAACGAATATGTTTGTCTTTGTAGTAATGTTTTACATATTTGTCTACATATGGAATAAAAATATTCCTAATAACCTCCATGTGCACGTAATCAATACTTATGCTCACGCGTTATTTCCCCACAAACAGCCTATTCTTTCACCTCCTCACGTGACACACTGACACTGATTCTTCTTAACTCTTAACTACCCCTAGTGGCACTCCCGTAATTTCACCACAAACTCAGCCCCATTACATCACCCACTCTTCACCCTCTCTTACGTGGCGCCCTCTCATTCGTCCGTCACCTTCATAAATCACCGACTTCCCCTCTCTTCACGAACGAATCTCTCTCTAAAGCTGTCAAAGATAGGGTTATCAGACCATCAGTTCATCAATTTGAACAAACATGACATGCAGATCTATGAGTATGTAGATGTGTAGATTGTGCATCGGTAACTGTGCCTACGGCGGAGATGTGGCGGAGATGGCGGTGGTTTTGTGCTGTCACGGTGGTTTTCCGATTCGCTTGGTACAGGTCGGGAACGGCGTGCCGGTGATGGCAGTTTTTGTCATTTTGCACCGTTGGAGGTGAATAAGGGTTGAGGATGAATGGATTAATGTTGTTTTGGAGGATACGGTTCCCGCCTTGTATCAACTGAATCAGAAACCGCGGTGAATGATTTCTACGAGCTGCCGGAGGTCGTTTGATTTGAATTCGGAAGATTCAGGTATAGAGTGATGCGTGTTAAATTGATTTGTGTAGGTATGGATCTGCTCATCTGCAGTTTCAGGTTTGTTTCGAATTGATGAGGTTTGTCGTGTTTGATGATGAGTGTGAATTCTAATTGTATGATAGAATGCAGATCTCTGTAATTTTTCTGTTTTTTGATTATTACTTATTTGTATAGTGGATTGCGTTCATTTCTGAAGTATTATGCTTTACATTGCCGATGAAAATGTGATTATGGATTCACTTATTTGATGCTAGCTGATTATGTGGCAAATGTGTTTTCTGAAGTTATTCTTCAGTTTTTTTTGATGTTTTATAGGACAAATAAGTGCATCGAGATTGACTTGACACCGAATTTTAGATATATCTGCAATGTTGAATGCGGTGTGTTATGCTATAGAGACTGAGATTGGTATTGGTTTCCTTCATAAAGTCCTGTTTCTGCAACTTGTGCTATAAGCTCCTAAAGTTCTTTAGGTGAGAGGCAAATTAGAATAGAAGCCATATACGTTATGCTATGCCTTTCGTTGGTTTTGAATAGTAATGGTAAATTGGTAATATATGTTGTTCAAAAGCATGATATCTAGTTTGTTTTCAAGTTGTTTTTTGAATTCTATTGCATAAAACCTGGTAGTAGCAAAAGAATGAATCTTAAATCAATTTTTAAGATACAATTCATGTGATTAATTATATTGAGTAGTATTTGATTAGAATTTATAATTCTTACATTTTGTACATTGTTAGGAGTTAGGACATTGTCTTTATTACATAAACTTTCTATTCACTGCTTTTGTGCCCTAAAGTTCGATAATTGCAGTTCTAATACATCAATTTACACACATCAAATTGTGTTTAGACTGAGGGTTAGGGGGGCACCAGGAGCAGCCTTTCTATCCTTTGGGAAGAAGAAAGGTTTGCCCTCATCCCATCCTCCCCCACCCTGCCAATATGTGTGGGATTCTACTAGGTAAGTTTGTTTGTTAGTTCTAATAGTTCATTAGGTCGATCGTCTTCTTTCTCATTGCGTTGTAGGAATTAGAAAATTTAATATTCTGTGATGTGGCTAAAATTATTGCATATTCATTTTCCACTAATATGATGAAGCTAAAGTAACATTTCTGCTCAATCAGTCAGCTACAGATCCTATATACATGGTCATCACGATCACCTTCTTGCCTACAGTTTGCTTAGCTTAATCATCATGTTTTTCTTTACTAATGATTTCCAGGCTTAATGGGTTGGGTGGTCATTAATTCTCCTTAATTTGTTGCTGGATGTTATTGCAGTACTTTAATTATTCTGATATTAAGTAGTCATGCCAATCTATTTGATCATTCCTTGGATTATGATAGTTGATGTCTGGCAGTTATGATGATAGTAGTTATCAAGTGGCTGCAAGGGTGGATGCTAATGCAACCTGCGCTTAGATAATTGTTGAGGCCACTGGAATGTCAAAATGATAATTTGTGATGCATAACAGAGCTGCAGCTGTTAGGCACACATAGAGACCTTTGTTTGTAGGCTACCGGAAGATGAAATTATTCTTTCACATGTTCATTTTGGATATTTTCATTTCACAATAAATATATGTATTGCTCCTTAAATTACTTTGGTGTTTATCCAAATTAGTACACATGCATACATCTTTAATTTACCATCACATTTGCATCAACCTGATTGGTCAACACCTATAGAAGAAATTTTCTGGGACCAAGAACTTTCAGCTTGAAATTCTGTATATGTTTTCTGGGCCATGCAAAAACACTTTGTATGTGGTTCACATTTTTCACACCATTTTGTTCGTATTTTCTTTCATGCCATATGAGTGCGGTCGAACCATTTGCATGTATTCCTATATATGTGGTTCACATATTTCTCATGCCATCCAGATCTTGGTCTATATAACTTCTTTTCTTTCCTGGTATGTATGACCAGCTCAAATTACTTGTATTTGTTACTCATTAATGACAGTGGTCTCTGGCTTGCTTGGTACAGCCCGAGAATAGTTCTGCCTGTGATATTGTGTTACATGATTTTTGTGTGCTATTATTACTAGTCCTGGGCTCTACCAAACATGTCTGAGATAGCAGTGAAAACAATTAATCTCGATCTGGTTCTTCAATATATCATGTTCAATTTTGTGTATGACTTCAATTTTATTGCTGCCTTATCCTTCATGTGCAGCCTTTGGAGACAGGGGCCGGATTTGAGAATGACTTGGGTTCAATCCCCCCGCACTGACAAGGAGCCTGATTTATTAGAAAAAAATGGTGCTTGAATTACGTCTCAGGTGATGGATCTTAGGCAGTTCGGCATAAGCTGGTTGAGGTTTGTTGGGAGTTAACAATTTGAGAAATTTATAGATGTAAGATGTAATATGCTGGTAAAAGCTTCATGCTTTTTGCAAATGTCACATATATAATTATTTTGCTTGTTGCAGCCTTGCAGGTCATCGCCTTCTGATGGTTAAAGTTGATTTCTTTGGTGTACTGTTTGGTTTATAGATATGCAGCGATCATCCAGGTCATCATAAACTTGGAGCGCTATGACTTGAACTTTGAAACCTCGTGAGTAAAACACACACACACACACACGTGATTCTTACGTGTGGTTAATATAACCTGGTTAAAATTTGATCGACGGAGTTAGCTGGAGCACCGGTTCCGTAATAAAGATTTATGGATTCAAACAAAACAATAATTGTATTTCACCACGTAGGATGATTCCGTAAATGGGAATTACGGAACACCTAAAAACCAAAACCTTTTCAAAAACAACCCAAAAACCATCACAAAATCATAAATAAACCCTTTTCAAAACAAAAAAAAAAACCAATGCACGTACAGGCCATACTTCTGCATGCGTGGGTTGAGGGGTTTTTAAGCATGTATTTGTTTTGTGTTTGTTAAGTTAGTGAGTGGCAAAAATAAAAGGAGTCGTCGGATGCCACACTGTTCATGTTCTTTAGTAATATTTTTACTTGCATGCTTTGTAATCCTTTAATAGGGTCATTTTACTATTAGGCATGATATGCAGAAAGTTTGTTATAAGACTCCTCTCTAATTTCTCTCTAAATTTTTCTCTTTGTTCTTCGCCATTAAATCTTGATAGTGGAATCAGAACCAATCTTGTTACTCATTGCTTAATGTATAATCCTACCTGACGTGAAAGTATTTGTATGAATTTGTAGTGTTCTAACACTGTAATCAGTTAAAATTGGTCATTAGATGTTAAGGTTGAGGTGAGGACTGATCACTGAGCAATGGCGAAGCTTGGTAGGGGCCGGGGGGGCTTCCGTCTCCCCTCTTTTGTCATTGGTAGCGTAAGTTTTTGGCTCGATAGTGTAAATTTTCGGCCCGGTATTGTAAAACTTTTAATATATATAGAGTTCGTCCTCCCGTAAGATAGTTTACATTCATCCCCCATATGATATGAAACAAGCTCCTCCATTAGGACTGAGGAGAAGAGTTTGTTAGATAATAAACTGAAACTCGTAACTTAAGCACACATTAGTCAACAACCCAACACTTATTTGTTTTTATATGACTACGGCATCAAAATAAATAAAAAGTTAATCAAATTTTAAAATGAAAGTATATGAAAGACTTTGGGCGGTTTAATATTCCATTAGTCCCATTTTATTTTAACAACAATATTTCGCTATCAGATATAAATTATAATTCAAGCTTAACTTTATAGTTAAATTCGTGAAAAAATATCAAGATCTAGTTACATATGACTGTTCATCTAGTGAACGATCAAACAATCACACCTACCAATCCACATAAAAAGTTTAATAATTATTCGTTCATCGTTAATAATTTATTCACCACACCTACCATAATAATGGCAGAAACTCGTCTCAAAAAAAGACATCGAGTAAGGTGTCTTCCTACTGCTCAAATTCCACAAGATATCCAAATCCCAAAATATGTCATTGATAGAAGTAGACTAAGAATGATTTCAAAATAAATTTGAGCCTCTTTGCATGTCTAGATATTTATCTGGAATATAAATTCTCATCAAACGCATATTTCATTTTTATGTAATTATCTTCCGATGTCTTTTGTTTTGGCTTGTTGTAAGCAATGTTTTCAAGATCGTATCAGACGTCGAACCGGACGTCGAATCGAACGTCGAATCGAACGTCAAACCAGATGTCTTATTAGTTTGGTAGTCGGACCGGATGACGTCATAAATACATATATAGTTATACATATAATCAATGTTATAAAAATCGCTAGGCGCTAGTCGGGCAACGAGTTAGGGATTAGGGATTAATCAGATTGAAATTTTCATATATAAATTTTAGTTTTATATATAAAAACACACATTTTAGTATATAATTTTAATAAAAAAGTTCAGTTATATATATACATGTGTTCTTGATTTTCACTTGTTGTAAGTCAACAATTTATGTGTGTATTTTATAGTTATATATAAAACTTAACAATAATCTTATGTCCAACATACTGATTTATTGTTCGACTTCTCGTTTTTACCCATTAAAATAAAAAAAATTAAATTCAAAATCCGGTCCAACCACCGGTTCAGGACGAACCGGCCGGTCTAACCCCTCCAAAACGAACTGGTCTGAACCAATTCGGCCCACAATCCGATTCCCGGTTGGACCGGCCGGTCCGATCCGGTCTCGAAATCATACGTAGGGGGAGGGTTCACGTGTGAAAGCCACGAACAGCTAGACCCTATGCATATGATTATGTATAAAAGTCGATATGAGTTTGAGCTATAAACAAATAGTTCATTGATAGCAATATGAAACCAGCTAGACCATGTTGGTTTGATTCACCTAACATCTTTATCGCCTTGTTGTATTACAACTAATTAATGTGCTAAATATAATTATAGACACTATGTTATCTTTTAACTAACATATTTTAAATTTTCAATACATGGTTGCCGGCTTTTAACATTCTAAACTCGTTCGCGTTTAACAAAGTATTTTATCGTTACCCATTGGACTTGTTAAAATAAAATAGTATTTAGATTGAATATTATTATAAAATAAAACTCGCATGAAAGTGGACCAAAAACGCAATAGCTAATCCAAAAGTGTCATAATCCACAAGTTTCTCGATGAAATTCTTTTTGTTTTGACATTGCAAACAACAAGACAAAGGAAGAGGAGACAAAATGTGGTGGGTACGACTTTGTTTCTTGGATAATTATATTTGTGGAGCGTTGCCCAAAGACAAAACATCACCCAACAACATAACAAACATTCTCTCCAACGCTCAAGATACACACACATATGTACAATATAGGTTATTAGGATTAATCTACCTCAAGATTTAAGAAACGCATATTCAAAAAATGTTTATTCATACTTTAGTGTATTGTTATTGAGTAGTTTAGTGTATTTATCAATAAATACGCTACTTATGGATGAGAGGAATATAAGCATACTTTAATGTATCTATCAATAAATATGTTATTTGTGAAAATTAATGGCTAGTGTATTCACTGGTTATACATGCATGTATTTGTTAGTGCATGCATTCTCTAGTGAATACACTTTAGTATCTAGTATTGTATTTAGTAGCATAATACATGTACACAATATTATCATTCCAAATACGTATATCAGTCACAATTACTTGTTTGAAATAAAAAAACCTAGTGGAGGGCATGTCGTTTGGCCATTAAAGTCAATCATCATAGTTCAATATCTATATATTGATTTAAGAATTCGTCCGCAAAATCCGTTATGAAAGAAAGCTGGTTTAGAGAGATAAAGTTGGTTTAGAGAGATAAAGTTGGTTTAGAGAAAAGACGATAATTCGATTTAAGAATCCATTCACATATAATAGATTTAGAAAATCTTTATTTATCTTAGAGAAATATTAGATTTAGTCCATGGCACTATAAGTAAAGGGGTGTTTGTTAATTTCTGAATGATTAAATGCTAAATCAATAAAAGATCTGAACCATTAAATGTTGAATCATTAAGATGTCTGAACCATTAAAAGCTAGTATATATATTTTAACCATTTAAAGGCAAATGCTTAACCAATTTAGATAAAAATTATTAAGCATTCACCATTAATATAATACTTAATTATTTAGAGACAAGTGACTTAACCATCAAACATTTGCTTACGAAACAAATAATCTAAACCATTAAATATTAAACCATTCAAATATCTAAACTATTAAAAAGTTAAAACAAACATCCCTTAAAGTTTAGTTTTGAACATATCCCTCACATTATCAGATTCAATTCTGTAGTGATTTAAACACCCCTCAATTTAAATTGTAAACTATCAAACAATTAACAACAATATAACATATTTGTATCATATAAAATTAATAAATTACATAATGGTATTTATATCATGTTAATATTTAAAAATCACCTGCTAACCCGCATTACTATTTTACATGTGTCGTAGGGCCTTTCTAAACTTGTTCAGACAACGTTAATCTTGTTATTATTATTATTATAAAAATAGTTAGGCTTTATTTTGTCTTGTGAGGCTTTTAGTGTCACCTCTCCATTATGCACGAGCGTCTAATAGGTTGCTCTTTTTTAATTTTCTTTTTCCCGATAAAACTCCCTCATATATTATAAAATTGAAAAAAAAATGACAAAATAATTACCGGGTCTCTATGTTGCTTTCATGATTACAAAACGCACCCACTTCAACTTTAAAAGTTAACAATTGATGGACAAAGTTTCTACTTTTACTATGTATCAATTCATTGGTCAAAGGTTATGCTAATTTGGTATATTTGTAGGGTTGAAATAAAAAACCTACAATCTAAAAATTATAATAGATAAATGTTTTAAGTTGCCATCCGTTATCATTTTATAAGGCTTAGTTTATATGAACATTTAAATTTACTATTTTGACCGATAAATGTAAACTAAATTTTAAATGACCAATAACTTCTTTCTTTAGTACATTATTTTTAATTAAGTTGAACTAGTTAATTAAAAATCATAAGATTTGGAGGTGTTAAACATACTAACTCATTCTTTTATACAACTAAATTATTTTTGTAATTCAATATCGTTATAATTCTATTTCCGTCATTATTTAATATTTTGATTAATATCAACCTAATTAAACAAATGTTTTTTGTAACTTTTTCAAATCAATAATAAACATTAGACTTAGATTGATATTTTATTTTACAAAATCTAATAAAATAAAGTTATCTGCTAACTGTATCACTTTAAAAATCCAATGTTAATTTCTTTAATATATATAAAAATATTTATTGTATTTTTTATGATTCCAACATGTATATTACATGAGGATATAACCTCGTGTATTAAATATAAAAAGTGTTTGAATAAATCTAAACAATTATTTTTTTTAATCTTGAGATCAAATTATATGAAAAAAGTTAGAGAGATGGGTATTTTAGGCATGACCAATTTTAATGACTTTCAAGTTTTATGTATTTTTTTAAATGTTCGTAACTTTTATATATAACATGATATATTTATAAAAATTACACCATAAAAAATCATTTTTATCTTAAAACGAGTATAATATCATTAATTCATTATATAAAAAATATGTTTTTCAGTTCATATATTTTTTGCTTGTTATTATGTCTTTACTGCAATTCAAAGTAGACAAATGCGGCTCGCTAGTTTACTCAACGACAAGATGAAAGTTTGAACTATTATCACCGTCCCAACATTGCATTATACTCAAACACGGGCCTGGGCTTCCAATCCTCACAATAGGCTGATCGCCCCAAGTTGTTACCCATACGGGGTTGTCTCCTTTCAATTTGCTTTCAATTTGAAACAAAAGTTAACATGAAAGATCATTAATCAATATTTTTCTGTACTTTGTGTCAGTAAATAAAACTACGAAACAAACACACATATATATATAGGGGATGGTTCAAATGAGAACCACCTTTTTATGAGAATTTTAGGAACCAATCTCAGCCATTCATTTTTTATCACATGCAAATCCCATGTCATTTCCCCATTTTTTCTAAATGTTCATAACTTTTTTTCACGACATTATTTTTTCAAAAAAATTCACCATAATATTCAGTATCTTTTTTATCTTTCCAACGCCTACCATATTGATATACTTTTCTAAAAAAATCATAAATCCGTTGTTTATATATGTGTAAATCTAGTTATACACATGTGTAGTACTGGATTTACATATGTGTAAATCCGATATTACACATGTATAAAATGAATTTCATTAAAAAACGGGAATTTTTTTTATTTCTTATACTTTTTTTATATTTTTTTATGAAAGAGGGAAAGTTGGGGAACATTTTTGTGTGTTTTATTTTTTTTTATATTATTTTTTGATTTCTAAAAAAATTTTAATATGTTTTTGTTAATTACAATTTTATCATTGAGAACTAATGGTTGAGATTGGTTCCTAGAGTTCTTACAAAATAAACTAATTCTCATTTGATCCCTCCCGTATATATATATATATATATATATATATATATATATTGTAAACTTCCTTTATTTCTTTTTCTAAAAAGGACTCGAAAATATAGTACTAAAAGAAAGAAATTTTGTATATTTAAGAACTCAAAACAAAGTACAACAATTGATAATAAATGAGAAGTAAGTTTAACAAAAGGGTATTACCAAAATTACAATTTTTTCTTATATTTTTTTCAAAATGTCCTTAGAAAATTATTCTTAAAATATCATCTCCATACAATATGTTGGTGGCTCTAACAATAGATATAGACGCATGTATAACGGGCCACCAAAAATCATACTCGCGTCCTTTAACAAAATGTCGTTTTCTTAAATCATAAAACAGAAGTGTCCACCTCCACAACGCGGGCGTCCGCATTCTAGACACCCACTTTACTGTGGAGGAGCTCAAGTATTTTTAATTTTTTTCTTTTAAGAAATGAAAACTTAAAAAAAACACGTATACGATTTTGAGTGGCCGGACGTTCTAAGTCTTGTTAAATAATAATAAACCATTATTTATTTAACGAAATCGAAATCCCTTCACGTCCCCTCCACAAGTACTAAAAGACTTTAACAGTGTAAAGCATCAGACGAACTGAAATTCAACTGGCATCACCTGCTCATTTTGACCTCAAAACTTCACTCTCTCCTCTTTCACCTTCACATTCTCCATCAATGCCGCTGCAGATTCCACTCATCAACGCCATTTCGCCATTTCACCCCTAAAACCACCGTGTGAAGGTGCCATTATTACACAAGCTTCCGAAATCATTAAGGTCCGTTTCCATCTCTTACCGTTCAAATTTCGTTACAAATCCCCAGATTTCACCGTAATTTAAGGAGAATTTTTTTATGTTCTTCTCCATCTAATTACTTAAATTGATCATCGTATATGTATGCAATGTCGATCGATGAACAGAACACAGATAGTTATTCTATTACTTACATCCGTACGCGCTAACGATTTACGTTTCTTCTTCGAGTTCTTCATAATAATAGTTTTTGCAGTTGTATATTTGTGTTTCATTTGCATCATTATGTTCTTCACTAAAATACTAATTGTGAAGTAAAAGCGGATGATGTTGGTCATTATTGAGAATGTAAATCGTTTTCATGCATTAAATGATTAGAGTGACATGATTATAGCAAGTATACCGTATACATCCAACGATTTCAATACGGTTTATCATAATATGAATAACTATCGAGACAGATGTGGTGTTATTTTGTTTTGGAATACTGTGTATTATTACATTTGGCTCAGAGATAAGACCGTGATGAACTAAAATTCAAGCAATTAACATCAATATATATACTAGTGCAGGAATAATTGAGGATGGTGTTATTAGGGATGAGGATGAGCTGCTTTACATGGAACAGGGAAATCAGCAACAGAATGGACTTTGATCAACCACAGGATAGTATGCACTCTTCCTTCACTCCGTCTATCTTTATTTACTAGTCGTTCGTTCAGTTTTAACAATCGATACCTTGTGTACATAAGGAAGAAGCCGTGTGAGATGAAAATCTCTTAATCTCACGTACGGTTCTGTATGATATTCTTTGAATTTTAAACGACAACCATGATAAATATTAGCTCTGAAGGATTAGATGTCTTACATGTGCATCCATTTTAAATCTAAATGAAATTTAAAAACCATTTTAGTAAATTTTAAAACTAATATCTAAAAGCATCGTTTGTAAGGGGAGGATCTTTTGATAGTAAAGTGATATATTTTTTCAATCAAACGTTATAAAAGTAGATGTTGTGATTAATCATATAGAGTGTAGATGTTGTGATTTTAAAAGTAGAGTAGATGTAAAGTAGAGAGTATCTGTTCGCCGGTAAAAAAGTATCTGAAAGCATATTCATTAGCATTCTGCCAGACTGCTAGTTACTCACATCAAGCTTGGCACAATGATATGTAAAAGAGTGATGCTAAACATATCTCTCTTTGTTTTTATTTGTAACACTCCTTTTAATTTCTCATATCAATAAAATTCTTTTTAATTTACGTTAAAAGACAGAAAATTCTAGATTAAATATTTTCAGGTTACATTTAACCAAAGGTATATAAAATTTGGCATGATGTGGTCCATGGCAGGATTTTTGTTTATGAATTTGAAATTGACTGCCCTTTATTGCGTTATGGTATGTTGTGTGACATGGTAGTACCAAACGTCCCAACTAATTCCATAAATGATGGTGGGGACATGTTAGTTATATTTATAAAAAGGACATTTTAGTAAAAATAATCACAAAATCTTTTTCATCTTTTAATTTAATATATAAATGATATGGTTTAATGTCATTTAAACTGCAAAATAGTCAAAAACAAATAATTGTTAGTCCTCCTCATCAGTACTGCAGATCAAGGAGTTTTAACAGGCATAATGCATTAAAAAAATCTTACACAACATACATAGATCACCAACTACTCTAGATCCAACAGGTTAACATGAGACATAAAATAAACAATGAAGTTAGGTATCTTTAAGTATATGGTTAAGATGAAAGCGGTGGCTGTGATCGAGGTGACATAGTGGTTGTGGTGGCATGGAGGTGCCGCTGTTGCAGACGGTGGTGACTGTCGTGGCAGTGGCTATGGTCATGGCAGCAGTGACAGTGGCCAGTGGGTGGTGCCGGCCCTTTTGAACTCTTAAGTTAGGCAAAGTTCAAAAAAAATCAGTGTATAATTTGACCATACCCATATCAATCCATTTAGCAAACAAACTATCCAAATTAACCTATTTCTTGAATAATGTTTAATACTACAAGTATAGACCTTGTATAAATCATGATAAAAATATAGGATTTCCTTATTATCCCGTTACGTTTTTAATTCTTTTAGTGTAACTTTTAACAGAACAACACATGGTTTAGTCATTAAAATTTTAACCAGTATAGTTAAAAGTTTTATGGCTGTTCAATAAAATAACTATAGAGGTTGTGGTTTAATGTTCAGGAATTATAACATACAACGGGCTCGAGAGCTGCATTCTAAATGCTAATAACTCTTATGAGGATGAAAGTGTTGCAAGTAAAGTAGATGGATGCCCAACTGACTCACCTTCCAGCAGCTGTTCTAGCAGCAATCCTTCAGGGTCATTTTTTTCTCAGTGGAGGATGATGAAGAGGGATGAACACGGTCTAGACGAATGGGACTACTCAAAGGGCCCACAACGGTTTAATGACAAGGGGGCCGCGTCGTATAGTGTAAAATTCTCAGATGTTGATGTAATGAAGGAAAAATTTGCAAACCTTCTGTTGGGTGAAGATACTACTGGTGGACGTAATGGAGTCTCCTCTGCTTTGGCTTTGTCCAATGCCATTACAAATTTGGCCGGTACTTCTCAACTCATTATGTTGGTTTTGCTCATATTTCAGTAAAGTTGATATTTTTTATAACACAAATTTGACCTTTGGTCGATAATAGTGGGTGTAATTCCTCACACGAAAATAACTAGGTTTGGTCTTCATGTTTAACCTAAAGTAATGTTTGTGTTGATCTATGTAACCTGTTTAGTTAGACAGCTCAACCCATCAACCCATTCAAAATTATATACATATACTTATAAGGCCAACCAGTCAAAGACCCGTTTTACTCATTTTTACAACCACTCACCCGATTAATGAACCGTTTTGCCCGTTTACTACTTGGTTATAACTTTTTAACATGTTTGACTTGTGTAAATGAATGAATTACAAGGGCCGTGTCCGGATTTCATAAATTTAAGTGTGTACGAGTTAAGGTCGATACAATTGACATGAATAAATATACGGGTGTTCAATTATTACAACTTCAAACAGCAAATATCCTCAAAACACTATTTTAAAGATTACGGGAACGCTATCACGAAAATATCTCACAACAAAAATTGTTGATAAACAGGGACTCTTTTTGGAGAGCTATGGAAACTTGAACCTCTGCCTGAGGATAAAAAGAACAAGTGGAGAAGAGAGATGGACTGGTTGCTTTCTCCGACCAACTATATGATTCAGTTAGTTCCAGCTAAGCAATGTGGGCCCGATGGCAGCACTATAGAGGCACGTATCTGTTCGGTTCTTAACTTCTTCAAAAGTTTGATTAATTTACTTTATTAATTTAACATATAATTTTTAAGTCTTCATATTTCTACAGATAATGACACCACAGGCTCGTAATGATGTTCATTTGAATCTTCCAGCATTACAAAAGTTAGACTCCATGCTTCTTGTAGGTGATCTCTTCACTCTCTTTCACATCATTTGAACAAAATGCCGATGTTTGTCTAAAGTGTGCATAAACATACTGACAGGAAACACTGGATTCGATGACTGATACGGAATTTTGGTATGACGAAGGGGGTAGCCGAGCAGAAGGAAGAAGCATGAATCTTACGCAAAGCAAAAGATGGTGGCTTCCGGCTCCACAAGTGCCCGTTGGTGGACTTTCAGAAGGTCAAAGAAAGAAATTGCTTAATCAGGCCAAATTAGTTCTTCAGATTTTCAAAGCTGCCAAATCAATTAACGAGGCTATCTTGCTTGAAATGCCAATACCACAAATCATCAGTGACGTACTTCCCAAGGTAAAGCCATAACACTTTTTTTTTTTTAATTAGTAATTAAGCATGACAAAACAAACATGTGAGGTTGGATAACAAGTCAAAACATGTTCGAGTCAAACTAGGTTTGAATCATAACAAAAAAAAAGTGTATAATTTAAACATACAAATCATAGACCAAATTGACACATATGCAACATTTTTTTACACAAATCAACCCATTTCGTGATTAATGGTTCATAATTGACAGTGTATCCGTAAATCAGTAACAATAAACATTATTCATCCATTGTTTTCACTTCTACAGTCTGGAAAGGAAAGCCTTGGTGAGGATCTGTATAGGATACTGAACAAAGGATCCTCATCCACGTGCGACATGTTCAACTCACTGAGTTTAAAATCGGAAAACAGCGCCCTGGATGCCATTAACAGATTAGAAGCAGCAATACAATTATGGAAAGACAAGATTGAGGAACATGACAGTGGTAAGTCACCAGCAAGAACATCATGGTCGTGCAAGGATACTGTTTCTGAACTTGACAAGATCGAGTTGTTGATTACCAGAGCTGAAAATCTTTCGCGAGAAATTCAAACTAGATATCCAGACCTCCCTCAAAAGTTTCTCGACGTCATGAAAATCCAGCATGGCAAGGTGAGTTAAACTCAGAATCCTCAAACAGTACATTTTGCTTTAATTTCCTTCATAATATTTCAAAACATATAACCCATATGATCTGTAAGAGATAAACAACCATGACACAAATTGATTCAAAACGATCATCTCTACTAGGACTGCAAGAAAAGATCAGATGTTTGTATAAAATTATCTTCAATAACCAAACCTATTTCATATATAGGTAAGATTATGTGTCGACTTCAGCTTTTGTAGAGTGTAAACTCAAGCTCAACTAGTTATAATATATTTCGAGTTCCTTTATTCATGAGGTCAAGCTCAACATCGATAAAAGCTAAACTCGAAAATGCTCAAGTAGCTTACAAAAGGCTCGACTCGCAGACATAATCCATATTTGTCTGTACTTTTATAGATACTGTTGAAAACAAAAAATCAGCTAGTTAATCTTTGTTTATTTCAGGATGTCGCCCATGCAATCATAGAGGCTTATTCTCGTGTTCTTGGAAACTTGGCGTTTAGCATACTAACAAGAATCGGGGACATCTCTCAAGAAGACGTTTTAAGTGATCCTGATTCACCAATGGCAATGAATAACACTAGGGGGATGAATATCCAGGTATCTCAGGTAAATCTAGGTTGAACATAAAGGCAAGACACACACTAACTGACAAAACGGATAGCACAGAGGGGAAGTTGAGTTCATTAAACATAGAAGATTCTTATACAGCATTTATAAGTGATGACCCAAATAGAAGATCGGTGACAACAACACCTAGTAGAAGCTCAGGATGTTGTCTTGGCAAAGAGGCTTATTTTTCGTCCCCTACGGAGACCCCTTGATCATGATAACATCAAAGTAAAATCAGTTGTAAATGATGTTATTATAGGCTTTTTATGAAATATAAGATTATGATTGTATTTAGTTCATTATCGAGACTCATGGATATAAAATAATTAAGACGTTAAACTTAAAAATCGAACCTTCACAGGGCCTGAGTTGACAGTTTACAGTTTACACTACCAGTTAAGACCATTTAGATAGCACTACAAAACACAGGGTGGGTGTTGTAGATTTACCTTAAAATCAAAACCTTCGTTCAAAGGTTGAAAGTTCCATGCGAATTGTAGCTCCAGAACAATAACCATAGATCTCATCTAAGCCTTGAAAAACAGGAGCTCGGAGAGGTAAGCTAATGGGTTTGGGTCAAACTTTGTTCGGGTGAAACCATGTTTTAAAAAAGTATTAATTGGGTTTGGTTAAAAATGGGTTCCGATCAAATTTGGTTCATATTCAAATGGGTCGTTTAGAAGAAAACGTATCAAAGTTGGTATACCTGTTGCATTTGTTTTTAGGGCGGGGAGTGGCGATGGCGGTCATACGCAGTGGTGTAATGCAATGGTGTTGGCGGCCACGGCTGGAGGGACGGTGTTGGAGGTAACCTTTCTACCTTGATATCAACCCTCGAGTTAATAAAGATTACCAACTTTCGCTCCTTACCCAACCGGCCCAAATTTCCACCCATTGCACACGGCTTCCCTAGCATCGTGAACACAAAAGCCAATTTGCATATTTTACCATTCTATAATCCTAAGCTTCAATCGAGCCCCCGAGGTTAAATCAAAAAATTACAGTGGCAATTCAATTCAAGACATGTAGATGTACGCGTGTTGCATGTTAATAAGCACACAGTTGGTATATTCTATTATTATATACAACATCATATTAAGATCCACCAATTTGGCTAAAACTACTTAAGTTCAAACTTTCTGAATATCGGCACTTACAATTACTAACTGATGCTGTTAAACCAATCTGCAATGGTTCTGGCCACGACTTTGGTCTCGTTTAGTGAAAGATTCTTGAGTCCTTGTGCAATTGCGTCTGCCGGAGTGTATATATCACCTACTTGCAGCTTTGGTTCCTGATCATGACAAAGTGACAAATAATCAGTACATTATAATAACAGTCCTCAAAGTATGTTCATATGTCATGCAAAAAACAACACAAGGTATGCTTGCTGACCTGGATGCATGGTGTGATATGGTTACCACTTAATGAAACTTTTTCAAGTGTTCCGCCTATAGCTTCCACGCGAGGCCTCAATGTCTCCTCAAGAAGATCGGTCTCATCAATGGCATCAACATTGAACTTTACCTGAAATAAACAATCATCAAATATATTACACAAAGATAAATGCATTATCTTGTAATTATAAGCCATGAGAATGACAGAAAGTACCAGGAGGGTTTTCTTGACATTATACGAGTTCTTGCAACATTCACGGTTCTCAGTTGGTGTTGGCTTGAATTCTGATATTCCTTGAGCAACCTTAAAAAGGTCCAATAAAATCATAATATTAATTTGCAAAATAATAACAGATAACAATTAGCAACCAGAGAACTGGTAGTTTACAGGTGAAGTCCTCTTAAATGTCTATTCTTGGAATGCGATCAGGAAAAAAATTACCTGATTAAAAACTGAAGGCAATTGATCAACAATTTGTCCAATGAAACCCTTGCTTCAGGATCATAATCAGGTGTCATTGCCTGGGCTGTATCAAGCAGCGCTTTCCAGGCATCTTCATTGAATGTTTAAAACGATGACAAACAAAATGAGAACTGATTAATCTATAATGTGATGTTTATAAGTACATGTGAATACCAAAGCAGTATGAAACATAATTTGACTGAGCCACAAAATATTTCAAACATTTTAGGAAATTAATTTCTCATTCATGAGAGGGATAGAAAAATCAAAAGCAGATTTCCAGACAACAATCAAATGATGAAAACAGAGAGTGCCCACCTACAGCACCCTTAGCCATAGAAGATACCGGAGATGCTTCCACAACAGGCATCAACTGGCTTACTAGAGGACCCAACTGCACAAGTGAAAAAATCATGATAAGCTTTAGAAATTGCAGTACTACCTTTTCTCATCTTTAAATTTGCAAAATATCATATAATCCCCAAACCATGCGCATTAAGAGCATTGTACATTTTGCATTAAAAACTTGTGTTTTGTTCAAGTTTGGGCGGGGATATATGAAGTTCTCCCTATAAAAAAAGCTTTGTTTATAGTTTATACTTAAACCAATCAAATTACCTGCTCGAAGTACGGTACTGCCTCTGTTGCGGGCCTGTTGTTGTATGATATTATGGCATTAGCCTTCCACAACACAAGAAAAACTACATCAATTTCGAAGAAAATTTCATATATTCTGACAAAAAGGGCCATAAAGTGCACGTGTTCTACAACTAACAAGAACAGATCATCACAGTTGGACTGTATCTGTGATAAAGAACAAACAAGACATTAACACACCTTCGGTAGCTTATCTGAAAAGTAGCTCCCAGCAAGAACTTGGAGTAGAGCACCATTACTGCACCATTTAACATAAATGCAAACTATTAGTGAGAATATGAGAGATAATGAGATATGATAAAGAAGCCAAAATATAGAGCATGTGCACCCTTTTAAAGCACTAAACAAGACAGTAAATCTTTAGAATAATAAATGCATACCTATGACCAACAGAATAAGAGGAAGATCAACAAGTTCAGCTGCTAGCAGGCCATCATTGGGCAATCCTGATGTCAGTATTGAATTCAAGCTGGAATGAAACTTCTCATAGACTTCTCTTGCCGCTTGTGAGTGGTCAAATGTCACATTATATGGTACAGAAATTATAAGATAGCCTTCATTCGCCAATAGCCCGAGAAGATAGCTGCAAATAAATATCAGAATTTACATGATCCAAAGAAGTAACATATCTCTCTCTCTCAATTTTAACACTACCATGGTTAACATGATTAAAAGATAAAGTATCAAAACAACTCACCTATAGGTAACTTCAGGAACGCTCCTATAAAGCGCCACCAAGGAATTTAATTATTGCTTTTGGCTTCTTGCCTTTAGGTGGAGGAATAACCAAACAAGAATCAAACCTCCTAAATATCTTATCATTATCATCCTTCTTAATTCTGTAGGTGTTTCTTCCAACATAATTATTTGAAACCATCCTCACTGAGCAGGGTGAATAACCGCAGTTACTTATTCTGTCACGAGAAAAACCAAACCACCGAGGCTGCTTCTGCAGCCCCCGCGAACTCAAACTTTTCGGATAAACACAGTCACGATGTACATGTCGACGACTGAATGAGGATGGAGCTAGTTCCATCGAGCCACAACTACTGGTTCTAGTAGATGCCATAACCAATTTTACTGTAGTTGAAGACATATGTTATTTAATGGATCAATGCAGAAATACAATAATCAGTCTACCAATCAACATATAATCAATCTAATCACGTAGCAATTTCAAAAAAGCCTCAATTCATACCTCAAAATTCAATTTGCTCAAACTTTGCACTAATTAGCTTGCAAATTTTGCTGAAAATGAGCCTAAATTGAACAAAAACTAAGCCTTAACGGCAAGATTAAAGCGTAAATCTACCCTAGGTCTTCAACTCAACTCTTCAAGCAACAGTGATTATACTTAACGAACAGTAATTACAGAGGCATCCAGGCCTATGAACAGTATAAGATGCTACAAATGACGACTAAAACGAACTTTTCGACCTAAGTAACAATTGAATTGGGGATTTGTTCGATATTGAAGTGAATTACTAGGATTTGCGAATAGAATTAAATGAGTTAAGAGAGATGAGAGATTGTTACCTAAAGCAGTATCCGGAGAGGTTGAATACCTCAAGGAGACACGAATGCAGTTTATTTGCCTTGGATAATAAGCAAATAGTTTTATAACCGACTATCCATTTTTAACGTAATAAATATAGATAAATTAAATTTTAATAATAAAAGTTATCGACTATCGATAAATATTAACAATTTTAATAATATTAATTTCAACTTTTAGTTTTGTATCGATATAAGTCTAAGTATAACCGTTTGTTAACTCCGTAAGTTTTTCTCCGACCTGTCACGTAACATTACTCGTAACATGACGTATTACATAACTAAAGTAAAATTATATATATATTACTTAATTTTTGCCTTTTTTTTTCTCCAAACTACTTCACCAATGACAAAAGCGTTACGTTAATAACTTCAAAAAATGATTTTATTATAAAAAAAAATTGAGTAATGTATTTATATTTTTAATTATAACTATGATATAAATCACGTCACAAGCCACCTCACTTGATACGTCACTACAAACTAACATAATTAACGAGCAATTAACCTAGACTGTTACTAGTAACAAAATCAAGAGTTGCGATTAACACGGGTCAAATTGTTAGTTGGGATTAATATTAGTTATTAGTTAATAATTTAGATTATTAAAATTTAAGTTTCATATAATATATTATGGTGTGGAAATTAGAACATTTTGCGGTTGGGCTGGAAAATGTGTCTTCTATAATTTTATAACACTTCAAATGAAATGAAATAAGTTGTAGCATAGAAGTTTTTCCATTTTGATTCTTAGATCATCATAATCGTCTTTTTTTCTCATTTTCCCCATATACTTCAAAGTCACAACCGGGATTTGAGATATTATTCAAAGAGAAAGATCTCAAATATCTAGAGTTTGAATTTGTATATTACAGGGATGATCCAATTCGCAAGAACCATAAATGGGAATTTTTTGATCGTCTAATAATTGTTTCTCATTTTCTCCGCATAATCATAAACAATCACAAATAGCATAAAGGACAAAGTGAGGATAAACTTCTTTTTTCCCATGAATTGGTGAACTTTTACCGAATTTGAGAATAAAACATCCGGGGAAAGAAAAGACTGGTTGCTCCCTCGATTTTAGATTTCTTTTATAAGTATCTAGACTGCTTTTGATTTTCTAATTCTCATTATAAGTAGTTGGGCTACTATTCCATTTCTAATTTCTTTTATAAGTAGCTTGCCTACTCATGTTCAATACTATGTTACCTATGATATCTAACACGTCATTGTGATATCAATAACATGACACTATCGATGGCGGTGAGCAAAGATCATAACGTATTTAAAGAGGTTCGTGAATTTTATATAGGCTTTTGATATACGTAAGATTTTCCTTCATACGGACGAGTCAATCCTAATTTAGTCACTTCCTATTTTCTGTTGTACTTAGTGACTTGGATGGTTATATGTTAATCCGTTTAGGACTTTAGGGGATGGTTAGCATGTGTGTATCCATACCCCATCTTCTATTGGTTCGAGCTAGTTACATGTGTTGTATTTATACTGCTATTATGTGATCTAACTTTAACTTTATGTACTTTATGTATTACATCTCGACATGTTAGATTTATCCAGTCATCTTTTACTATCACAACTTGCTTTTCACCAAGCATTATCTCAAACCCCCTTTACTTACCACTTACACGTATATTAAGCCATCAAGTTCATTTAAAAGGGAGTTCATTTAAAAGGGATATGAAGAGTGACTATTGACAACTTAAACAAGGAGGAACTATCATTTGACTCAGATATAACAACTTTTTAACTAGTTACATCGTTATGTTTTTGGGATTTTTTACGTTTAACTTTATCGTTTATGAAATTATTTGTAAGATCTAAATACGAGTATAGTCACACCTCTTCCTCCCGATGTTGGTCAGTTGTTACAACTACATTCCTAAATACGATTTGACATATCCGACCAGTTCAGCAAATGGTCCAGCATGCTCGTATCGGTTATGAAAACATTGATCATTGGGCATTCAAATATGCTGAAGATGCTGAATAGAATATACACAAATCGGAAAGAGGTAACACAACACAAGCTCCCACCATCCATCCATCCATCCATCATCCAAACACCTCACACCAATCTCTCAATCTACACAATCGATTCAATTCAAGCCGTAAGAATCGCTAACAACAACCGAAAGCAAACCGCCATCAACCGCCTCGTCTTCATCAAGAAACAAGTCATCAGTACTCCTAAACACCGCATGTATCCCCACAACCACCAGCACAACCACCAACGCCACCAGCACATTCACCCCAACGCCGGTAAGCACCAACATCACCACCGTCAACAACCCCAAACTAACCAACACAACGCGATCATCAACAACACGATTGAAAACCATAACTGGAGTACGAGCATCACGGAAGAAGTAAAGCAACAACCAACCAACGAAGATGATCAAAAACACAATCATCGAAATCGGGTGGTAGATTAGGGTTATGAAGGTTATTATCAGCATCACCATCGCGTAATTGACTCTGAAGTGGTGTAGATTCTGTTTGATTCGAGATATGGCGTCGTTGAAGCTTGCTGGTGGAGATATGGCGGAGAAGTTGAAGAACTCCCGCCATGGGCGGCGGTTGGCGGCGGAGGTCTCCGGCGGAAACCTCGCCGGAGGGAAGAGTGTAGTGGTGGTGGTTCCGTTGCTATTGATTTTGGACATTGTGAAGGTGAACTACAGAGAATTGGTGATGATGAGTGGATTGAAGTTTGAAACCCTAGAATTTGGGGGTGGGTGTTTGTTGAATTGTTGGTGGTGACCGTTAAAAAGAGAGTGTGACACGCGGGTGTTAATTGAAGGTCATAAAGGTTGTGTGTTTTGTTAATTGCGATAGAATGCAAATATGAAATCGTATGTCGGCATGAATAATCTCGTAGTAAAGGACAAGAAAAAAATATGCATAATGGATTGTTTAATAACTTATAAATATTTTAAGAACTACAAAAATTTATATCAATATTTAAGTTTAAGTTTTACATAAAAAGAACTGAAATATAAAATTTAATCTCCTCTTTTAAAGTTTCGAAAGAAAATAATTAATGAATTTATAACCTACACGTATATAAGTCATGTGTGAGTTATATTATATACGCATGTACAGTTAAATATATATAAAATTTAAAAACATATGAAGCATTAAGTTTGATGGATTTTTATGTTATTTTTATTTAATGGTAATATGTATAAACATAAATAACTATCTTTCAAAAAGTATAAAATTTTAAAAATATAAACTATTAATATTAATTTCGTGATTCTTATGATATTTAGTAATTTTTAAATGATCCTTAACCCTATACATTCACCTAAAAGAATACGCTTATTTTTTAAAATATTTAATAGTCTTATTATAATATTGTCGTCATGTTCTCTATATGTTCTCTCTATGATCTCTCTCTCTCTCCTACTCTTATCATGAATTTCTTCCACATGTTAACGTCAGATACGGTATTAGAAATTATTTGAGTGTCAAATACGTGTCTAGCTCTCATGATTTTCAATCATAAAATATAAACATGGTCCAAGGTGGTTTTAACTAACAAACTTTTACCTTAAAAAATTAGATGCTTTGGGTTATACGGTTTTTATTTTATAACATGTCTGCTAAGATTTGTTACAATGGCTATTTTAGTCCAACTATCTTTTCACATAAACTATTTATATAATTAACTCTATTTATGTAATTAGAAGACTATTCATATAAATTACTAAAAATAATAAAATCGTTGAAGATCATTCAGCAACCAGCATCCCAAATCATTTTCAGCATCTCTACTCTCTCCATAGGGTGTTCAGGGATCATATGCGAGCCATAACTCGCATAAATAGTAAAGATTGAACATTCGTAAAAAGGCAAACGTAAAAACACTAAATCTAAAAAATCCAATTGATTAGGGCTTGTTTTTATTTTCAAGAAATACAGAGTAGAAGCTTGATTATTAAGCCAAATCGATAAGGGTGTTTGTTTCTTCTGCCTCCAAAAACACAAAAACAAATGTTCAAAATACTAGCCTTCAACAAAACTACATACTTCATAAGGATCACGAAATTCGATTTGAATAATAATAATAATAATAATATGTAATGCTGGAAACGTGGAAAAATAATATTACAGAATTATGCAAACTAATGAAAACTGCAACTAGCACAAGACATGAGAAAACCAGTAGTGTTTATATTAATTAATGTCCAAGCTTCTGCTGTTTCTTTTACACACAACACACTGCTCCCATACTCCCACAGAATGTATAACAGAATAGTTCCGGATTTGAGTTATTCCTTCATTCGGCTTGAGGCTACTTGTACGGAATGAAGAACACCAGTATCCTACAACGGTTTCATTAAGTTCAGTTGACTAAAAGTCCAATAACAAACATGTTGCATCAAGTCAAAGGGAGCCGTGCATTGATGTTCCAATATCTAACTTTCTAAGTAGAACAGATAACAAGTAGATCGAGTCTAGCTTCAAAAGAAATGAGCAATGGAAGAAGTACTGGCATACGATACAAGTCAAGGTCATATAGCTTAGAACGTCAAAGTCAAATAGCTAGCAGGTCGAGTCAAGCAATCAATTGGTCACGCATATGGATCAGACGATACAATTAGAAGTGAAAAAGTGTACAAGGAAGGATATCATTCCTTTTATAGCTTAAAGTTTACCTCAAATCATTCGGCTTTTGCCTCGCCAGAGCAGCAACCATCACCGTGGTGGTGGTGCTGGTGATGGTGGTGTTGTTGCTGGTGCTGTGGTTTTCCCTTCAATTGTTTCCTCATATCATATGCATCCTCTCCATCTGCATAGTACTTGGCCTCCATGTCGTGGATCTTGTAACCAAGTGTCTCGGTGTACAAATTGAATGCAGCCCTGTTACTCTTCCTCACATGTAGCGAAACATATTCCGCCCCATACACCTAAGTTTATAGCAAATAGAATTCACATTGAGCATATTACTAACTGAGCAAGAAAAAGAAGACATAATCTGTAAACAGAATTGCATGAACACCCTTGTTTGACAAAACTACCACCACATTAATGGCCTTTAATATGATTATATAAACACCAACTTTTACACATAATCAAAACATTACAATAAAACATCAATAACATTATGCAGCTTGCAAGTTGCATTCACACAACCTTCACCCAAGATGGTGCGGTAACAAGCACTTGATTCCCCCCTCTAGCACAGGTCTTAGGTTTGAATCTTACTTCCCTTAGCTTGTGTCATTATCATAACCTCTTGAAGGCCACCTACCTATGTGAGCTATGATTACTTGATCACGTTGTTAGCAGTGTATTGGTGGGTATGTGAGTTTACTAGTATTGGGTACAAAAAAGAAAGCTGCATTTACACAACATATAGGGTGCATGTCCCGTGAAAACCAATCCTTAGGGAGTAAACCTACGAAAACCAATCAAGATCAATTGGAATATTTATTTTATCATTGAAATAGCATTATTACGACATACACAACATTATGGGTTCTTTATGAATGTATGCATGTATGTATGTGAATTCACATGTGTTAATAACTAATTCATGTGTAAATTGTAACTACAAAGTGTAAATTTACACATGTTTACACCGTGTAGTTTACAAGATACACATGTGCTAGTGTTAGGCTTTTAACAAATACGAATTTACACATATACATATAAAAAAAACCATAACTTTCTATGTGTGTAATAATGCAATTTCAGCAATAAAAATACTAACTTTAATCAATCTTAACTGGTTTTGGCAAAGTTACTAACTAATACCAATGGAAACCAAAAAAGCAGAAACAAATTCAATCAACACGATTAAACAAACAAAAAAAACATACCAACACTCCACCATTCAATCGAACCAAACAAAAACAAGATCACAATGATCAACAAAGATCAAATAGCGATAAACACCTGTTCCATGGCGTTTTGTGCAGCGATCATGAGCTTGGTCGCAAGCCCTAGCTTACGGTGAGTACGAAGAACAGCGAGCGACGTGATGTGGCCGTGACACTCAGTGGTCTCTTCTTCCATCTTCGCGAGCACGTATCCGACGATCTTGCCACCGTAGTCCTCGGCGACGTAGAGGAGCTGCGGCCATGAGAGGATGTGGTAGAAGTAGTATTTCATTTGGTAGTTTTCAGGGAGACAGAAGAGGTTGCAGGCTTGCATCGCAAGAAGGTCATCGATTGTTGCTTTGCGTATGCACACCATTGATGAAGTTGGATTGTGTTGTAAAGATGTGTTGTGGTTCTCTGAGAAGAGAGGGGCTAGGGTTTGGTGTAGCGAAGAAGATGGTGATAAATTAACTTTTTATTTATTAATTTTTAAAAAGTTAATAAGTTAATAAGTGTGTTGGACAAAAGATTGAAAATTTGATTTTAAAGGGTTAATAAGTTATTTTTTAGAAGTTCATAAAATTAATTTTTAAAAATTACTTTGTGAGAGTATCTCAATCCTGTCATGATAATTTAGACATGGGTTATGCTTTGTGAGAGTATCTCAATCTTGTCGTTATAATTTAGAGATTTTTTATTCTTTATCTCTGTATTGATTCTTCATGTTTAAATTATATAAATTATAATTACAAGAAAGGTGCGCACAATGTGACGGGTTGACATTTACATCTGATACGTGTTTTCTAATATTTTGTTATTCTTATAGTACTTTTACAAAAGTTTATTTTTTTCTAAGCTAAAAATTAAAATACTAAATAAATAGGTTATGTATGACTACTTGTATATTTACATATTAACATATTGTACTTCATAAAATACAGATCAGTTTAGCAAAAAGTTTACACCAAAACGTTTAAAAAAAACACAGGTTACAATTATAGTCTCAAAAAGTTTTTAAATATGATAGATTAAAAGATATAGCTGCAATTTTAAATAATTTTTCATTTATGAGTAGATAACGTAAACTTTATATAAATGTTAGTAAGTGTAAGGTTATTATATAAATAATTGTAAGTGGTAATCTATAAATAATGTTATAAATATTATTTTCCCTTAAAAGTTATTGTATCTTATGCATTGAATTAAATGATTGCTCTTAATTTTATGGTATCTTAAAATATCTTTCTCATATGCTTTATATATAATATAGATAATTTTATAAAAATTCACTATTTATTAATCTTTATAACTTTTGTGTGTCTAGAAAAAAAATTGTTATCATAAATGCTTGAGTGAGATAGAAATAAAGACTAATAACTAGATGTGAGAGTTTAAACAAGTATAGAAATAAGATTTGTAGAAATATAATATTTAGTTAAATTATAAAGATTAAAATAAGTATGAAAATATTATTGTAAATGCTCTGAATGATTGTTTCGGCTTTAAAATTGTTACTATGAGTTTGTTTGGCAACTGTAACACCCGGCCCCTCGCATTAACAATATTGTCCGTTTTGCCCACGAGGAGCTCACGGATTTGCTTTTGGTTGCCAGGGTGAAAAATTCTCAGGGAGGTCACCCATCCCTAGATTGTTTTCACCTGAGCACGCTTAACTGTGGAGTTCTCCTCTCATCCACAGCTAATACGCCCAAAACGCGTTGTTGATGTTAAAGACCAGACATTCCTTATGAACCAGGAATCTCTCCTATCCACTACTGATATGGGATATGTGTAGGGTATCACAAGCACCCCTTGTTTGGACTCATCGTCCTCGATGAGCCGAGAAGTCACCATCCTTGGTGAAGTGTGTCTCACACCCTGAACGACACAGGAGTGGCTCTGATACCATTCTTTCACACCCCAACCTTGACGGCGGAAACGTCGAGGAGTTCGCGTTAAAACGTTAATCTCATTGTTAACTTAAATCATGTATATATATAGGTGCCTTGTGAGAACTACGTTGGAACGTTGCTTATTAGATCTTTTATTAATCACCAATTATATACATATTGATCAAGTGAGTATTTCTATACCCCGTTTTATATTTTTACACTTTTGGGGTGAAACATATTACATTATAAACTTTGTACTTGTAAACACTTTTGATTCTTGTAAACTTATGACAATTTACTTGTATGTTGTAGTTAGTTGAACTTTGTGGCTACTATGTAATGTCGATTATACGTACAATCATTAACTATTGCTAGCCTAGCGACGTCATAGATCTATGGGCCAGACAAGCCTGCTTGGTTGATCCAAGTACACTTAGCTAATCGTATATACTTGTAAACGTTTGAGACTTGTAAAACTTTGTCGAGGTTTGATTGTGCATTCTGTCTTACATCCCTAGTTTACTTTGTTCTCTAAGTTACAACATGCATTGCCATCTTTTATATACTTATGTATTGAAAACTATGGAAATCTCACCAACATTATTGTTGACCTTTTATTTTTAACATGTTTCGGGAAATACTCAAGCTTGATCGCCATTTTTTTGAAGTTGTTCACACCTAGGAATGAACCTAGTTAACTTAATGAATGAACTTGTTATATTTCTTATATTGTGTTCTTATTTGAGACTTATGCTTGTAATGTACCTTTCAAACTTATGAATAATATATTTGGATTTAATAATAGCGTTATGTGACTGTGAACGATCTTAACTCTCACTCATCGATGTTTCCGCCGTCAAGGTTGGGGTGTGACAGCAACATCTGAACCAAAAATTAATGAATAAATAAGATGTTTGAAACTCTGAATTAGTAAGTGTTATTTGGTTAGATATCTAAATAAATGTGCATAATAACTATTTTAAGCCTTTGAACTATTGTGTACTAAACAAAATGCAATTGTTTGATTAGATATCTGAATGACTGTAATAAAATGTATCTGCAGTTATGCATGTTGTGAGTTGAAGTAGGGGTGTTGATCGGATTTTTTAATCGCCCATCAGGTTCTTCGGGTCGGGTTAGTCGGGTTTTTAATATGTGGTAATCCAACCCGAATACCGACCCTAATAAGACTCTGTTTAATCGGTAATCAGGTTTCTTCGGGTCGGTATAACCAATAATCAAGTTGCTAATTAGAATACTAAAAGAGCTGTTAATATGTTTTTCTATTGAAGTACTACATGGACTACTAAAATATATTTTTATGGTCAAGCTAAATAAATTATAATGTTAAAGCAGTAAAAACATAAACCAAATTCTAAAAATTTATTGCGATTACAAACCCAAATTGTTGCTGATTTATTGTATGCAATATGTAACTATGAAACACATATTACATGTATTAACATAATAAAATTACATATACTTCTTGATTTCAATTTTTGAATGAATTGAACTTGAACTAACTGAACCTTTGTGTTTGAAACGTGATTAAAGCATAAGCTGCCAAACACCATTTTCAATTTAGAATGTTAAACTGTGATTGAAACAATGCTGACGACCGTTTTTTATTATAGCCGAAGTCCGATGCACCACTGCCACTCTTTGAATTAATTTGATTTTTAATTGTAACTGTCGTCTTCGGTTTTTTAATATTTCACAACCATATATATAAATCTCTAATGCTCTACGTACTTGAAACCTAGAAAAATTTGGCCTTTGATTTTTAAACCCATAATCGGGTTATTCGGGTTAACCGATTAACAAAAATACCAACTCAATTACCGACCCTAAAGACGGTTTAATTTTAAAATCGGGTTCGGGTTGATCGGGTTCTTCCTTAATCGGATTCGGGTTGACTTGGGTCGTGTTCGGTATTCGGGTTCGGGTAAAAACACACCCCTAAGCTGAAGGTCGATGAGGGGGTGGGGATGGTTGATGGGAGAAGTATCGACGGGAGAAGTGGATAGGATAAGTAGGGTTATGTTTAGAGGAGTGTTTTTGTTCACCTTTTTATTCCATGTCTTTTTTTAGCTGAATCAATAAGAGGTTATTCTTATGTTTATGCAAACTTTTTTATTTTAAACAAACAATATTACATTTTACCGATTCAAATATAGCTTTTAAGTAGATAATGAAGACACTACCAAACAATATTTATATGTTATTAAAGTTGTAGGTGGTTCCCACAATGTACTCTTAAGGTTTTAAAGATTGACCATCAAAATTTTATAATTTACAAACAAGCCCTCATGTTTTCACAACTCTTAAGGTTTAAAAGGTTTTAAAGCTTGCTTCACGTCTGGCTTTCTATGTATCTTTGTATACACACATCTCTTTTTCTTTTTAGTCTTCTAACCCTAACTTGCTCCCATTTCCGGTGATTGGTATTCATGTTTTCACATATCGATCTAATTGTTTATTCTGTTTATTTACATACACACATTATTTCAAGTTTTAAGTGTTATGATCAAAGTTTTATACTCATGGCCAAATGATTTCTTTAGTGTGGGGAAAGCCCAAGTTCAGTGGTGCTACAGATAAGTCGTTCCGGTTCAACTAGATTGATATAAAGAATTCTCAAGGGATGTTATATTAACCAATCCTTTGTGAAAATTATGAAACTTAAAACTCTATTTTGTTAATACTTAAACACCAACACTTGATGATCGAAACTTGCCTAAATGTTTATAACTCTAAGGGTGTTTGATTCACGGAATTTGTTAAAATTGGAATTGAAATTTGAAGGAATTGTATTTGGAATTCAGTATTTTCCAAATGATTAGGAATTCAAATGAATTGGATTCTATAAGAGGAATTTAAATTCCAAATGCATGTCTCTTAACAAAACACTTATAAAGATATTGGAATTTATCACCCGTTGCAAACGGTCACCATCTCAAAGACCACTGATCATCGCCACTATATACAACCGAATGCGCCCGTTGCTGAAAGCCGACCGTACCCCGCTGCCGATAACGCCCATCGTCGAGACACGGTTCGACAACGGCGGTCGGCGGCAGTCGAGGATTAGGGGTAGCGGCGGTCCGCAGTCGGGGTAAACAGTGGGCGACGGGGTTGTCTGGCGGTGGCGGTCGGTAGGCGGCAACAGCGGTCTGTTGACGACGAGCGACAGTCGGCGGTTGGGGCGCCGATGGTCGGGGTCGTCGGCGGTCGGCGATTTGGGGTGGGGGTCGACGGACGACGGCGACGATCGGCAGTCGGCGGTCTGTTGCCGGTGGGTGTGATGGTAAGCGGTGGTCAGGGGTGGCGTTTGGCAGTCAAGGTCGGCGGGCGGCGGTTGTCGGCAGTCATGATCGTCGGTAGTATCGGTTGGCAGTGGGCGGGGTGGTAGGTGACGGTTGGTGGTGGAGGCGGGGGTCGATGGAATTTGAAATCTTTCAATATTTGAAAGGATTTTGAAATCCTTCATTTGAAAGAATTTAAAGGAATTAATTCTAATTCCAATTCTAATTCAATTTTTTTCTCAATCAAACACATTAATAATAGAATTTAAATTCTAGTTTCGACGAATTCCTACCAACCAAACACAATAACCAATGAAATTTAGATTTCAATTTCATTGAATTTCATTGAATTCATGCATACCAAACGCGTTATAAGACTTAGATATGTGTATCAAATATTCTTGTGGACCTTCTTCCGCAATTTGAATGATTATTTCCATATTTCTATCTCATAATTTTAATTATAAACCTATTTTGTTTAGTTTTTTAAGTAACATTTCTAGTTCTTTGATAGATAAAATGTTTAGGCATGTTAAAATGGATGCTGCTTAAACATGTTTAAGTTCTTACTATGTATGCTATTAATGGATTTTGTTTTTATAAAACATTGTTTTAACGAATCACATGTCTTTGATAACGATAGAGTTCTCTAGCGCTTGGTTCATACATCTTATTATGTGTATTGATTGTCATGCTTAGCAGTTCTCGCAATTGGGGTGATTAGATCCTATTCCTGGAGCTGAGGGTATCGTTAGAAGCAACCTCTCTATCTTCTAAAATAGAGGTAATGTTTGCTTACATCTTATTCTACACAGACCCCGTCGAAAGCCTTGCTATGGATCGGATGTACTAGGTATGCTTATAGTATGCTTTTAAAAAACTCGATCTTTTGTTTTTTTTATAATAATAGGTAAACAAAACACAATTTTATGTGATTTGAATATCGTATCTAACAGGACTCGATGGGTTTTCTTGTATTACAACATGTTTTAATCATATTCAACCAAATGAAACCGGCCTAACACTTGTAGTTTTGCAGGGATAAATATTAGAGGATTGCTTCTTGTTTGGTTAAATTCTATAAATAAATGAATACAAACAAACTTGATGGACAATTCAGTACTAAAGGTTTGTTCAGGTCTACCTTTTATATATCTTTGACGACAAATTTAATTAATTTATACTGTAAATTTGCTGTAATTTGTTGTCTGTTCCTTGAAAGCTTCTGTGAAATTACCCCTTTCATGTTGTTTATAGAAACAAAGGAGACCGGTAGCCAACACTTTTGACATTTTAGTTGTCTGTTTATGGCCACCTTGTGGACTAATTTAATCCTCAACAAGAACAACATTTTGCTAGTATTTACCCTCACTTTTGCTGCATATTTGCTGTCATTTGTTGTCTCTTAATGGAAGTTCCCTTTTATGTTAACTTTATAGACTTATTAAATGAATTCAAGGTGACTTAATGTATTAGACGACATTTTATCCACACAAGATTACAAAAAATAAAGATTTTTCGGATGCTATATACATATATTAATCAAGAGATGTTATATACTTGCACCATTCAAACGAAAGCAAGCATATATTGTGTGAGTTGTGAGCAAGAAAAAGAAGAAGAAGAAGAAGATGATGATGATGATGGGGGAAATGACTCAGTTAGGGTCTGTGATGGCCGTTGTTATGCTCGTTTGGGCATTTTCTCGGCAACTGTTTCCCGACGAGTTTCAAAGGGATGTTAGAAAATATGTTAACAAAGCTATGAGTTATATCTACCCTTATGTTGAAATCACTTTCCATGAATACGAAGTAGACAATTGGTTCGAACGAAGCAAAGCGTTTGTTCAGATTGAACGCTTCCTCGGTGCCAACTCCTCTAGTAGAGCTAAAAGACTCAAAGCGAATGTAATCAAGGACTGTGAGTCCGTTATCTTGAGCATGGATGAGTATGAAGAAGTCACTGATGAGTTCAAAGGCATCCAAATCTGGTGGACGTCGAGTAAAAAGATTTCCCAAAAGCAAGCCCTCTTTTCGTATCGTGGTGATGAAGAGAATCGCTACTACAAGCTCACTTGTAAGCGAGACCACCGCGATATCATCACCAATGTTTACCTGAAGCATGTGCTCCATGAGGGGAAGGCTATTGCGGTAAGAACAAGGCGGCGCAAGCTCTATACCAACAACAAGAGTGACCGTTGGTCCGGTTACAGGAGGACCGTGTGGAGCCACATCATATTCGAGCACCCTTCTACCTTTGATACTCTTGCAATGGACCCGAAGAAGAAGAAGGAGATTTTGAACGATTTAATGACCTTCAGCCGATCAGAAGACTACTATAAGAAGGTGGGCAAGTCATGGAAGCGAGGATATCTGCTTTACGGTCCACCAGGGACCGGAAAGTCAAGTATGATCGCTGCCATGGCGAACCTACTTGAGTATGATATCTATGATCTTGAACTAGCATCTGTGAAAGATAACACGGATTTGAGGAAGCTGTTGATTGAGACGTCAAGTAAGTCGATAATTGTGATCGAGGATATTGATTGTTCGCTTGATCTTACGGGACAAAGAAAGGAGAAGAAGAAGAAGGAAGACAGTAAAGACAATGACAAGGATCTAATTGAGGATGAAGAGGAAGACCATGATAAGAAGAAAAAGAAAAGTGAAGTGACTTTATCCGGGCTGCTGAACTTCATTGATGGGTTGTGGTCAGCTTGTGGTAGCGAGAGGTTGATCGTATTCACTACGAATCACGTTGAAAAGCTTGATCCAGCCCTTATTAGGCGAGGACGGATGGATAAGCATATTGAGATGTCGTATTGCTGTTATGGAACGTTTAAGGTTCTTGCGAAGAACTACTTGGATCTTGAATCACATGAGTTGTTTGAAACCATCAGTCGAATGTTGGGGGAGACGAAGATTACTCCAGCAGACGTTGCCGAAAATCTGATGCCAAAGTCAGATGAAGAGAATGCTGAGATTTGCTTAAAGAATTTGATCAAAGCTTTAAAAGAGGCAAAAGAAGAAGCGAGACTCAAAGCTCTCGAAGATGCGAGGATCAAAGCTGATGAGGAAGCTGCAGGTAAGAAGAATGACGCAAAGATAGCCGAGGAAGAACATGCCGATGATGTACATGTTAATGATGCAAAAGAAAACGGTGTGGTGAGTACTCCATGAGTACAAAGATGACCAAAACCCATGCATGTTGTGTATATTGTATGAATTTAGTTTTCTAGTTGATTGTGTTAAAACTTTAGCGTGTTTAAAGATTTATCTGTAATGTAATTGCTTGTAAGAAGTTTATGCTGATATGTAAAATAAATAAAAGTAACCTGGGAAATGTTGGTTCGGGTCCAAGATTTCACTGTAATTAACCTAAAATATTAAATAGACACACGAACAAAAGACCATGCATACGTGAACTGTTTAACACAATATCTCCTAATAGTCTTGCATTCATCCCATTTTTTAACTCAATAACACTTAAACAAAACCATACATATACTGCTAATTTGATCATACTTGACTCGACTTTAAATGATCTGACTTGACACATCAAGATTAATGTTAGTTACATTTTTAGCAGTAAATTATTATAATTCTAGAGTATATTTTGGCATTTATTTTGCATTAATTGCATGCATTTATCGTTTATTTCATATAATATTAGTTTTTGTGAGATAAAATCTACTTTATGTGTTTTGATTGGTTTTATAAGTTTATACGATTGAAAAAAAATGCTTAAAAGAAAATATTATTAAGTTTGGGATTTTTAATGCTTATCATTAAAGTCTTATAGAAAAAACTTAAAAGAAAATAGATATTTAGAGTATATCTTAATGAAGGTAAGGTGCACTCAAAATGAGCCCTTAAAAGTCTTCATTGATGCTACAGATAGGGTTCAACTAGATTGATATAAAAAAAATGCTTTTGTGACATTATATTAACCAATATTTTGTTAAGATTATGGCATGAAACTTAAAACTCTATTTCGTCAATACTAACGCTTAATGATCGAAACTTGCGATAAATGTTCGTAACTCCAAGGTTTTGATGCGTTTATATTAAAATTTTTTGGACCTTCTTCCGTAATTCGATTCATAATTTCCATTTTTGTTCTGTTTTTGAAGTAACATTTCTAGATGTTTCATAAATGAAATGTTTATGCATGTTAAAATGGATGTTACTTAAACATGTTTAAGTAAGTTCCTACTTATGTATGCTATATAAATGGTTATGTTTTTTGTATAACGATGTTTTAATGAGTAACTAGTTTTCACCTGCCGCGTATTGCGGCGGCATTGGACGCGTCATGATAACGTATAAACTAAATTCGAACCAACTCATTTCCTAGCTAAATATACGTTGAAATTTCGAGCAACTCGGTTTTTTACCGTCGAATGAAAACATTTGCTTTGATTAGCGGCATTTTCAATCAAAATTTACATAAAACATAGATAAACTCAAAACGTACATAAAATTAAACTCACAATCTGACTCG
Organism: Flaveria trinervia; assembly: GCA_025506515.1. Lineage (NCBI taxonomy): Eukaryota > Viridiplantae > Streptophyta > Magnoliopsida > Asterales > Asteraceae > Flaveria > Flaveria trinervia. The sequence goes on from CM046448.1 coordinate 5,715,950, forward strand.
TTTACGAACAAAAATTACGTCAAAAAGTTGACAAAGTTGACAAACGTCGGAACCATCTAGACTTAACCATTAATCATATTTTGTGGTCCTACACATACATATATAACAAAGCCAAAAAACATACCAACGACCACCCTTTAAGGCGGTTTCGCACAACCTATATTTAAGTTTTAACTAAAAAATCATTAGTATCAATACCATTTTTTGGGGTGGTTTTTCATAATAAAATAATAACTTTTAATTAAAATACAACTAGAAAATATACCCGCGCATTGTTGGCGGAGTACACAATATGATAAAGTATCTTAACTCGTTTTCGAACTAATTCTGTATCGAAATATAAAGTTACTTGAATTTATATCATCAGAAAAAAAACATATTATACTTGATCTCACTCGCTTTCAAATAAAATACACGCCAAAAAGTATACCAATTCAAAGTGTATATAAAAATTACGATGAATCCGTTTTATGTTTGACCCAGTTTGTGTCTGAAAAAATTATGTCAAAATATAAACGAATTCGAATTTAGATAACACGTATATAAAAATAAGGACGTAAGAAATTGTTTTTTTGAAATAACAATGTAAAAAAGATAAACCCAAGACTTTAGAAACTCGAAGAGTTAAAAACGATATTTTACAAAGTTTAAAAAAAAAGTTTAAGGATTAAAAAGTATCAAATCAAGAAACTTGAGGTGGGGTTTCGAAAAAATGAAAACAAAAAGCAAAAGGAGAAAAAAGTTATGTTGCTACAAGGTTTTGAAACCATAGTCTTGATTCTAAGAGAAAGATTTCAAGACCATTGAACTAAATAGAACCTGATGATTTATAATTGCACAAAACTTTATATATTAAAAGGATGACTTAAATAAAAAATTATATTGTCCACCGAACTTTGTAACTAGTTTTATACCCGTCCGGTGGCCGGGTATCTTAATGTAATAATAACATAACTATTTTTTTACACTTTAAAAAAATAGAATATTGTGAGAATAAGTTAAAGGATTGATTATAAAAGCCAAGCTATGTTACATAATACGAACTTTTCCGAATGAGAATGCTAGTCCACAATAAAAGGAAAAGTTATTTAATAAATGTGAACCTCATCAAATGACCTCGAAGATGTGTTTTACAAATCTAACTACACACTCATTATGCCAATGCATCACAAAATAAATCCATCATCAGCATGATTTAAGTTCTAACAACATATTCAAGAATGTAAATTGACACATTTAGCAATAGCTTAAAAGGTAATACATGTAGCCTGAAGAGTTGTTAATGACAAAAAAAACAATCAACCATTAAATAATAATTATAACCAAGTGAATAATTTTTTAAAATAGTTAAGCTCCTAGGATGCATTTATAACAATATCGTAATGTGGTTCTGCTAATAACTAACTTGATTATACTAACAACCACTATCCATCAAGTTCTCAAGACTAGTTATTTTATCATCTTGTATTAGCCTTCTAACTGAATTGCAATCCCTTTCATGTTTGTTAGTTGGATATGTAATGGAATGAAAGAGTAAAAACATTTGAAGTTGACCTTAAACATGCAAAAGTTTATAACCAGCCCAACACGTTTAGGTGGCTACAATGAGCATCAATAAAGAGATATTTGATAGGAATTTAAGAAATTTACCAATTGAAGAGCAGCATTATACCTTATTGGCCATAAAATACTCACAGAAATGGGTATTTTTTTATTTCATATCGATTTGAAATTAAAAAATAATAACAAAATCAGAATGTGAATAAAATAGTACCGATAACCTTATAAGCTTCCACCAGAAACATAATTTTTGACTAAGAACAGAACCCTCCTTGATCAAATACAAAACCCACAAAGATATAAATAAAAGATTATCAAGTGAACTGGCTAACTTTAATCCTTTATACAATGCCTTCAAAGCATCTTTACCTGATTCATTTGTGCCATTAAAGTTGAATTATTATGTACTTGTTGCTAGAAGGCAGCTGGTTTTATAACAAATCCATCTGGATTCAAGCTAACTTCATTTCCCGTACCCCTGAATTTGAAACCTCACGAATTAGCATAAACTTTCGATGAATAGTCATCTTTAAGGAAATAGATAAAATGTATATGATACTCTATATTAGTGGAAAGTTGATTATGCAATGGGATTGTGAAAGAGAACACTTCTGATGCACTCGTTCGAAAGAGGTTAAATGGTTTTTTAAGTGTCAAAGAAGTAATTGAAACATCTTAGTAAACATTTCAAATCATTTAACACTTAAATCAAATCAAAATTCCACCTTGAAAAAGTAGCATTAGAAACCACATCACCGAATCTCCAAAAGTAACACCCAGACCACTCAGTGTCTCAGCAATTATTGTCGCACCAAATCAATGTTCAAGTAGTAACTGCTACACTAATGAAACATGAGAGCATGTAATAATACTACAAATGAAAATGATAATCAACATTCATAGAATCACATGCTAATGCTTTAAGTTGATTACTTCTTGTTGGATTAGACGATTCTTGCCTCTTCTTTTGCTGAATTAAATGAAATGAACCTGTGAAAATGAGTGCACTAACATTCGGAACCCATGAGAAATGGTTGTATACATATGTATCCACAACACAAAATGCATTGTATGAAACAACAAAATCAATTAAAAAACAAAGAAAGAGATCCAAACTGAAAACCCTTAACATATAAAGTAGAGTTTGTTGCAGGTGTCATTAGTTTAAAGCGATCTATGGCCTGTAAATAATATAAGGTAATTTATGCAGCCACTTGTGTAACACTTTTTGTGTTCCTTTTGATTAAAGTACTTCTATATGTCATTTTTATGCACAGTGAAAAAACAAAGCCAACTAATATTGTAAGTGATGTATAACAACATAAAAACTTACGTTGATGCACACTAAGAACAGTTGCAGTGGGGGTGACTTTGGGCTACCCCTCACATTAGGAGGACAAGGAGGTACATCTATATCATCTCTTGCAGCCTGCCTTGTCAATTTTGCTCCCTTTTTCATAAGAATTGCAACAATTCTCTCCATCTCTGATCATGTAAAATATATTAAGAAGCATATACTTATTAATACAAATATAAAGTTAATATGCAACACAACAAAATAAAACCAAATGGTCACATGCTACTAATAACAATAATCATACTTCTACAACTAATGATAATTTCAACTAATAATAAGTATAACGTGTTTTTGGATCGTAGAGAGTGAGGAGTAGGACCATTGGTCCATCGTGTAATAGTTCTAATTTAGAGTTCAAACTACTTGCTGTAGATCCTTTGCGTATGCCAGTGGTATATTGAGCAATTAGTGCATTAGACATACCTACTCCTGCACCAAGAAAAACAATTCATCATTTATATGGGTTTGTATAGAATTCAACCTTTAGATATGTACCCAAATAGATTCAAGCAAAAACTAACAATTTCATAACAAAATAATGAACATGTTAGAAAATGATAAGATTAGTTACACGAGTGCTTACAAATAAAATCTATTATTGTCAAACAATCGAACAGTTGATGTGCATACCTGGATCTAAAAGATAACGAGAGAGATTACAAAACTTGACAACCATGGTGGGATTAAGATCTATTATCCGGGTTAGATTAAAAAGATATTACAATGCATGTCAAAATCCCAGATAATACAATTGTTTTGGTGCTTCATATGTTCCATTATGAGTTGATTATGCGATTATATGTAATAGAACTAATATATATGCGAATAATCAGAACACAGAACATATGATGGTGGTTTGAATGCTTTGCTCACGGAGGTAATTTGAATCGTCTTCGGTGAAGTTGTCGCCAGAACTGAGGGGGTGAAGCAAGGAGGAGTCGGGGACTTGGTGGATCAAATTGGAGAAACTGAAAGTACGTGAGTGGAGATGAGACACAAAATGTCATTACCAATCAAATTGAAAACGTATTCACAGAAAAAGAATCATAAATTAATCGCGTTTACCTTCAAGTTGATGTTTGTAAGAACATACTGAACCTTCATGTCCTTTTTTCATATTAAAGAATACAATGCTGGTGGGTGTTAGTGTGTAATGAAGAAGGGGATGGTTATAACGTAAAGAAAGGGAGCGGGAATACTGGAAAGACGGAATTCTATACCATGGCTCCGTGTGAACAAAACACCAACCGCTGGTAATTTTCTAATTTAAAAGGTAACCGCCGACTTTAAAGGGCTAAGATTTAATTCCGGTCAGATCTAACGTTTGATATTCGTTTAATAGGTGGTTACAACATTCGCCAATAATAGTTATATATAATTGTGGTGTAGTAATATGAGTCGATTTTTGGGACGGTTTCCCTCCAACCATTAAAAACGTTATTATGAGTGTTTATTTTTATATGGTTTAATACATAAGTCGAAATATTTAAGATTAGTCGTTTCGTTAAATAAATTTAATTAATACATAGTCGAAAGATGTGTAAATTAAGAGCTCTGTAAGTATTTGCTGGCAATTAAAAGTACATATCTCAATTTTCTTTCAACTTTCCATTTCTTCATCATCTGTAAGCTACAAGCATCGTTATTTCTAACCCTTCCACAACTTAATCCAGATCTTCCAAATGCGTTGTTGTTGAAGTTGGAATTCCTTGCACACATTGTCGTTTCATCTCTCTTGCTACTCACGTTGGCCATAGTTGTTGTTCAAAATAGCGACGATAATGGCATCATTGGCGATCGTTACCGTAAACACTAAGGTTTCTTGTCTCTTGACCCATCTTCGGTTTCTTAACCCATCTTCGGTGATAGAAACCGACAAACACCGTGGAAGCACACAGTGGCGTATCCAGAATTTTTTTTCATGGGGGGCGAAAACTTTTTAAAGGTTAGTTGACTAACGTGGTAACACTATGTAATCAATTTTTTCGAACCATTTCGGGTCCATAACGGGTTGGGTTGGGTCGACTTATTTTAAAAAAGAAGACAATCAAACTAAATTTCATAAAACAAACAAAATCACATCAAATGTCATTACAAAAACATAATAAATGTACAATATACCTAAAGTTGTTCTCTACGAGGTTTCATTTTCTAAAATCTTTCCATAACATCTATGGAGACATTCCTAAGTAAATATTTCTCCATAAAGCAAATACAACTATCGCTTAAATTTTCGTCACCCATCCAATTACGCAAATTGGACTTCACGTACTTCATTGCCGAAAAACATCTTTCAACTATTACGGTTGCAACTGGTAATACGAGAGCTACCTCCAATAAACGATATACCATTGTAAATGAAAGGTGTTTCTTTGTTTGAACCATCAAGTGTACAATACTTGATAAACCATTCAAGTTAGCAAATCAACTATCCGCTTTTAAATTGTCAATATAGATCTCTAGTTCAATCGGAAGTCTTCTTTTATCATTTTTATCGAAATCATTCCGGTACAACTCGGATAATCTTAGTATTTTTGAAACGTCAAACCCATCAAAATTATCACAAGGACTCAAACTACTCAAACAAACAAGTAAGTTGGATGTTACCTCGTTAAACGACTCCAAACTCTTGAATTTGTATATCTAAAACCGCATTGAAGCAATCGTACTCAAAATAATGGCGATATGTGATATTTGTCCTTTGTCTTGCCTTTTTTGGGTTATTGTACTCATCATCCATGTTTATCACTTCAAGTTTATATTTTTCACAAAAAGAGTTAACATTGTCAAAAAATTTATTGAAACTCTCCATTCTGAATTTCTCAAGTTGATGTTTGGTGGAAGAAACCAATGAAATCGCGTTTAAAAATCTTGCTCTTTTCTTTGAAGACTTTGAGACAACGTGTTTGTGATATCTAGAATATGCGACATCAAGTGTAAGTAGAAGACAAAGTTGTATTTTTTCATTTCCGATTGAAGTCCATCCGTTTGATTGACACTTGCAAGATTGACACCCGTTTCTTCAACATATTCAAGGACTTCCATAACCGATGGATATAAAGTAATCAAACGAGAAAGAGTTTTATAGTGAGAATTCCAACGTGTATCCCCGGGCCTTGAAAGTGACATTTCTTGATTTAACCCACTTCCAGTAATAAGGCTATCTTCCAAGTTCTTTTTTTGACTTTCACGAAGCTTATCTTGTCGTTTGCAAGATGCACTAACGATATTTGTTAGACATCCTACCATTTCGAAAAGCTTCCAAACACTTGTATGTTTATGCGCAACTCCGATAACAACATGTCATACCCCAACCTTGAAGGCGGAAACGTCGAGGTGTGAGGGTTAAGATCGTTCACAGCCACATAACACTATAAATAATCCCAAATATATTATTCATAAGTTCAAAATGTAACATTACAATTAAAAGTCTCAAACAAAGAAAACATCATGCATAAAAGTCAAATGTAACAAGTCCATCCATTTATTTTCTAGGACCAATCCTAGATGTGATACGAAGAGTAGTAATCAAAATTGCGTATTTCCTGAAACATGTTAAAAATAAAAGGTCAACATAAAGTTGGTGAGATTTTTATAGTTTTCAATACATAAGTATATAAAAGATGACAATTCATGTTATAAATTAGTGGACAAAGTAATTAGGGACGTAAGACAGAATGTACAATCAAACCTCGAAAGTTTACAAGTTCACACATTTACAAGTTTATACGATTAGCTAAGTGTACTTGGATAAACCAAGAAGGCTTGTCAGGCTCATAGATTTATGACGTCGTCAGGCTAGCAATAGTTAATGATTGCACATATATTCGTCAATACATGGTAATTACAAAGGTCAACTAATCACAACGTGTAAGTAAATTGCTATTAGTTTACAAGTATCAAACGGATTTCCAAGTGCAAAAGTTATAAGTAACATGTTTCATCCCAAAGTATGAAAAAAAGTATTAAGTGGTATGAAAATACTCACCTGATCAAATAAGTATATATTTGACGATTAATAAGATTAATGATAAGCGTTGTTCCAATCGTAAACCGTCATAATACACCTAAATATATAATTACAAGATTTAAGTTTAATAATAAGTTTACGAATTAACGGAAACTAGGGTTCCAATTTGGCATTTGGGGTTTTAATAATTAAATCCAACTAAAATGGTATATTTGATCATGTTTTGAGACAATGGAAATGAAATACACTATTTAATCATTTTAAAAAAAGAAAATCATTTATAACAACAGTCTAAGTATAGTTTAAATAAATTTTTAAATTTTTTTAAACTATCCATCATTTAAACAATAATAATATATATATATTTAATGTTTGAACAATAATAATAATTGTTTAAAGTCTATTTTATAAGAAAATAAACTAAATATGTCATTTGTTTAAAAATAATTAATAAAAATATTAAGTATTTTAAGAAATAAATTTCCAGAAAAATAGTTAGGTGGTTTTAAAAAATTTGAAGTTTATAAAAGAAATTTTTATATTTATTATAAATTTTTTGAAATTTGTTTTGGCCTAAAACCTTTAAAAAAATTCTATGATGGTGCCCGGGTTCGAACCCGGGATCTCATGTTAATGGGGCGAGTATCTTAACCAGTGAACCAGAGCCGCGGCCTTGGTTTATATTGGTTTCCAAACCTTATAATCTCAAGTAAAGAGTTTCCCCCAAATTTGAAGAACCCTAGAATCAACTAAATCAAATTGACCCTCGATTCGCGATTGTAAATGAAATTAAACTTAGGGCTTTGCTTCATTATGCAAAACCGAGTAGGTTGATGTGTGTAACTTATGTGATCAGGTTTAGCTCGATGCACTTCGATGTACTCTTAGGTCGCGATAAAGTCTCGATCGAATTGTGTATATGTGTACGTTTTAATGGAAAATTGAGATATCTAACAAATCAAAGGGATCAATGAAATGGTTTCCTTTGTTTAAATAGCCCTAATTTAACTGATTTTACCCTTAATGGGTTTCAACTTTGAACCGAGAGTTTTCGGTTATGATTATCTGATTAAAGGGTTGTTTAAATCAAATTAAATCCTACATTTAGTTTCGAAATGATCATTCATACGTTTAAGAACAATCAATTGACTTAATTTGATAAAAAAATTTGATCCGTTTTGCCATTACAGTGCTCGAATGGTTCGGTTTCGAATGGGCACAGCGTAACCGTAATGAAGTTCGAATTCGAAACCGTCCTCAAGTTCGAAATGTTTGGAAACATGAATTATGAGGTTTTAATTGAATTTATTTGGTCGTTTCGAGGGTTAACCAGTCGCCGGAGTATGGCCGGAATAGTGGCCGGAAAAGAACACAGAACTAGAGTAGATGGGTTTTGAAATTTTACAGCTTTAGTCCCTGTAATCTTAATGTTTGTTATGTTATGCTCAAACTTTCACTTTCAAGTTTCAAATTGGCATAAAGGCCCCTAACTTCTTAACTTCTAATTTTGAACCTTTTTAAGTTTAATAACTTTTCACACATTATTATTATTATTTTATTATTATTATTATTATTATTATTATTATTAGTTATTATTATTATTTTTATAATTTTACCATTATTAATATTATCGTTATTATTTATTATTATTATTATTATTATTATTATTATAATCTATTAGTAATGTCATTATGTTTAATTTAATAGTTTAAGTTATTAACTTTTAAATAAAAGATTTAAAGGAAACAAATATGAATAACCCTCATAGTTACATTAATGACAACAATGGCCCTTACAAGATTATAACGACGTTAACATTTAATTTAATTAAAAAACGAGATGTTACAGTCTCCCCAACTTAAAAGAATTTCGTCCCGAAATTAAGAATGAACTAAACGAACAAATGCGGGTATCTCTTCTTCATATGGTCCTCACGCTCTCAAGTGAACTCAGCTCCATACTTATTCTCCTAACAAACCTTGACAATTGGAGTAGTTGTGGTTCTAGTTTTCTTTATAATACGATCCATAATTCCAACATATTTCTCAACAAAGTGCAATGACTCGTCGATCTGAATGTCTCCCAGTGGAACATGCAGACTCTCATCAGCCAAACACTTTCTCAAATTTGAGACATGAAATACAGGATGAACTCCATTAAGGTCGGAAGGTAGTTCCAGTCTATAAGCCACTTTCCCAATCCTTTTCTGGATTTTAAAAGATCCTACAAATATTGGAGCCAGTTTCCCCTTCTTTTCAAAGCGAACGACACCTTTCCACGATGAAACCTTAAGAAGAACCCTGTCGCCAACTTGAAACTCCAACGGCTTACGACGCTTATCGGCATAACTCTTTTGTCGACTTCTTGCCACTTCAAGGTTCTTGCGGATTGTAGAGACTTTATCGGTTGTTTCTTGTATAAGTTCAGCACCAGTGATGAAGTTCTCACCTATGTCGGTCCAACAGATCGGTGATCGGCATTTACGACCATAAAGTGCTTCGAACGGTGCCATCTTGATACTCGAGTGATAACCATTGTTATACGAAAATTCCACGAGCGGTAAATGCGTATCCCAATCACCACCAAAGTCAAGGACACATAGTCGTAGCAAATCCTCGAGGGTTTGAATTGTTCGTTCAGTTTGACCATCAGTTTTAGCATGGTAAGCCGTACTTAAATCCAATTGAGTACTCAAGAGTTCTTGCATAGATGACCAAAAGTGTGAAGTGAAACGAGCGTCTTGGTCGGATATGATATGCAACGGCACGCCATGACGACTCACAATTTCGTTAAAGTAGATGCGAGCCAGTCTTGATATTTTGTACGTGTCTCGTATTGGTATGAAATGTGCCATCTTGGTCAACGGTCAACAATCACCCATATACTATCATGACCACGAGGAGTACGAGGTAACTTGGTTATGAAATCCATGGATATATGTTCCCATTGCCACATAAGGATTTCCGGTTGTTCAAGTAAACCACTTGGTCGTTGATGCTCGGCCTTGACTCTTGCACATGAGAGACACTTGGAAACATATGACGCGATATCTTTCTTCATTCCAGGCCACCAATATTGACCACGCAGGTCCATGTATATCTTAGCGGAGCCAGGATGAATGGAGTATCTAGCTTGATGAGCTTCGTTCATAATGAAGTATCAAAGGTTATCACGAGTCAGAATCCAAAGTCGATTCAAGAAGTACCACATGCCGTTCGGTTTTGTCTCTAGTTGTGACCGAACGTTAGACATCAAATCCTCATCTTTCTCTTCGTCGGTTAACGCTGCTTGTTGAGCCTCGCGAATGCATAACTCGAGATCACTTTCAATCCTTTGGTTTTGAAGCATGATGGTAGCCTCGATAACATCCACATCTATTTCGGTATCAAATTCCCCTATCGTATCAAACCATTGTCTTCGATCTCGGATTTCTTGAAGCGAGACAGTCTTGTTGTGGACCTTGCGACTCAGCGCGACGGCTACAACATTCGCCTTTCCAGGATGGTAGCGAATGTCACAGTCGTAATCGCTAAGCAACTCAATCTAACGTTTTTGTCTCATGTTGAGATCCTTTTGGTTGAACACGTGTTGGAGACTCTTATGATCAGTGTAAACTATGCATTGCGTCCCATATAGATAGTGTCACCAGATCTTCAAAGCGAAAACCACAGCACCAAGTTCAAGATCATGAGTTGTGTAGTTCACTTCATGAACCGTCAATTGCCTCGACGTGTATACTATGATTTTGCCTCGTTGAATGAGAAAACAACCAAGACCTTGATTAGAAGCATCGCAATATGTGGCATCCGTCACCTTAAGGTCTGTCAATTAACGTGATTATCCGTTAACTTTTCCTTGATCGTTCTTTCTCTTCTTCATGAACTCCTGGTGTGGAGATCATACTTGCCTTATCATCCTTTGTGCTTGTGTTTCCTTCGCGAACGTGTGCTATGGTTAAAACTTTTACGAATTTCATCATTATTATTGTCACACCCCAACCTTGACGGCGGAAACGTCGAGATGTGAGGGTTAAGATTGTTCACAACCACATAACGCTATAATTAAATGCAAATATTAAAATTATAAGTTTCTAAAGGAAATACAAACATAAGTATTAAGCATGAATAAGTTCAAACATAAATCAAAACATGACATAACATTTAATTTATTAAACTAGGTCCAAGTACTAGTTTCATTGCAAGCTTCAAAGGTCCACTTTAAACTTGGGGATTTCCTGAAACATGATAAAAATAAAAAGGTCAACTATAAATAGTTGGTGAGTTTCCAAGATTTTCATACATAATATGATAAAGTTACAAGTAGCAATTCATGTCATAGGTCATAAGCAAGTAAGGTTATAGAACACATATCGTTACAACCAAACCTCGACTTGATTACAAGTATAAAAGATTGGCTAAGTGTATTTGGTTCCCATGATGAACAAGCATACGTCATCAGGAGTCGGCAATACCTCGACTTTAGCACCAAATAGGCTTGTCAGACCCAAAGATCTAAGACGTCGCCAGGCTAGCAATAGTTAATGATTGCAAACAAACTATGTATCTCATATAATCACTTACAACACACAAATAACCATGACAAAATATAAAGATGAATTGCAAGTGCTTTACAAGTCTCAAACGTTTATAAGTGTATGATGTATAAGTATCGTGTTTCACCCCAAAATAGTGTGAAATAAAGTAAAAAGGGGCAAGGAATACTCACATGTCAAATAAGTATATAATAAAGATCAATAAGAATAATATATGTCGTTCCAAGATAAAACGTCACAAGGCACCTAAATATATAAATATTACAAGATTTAGGTTAATAATAAGATTAACGAGTTAACATGAACTAGGGTATTAAAATTTTGGGGATTTTTATAAAGTAAATAAATTTTTATAAAAATACCATTTAGGAAATTTATAAAATTTATTTTTAAGGAAATTGATCCTTTGTAAATAACTTGTGATTTTATAAAATTATATTTAAATTCTATAATTATCATGATAAATCCTTAAACATAAGGTCTAATATTAATTTAATATCTTTAAGTATTATATAACAATCTAATTTTTATAAAAAATGTTTAATTATCCCATTTGTAAATAATTTTACATTAAAATATTAAAATGTTTTACAAGAATAAATTTTTAAGAAATATGACTTTAAAAATATTTAGGGTTTATAAAATTCATTTTTATAATTATTATAAATTTTCTATAATTAATTTAAGGTCAAAAAGGCTTTAAAAAATTACGTGAGGGTGCCCGGGTTCAAACCCGGGACCTCATGTATGTGGGGAACAAGACTTAACCAGTGAACCAAGGCTCTCAACCGCGGTAGATCTTGGTTTTAAAACATTAAAAACCCATATAAACAGAATCCCCAAATCCCTAGAACCCTAGTTCGAATTTGAATCAAATTAAGCATTAAATCGATGTTGTTAATGGTAAAGATCATGGGGTTTTTGTTCCCCATGTAAAATCGAGCATGTAGATATGCTTAATTACCCGAATGAAGATGATATGAATTCGAACACTACAATGAACAAACCGCAACTATGACGTAAACGATTCGGATAGAAACAAGATTGATACACAAATCCGTTTTGCAGAAAGCTTCAAGTAGTCACAATGATGAAAAGCCCTATGTGAATTTTGGTTTAAATCACCCGGAAGATGGTTCTCGCTTAGCTTGCAGGTTCACGACTAAGTGGGTAATCAAAATGATGCTTGCGTTGGTTTCAGGTGAAATTGGGTGTTGAGTTCGATTAGGAATAGGTACATGATCGTTCATGTTCGATTAATTAGATTATAATTGAGATTTAATGCCCGAACGGTTATGGGATTAAAGGTATTGGTTATACGATCGTTTGAGGTTTGTAACCGGTGTTTCAACACAATTTTAGTTCATGATTAAGTTCGAATCGATTCCATGAACCGTTAGGAGCGTTTGGGGTTCATTTTTACGCATTTTAATGGTTTTTAGACCTCGCCGGCGCCGCGCCGGAGCTTCGCCGGCCGGCGGCCGGAAAATCGGGGAGAGAGAAAGGGTTTTGGGTTGGGTTTTAAATAGTTACACAAATGGTCCCTATATTTTATTATTTATCATTTTATGTTTAAAAGTTCTATTTTAAGTTTCCAAATTGACAAATAAAACCCCCAAACTTAATTTAAGTTTATGTTTTAAATATAGTTAAGTTTAATAACCCTTATAAATTATAAGTAACCTTACTAAAAGTAATCTTATTATTACTAATACTATTATTCATTATTATTACTTATTATTATTGCTACTTTTATTAGTATTAACATTATTATTATTTAATATTTATGCTTAACTTTCATATAAACCCAATGACAATAACGAATAAGCACAAACAACACATGAGTTTCAAAATTGACAATAATAACCCTTGTAAGAGTAAACGAAGTTAACTTTTAGTTAACAAAAATACGAGATGTTACAATTATCACCAAATATATCATTTTTATTTATAACCATTGTCATTAATAAAACATACTTTTAAGATATCAATTACCATTAAACACACTTTTAACATTAATATAACGAGCACTTTTAAGGTCGTTATCAATCGAAACAAACTTTGGGAACTCGGGGGCTAAGTGCAGGGACTAAAATTGACATTTTGCAAACTTGGGATGGGTATAAAAACCCCATTCCCAGCCATTTTCCTCACCTTCTTCACTTCTTCTTCACTTTCTTCTTCACCACATATCTTCTTCACTTTTGTACCAAAAACGCCCCATTTGGTCTCGTTTTCGTCGTCTAGACTTCATCTACAACCTAGTCTACTCCATCCTTGTAGGTAGACGACCTTGGTTGTCCCTTTCTTACTCGTTTTCTGCTGTCCATTTCTAGGGTTTCGGGTGTTCGGGTCAACCCGAACACAAGAGGTCGTGTGGGTGTGTGTGATGACTTTCGGCGTGTGCTTCTTGTTTGTGTGTGTTTGTTGTGTGTTTCTGGAAGTCCTTGTTGTGTAAAACTGCACTTCAGCAGTCGCGAACCTGCAGTTCAGGCGACTGGGTTTGTCATGCGACTGAGCCGTGCGACTGGGTGTGTCGTACGACTGAGTAATGCGACTGTGTCATTCGGGCGACTGAGTCGTGCGACTAGGGATGTCATGCTACTGAGTCGTGCGATCGAATGCTGTGTGCGATTGAGTCAATGCGGTTTAATGTTGTGTGTGATTGAGTCAATGCGGATGAATGAATGTATGCGACTGTGCGTGTATCGCACGACAGAAGGCCAATCACACGAATGGAGGTTCAGTCGTGCGAATGAAGCTGATTCGTACGAATAAGGATTGATTCGTACGAATGGAGTGTTGGGTCGAGCGTCTGGTCCTGTTGTGTGACTGATGATGTTGTGTGTGTGAAATCCCTTCTGATTGACGTGTGATGTTGAGGTAACATTAACACAGTGTCATTGCTTGACCACAAAGATTAAAATCAATGCTATCAACATGCAAATACTATCCCAATTTAAATCAACCTAACATTTTACAATTATCAACAACCCATTTGGGACTACAAATATTTAACAAGTATTTTCTCTTATAACAATGGAAATATTTACATGAATGTCATTAGCAATGACGACTCCTTCTGGTACTTGGATCTACATAAGATTTGATACGTGTGTCCGCTTGTGTGTGTTACCCACGACCGACCCGATACAACCCGAACCGACCAAACATTTTTGTATGCTTTATACATGTCATTAACGCTTAAGTAAAACTGTTAATAGGTGTTTGACCATTCATTACATACAATTTTTGGGAACTTTGATCATTCATACTTACCACTTAACAAGTGAGTTTCGTGGCCCCTTTTATGCTTATACAACTTTACAATCTTTTGCAAACTTGGGGGAAAAGTATGCTCACCCACTTTTCATGCTGTACAACATACATACAATTTACATACTTGGAATCAACGTGTTACTGTTTTATGAGTACTTATCTGATACATGCTTGAGTCTGCTATGTGGTTCTTTCTTACAACCATTTAATTCCAGTGTGGGAACAGACGGATAAGTATTGGTAGTAGTACTTGGGTTGACATCCCCACCCTCGTTGTTGGTATACTAGTTAGTACCAACAGTCGCCAGGAACGGGCCTTGGGTGAATATATTCCGACAATATTCTTTGTGTACGTCGTTAGGTTTGGTTGTAAAGCTCAAGTCATGTGATTTTGCTTACTTATAACTGTATTCACGGTATTGCACGACAAACATTATACAACATCAATACTTATTTAATTTTAAACCTGCGAGCTCACCAACAATTTTGTTAACCATTTTGAGCATATCTTTTCCGGTGACAATGCTAATTGAAGATCTAGGTGCTGCCTTAGTGAGACCCTAGGATGCATTTTTGAGACTATACAACTTGACAATCATACATTTTGGAAAATCATTGTTGTAGTCTGTTAAACAACATTATACTTTTGATACTTGTTCCCGGGTTGTGGGAAATACATTACAACGTTTACATCTATGGTTGTGTGATCATTTGCTTGTGTACGCTTATGGTATGTTGTCATGAATATTGACTAACACGACACAAGTCCCCTTGTTGTCGGGTGTCGTCATGACACGCTTGTCATCATTTATTATATTGCATCTCTATTTGCTTACCATGTGTTATGACGATTCCCGTCTCGTTACATCCCCGTGTTTCCGCTCTTAGCGGGGGTGTGACAGACTGGTATCAGAGTCATTGGTTATAGAGAATTAGTCAATACACTTGACCTAGACTATAACCTAGGAACCTTCATGTAGATTTGCATTCCAGGGTTGTGTGCATTTTATATCTCATACGTGTTCCTCATTACTTGTTTGTTTATCTATCTGTTTCATGATCTTTTCACCCTGTGAGGGAGCCCTTGTGCTCATTCCTTATGGGACTCTCCTATTAGATCTTCCGTTCCCTTTGCGCGCCGAGTTGTTTCATCACAGATCATACTATTGCGCTTGACCTTGGACATTGAGATTAACCCTGAGGAGGTTATGTCTGAAACCTCGAAAGAGGAGGAAATAGACAGCCTCCGCTAGACTAAACGTGATTATATTCATGGGTTGCAAATATTATGATGGATTACTGTTGGGACATTACCTATACATGGTGTGAGAATTACATGACGTGCATGCGATGTGTGACAACAACGAGTGTAATATTAACTTGGAATGTTAGACCTTGATGTGACATGGATGATATACCTTGAAGTAGTTAGAAACTTATGTGTTTGCTACTCTTATGATTAGAACATGCCACCCTCGAAGAGTTACTCGCATCAACAGTGGCGGAAGAGAAGCCCTGAGGGGCAGAGGCAGAGGCAGAGGCAGAGGCAGAGGCAGAGGTAGAGGTAGAGCCCCAAGAACAAATGATGGCCCTACCAGCAACAATCAGGGAACAGGAAACGCTGATGTGGCAGCTCTGATCGCTTAACAGCTGGCTGCATTGATTCCTACTATTGTGGCCCAAGTGAGCGATGCTCTTCAGAATCCTCACCCCCACGGGGATGGTGGCAATGATAATGAGTATAACGGGAACCCGACTGGGAACGAAAGCAACTAGGAGACCGGGAATGGTGGTACAGCCGGTAATGAAACCGGGATTGTTAATGAGACCGTGGTTGTTAATGCTAGAAGGGGGTGTTCGTACAAAGAGTTTGTGGCCTGCAAACCTAAGGAGTTTGATGGCAAAGGTGGAGCCATAGCCCTGACTAGATGGCTGGAAAAGATGGAGGCAGTGATTGACATCAGTGAATGCCTCGACAGCCAAAAGATCAAGTATGCCACGGCTCACTGCAGGGCAAGGCACTAACTTGGTGGAACACACAGATACAGGCTAGGGGAAGAGAATCGGTGATGCAAATGTCATGGGATGAGTTCAAAGCCCTAATCACCGAGGAGTACTGTCCTCTTAACGAGATGCAGAAACTTGAGCATGAATTCTGGAATCATGCTATGGTGGGGGCTGGGCACGCAGCTTACACCGATCGTTTTCACGAGTTGGCAAGATTGGTTCCGCATCTGGTCACTACGGAATCAAAAAGAATCGAGAGGTATATTTGGGGACTTGCGCCTCAAATCCGGGCAATGTAACAGCAGCTGCTCCTCCTACTATTCAGAGCGCAATTCTGAAGGCTGGCGCTCTAACAGATGAGATGGTGAGAACAGGGGTATTGGGTAGGGGAGCAGAGAGAGAAGGGATGTTGGGGAAATGAGCCGGTCGAGTGCCAGGAGATTTGATAAAAGGGCCAAGACAATCAGAAATTTTGTGGCCGTGACCTAAGGCAGGAGAGAGTATGTGGGTCCGCACCCCAAATGTGATAGGTGCAACTTTCATCATCCCCCAGCTATGCCGTGCTGGGTGTGCGTAAATGTAGACGCCCGGGGCATCTGGCAAAAGACTGCAGAACAACGCTGAATATGGTGACACCAGTCAACACGGTTAACACCGCCGGGAATGCTAGGGGCTGTTATGAGTGTGGAAGCCCTGATCACTACAAAAACATGTGCCCCAGACTGAATCGGGCACCGGGTCAACAAGGGAACAACCAGCAACCAGTGATGGTCATAGCTGGAAATCAAGGCCCGGGAAATCAAGGGAATACAGCTCGGGGACGTGCTTTTGTCATTGGAGCCAACGATGCCCGTCAGGACCCGAATGTTGTCACGGGTACGCACTTACTCAATAATCACTTTGCATCTATATTGTTTGACACTGGAGCAAACAATAGCTTTATATCTTCTGAGTTTGTGCAATTGCTTGATTTGAGTCCTAGTAGGCTAGCAACGAGCTACTCTGTAGAAATGGCCAACGGTAGGGTTGTTCTGGCTGATGAAATTATTAGAAAGTGATCATTGATATTAGAGGACCATGCCTTCGATATAGACTTGATACCCTTTGAGTTAGGAAGTTTCGACGTGATTGTGGGAATGGATTGGTTGTCGAAGCATGGAGCTGAGATTGTCTGTCGGGAAAAAGTAGTACAAATCCCCATGCCAGACGGGGAGGTACTCAGAATTCAAGGAGAACGACCAGGAAGAAACCTAAAGCTTATTTCCTGCATGAAAGCACGCCGGAGTTTACGAAAAATAGTGCTACGCTTTTCTGGCTCATGTGGTGGAAAAGAAAGAAGAGGAGTAGAAATTGGCAGATATTCTAGTGGTACGGGACTACCCAGATGTGTTCCATGATGACTTGTCTGGTTTGCCTCCTCCACGACAGGTGGAATTTCGTATAGAGTTGATTCCTGGAGCTACACCGGTAGCAAAGACACCGTATCGGCTAGCGCCATCTAAAATGCAAGAGTTATCTAGCCAGTTACAGAAACTACTGGAGAAGGGTTTTATTCGGCCGAGTCACTCGCCTTGGGGAGCACCGGTGTTATTTGTCAAAAAGAAAGATGGGTCGTTCCGAATGTGTATCGATTACCGCGAGTTGAAAAAGTTAACAGTGAGGAATCAGTATCCTCTCCCCAGGATCGACGATCTGTTCGACCAGCTGCAAGGAGCTTCATATTTCTCCAAGATCGACCTTCGTTCTGGATATCATCAACTAAGGGTTTTCGAGGAGGACATACCGAAGATAGCGTTTAGAACTCGTTATGGACACTATGAGTTCTTGGTCATGCCGTTCAGATTGACGAACGCACCAGCTGTGTTTATGGACCTAATGAACCGGGTGTGTAAACCTTAATAAGTTTGTGATCGTGTTCATAGACGACATACTTATTTACTCCCGATTGAAAGAGGACCATGAGGAACACCTTCGGGCAATATTAGAAATGTTACGGGAAGAGAATCTTTTCGCCAAATTCTCGAAGTGTGAATTCTGGTTACGAGAAGTGAAGTTTTTGGGTCATGTGGTTAACAAGGATGGGATTCATGTAGATCCCGGCAAGATTGAAGCGGTGAAGAAATGGGATACACCCCAGACACCTTCAGAGATACGACAATTCTTAGGATTGGCCGGATACTATCGTCGTTTCATCGCGAACTTTTCAAAGATCGCTCAACCGTTAACATTGTTGACTCAGAAAGACAAGAAGTTTGATTAGGGACATGCACAAGAACAAGCGTTCCAAACACTGAAAGAGAAGTTGTGTAATGCTCTGATATTGTCCCTCCCAGACGGAACTGAGGATTTTGTGGTGTACTGCGATGCTTCGCATCAAGGGTTGGGATGTGTACTAATGAAGAACGATAAGGTGATTGCCTAAGCTTCGGGACAACTTAAGGTGCACAAAAAGAACTACACAACTCATGATCTTGAGTTGGGCGCTGTAGTATTTGCACTCAAGATATGGAGGCATTACCTGTATGGAACCAAATGCATCATCTACACAGATCATAAAAGCCTTCAACATATCCTGGATCAGAACGAACTCAATATGCGGCAGCGACACTGGGTAAAGCTTTTTAGTGACTACGATTGTGAAATCCGGTATCATCCGGGGAAAGCTAACGTGGTGGCTGATGCTTTAAGTCGCAAAGAATGCGTGAAACCACTACGTGCTCGAGCTTTGGGATTGACCATTCAAACGAATTTGAAAGCTCAGATCCAAATTTCACAAAGTGAGGCATTGAAAGAAGAAAACCTTATGGGAGAAGAATTCCGAGGGTTGGATAAACAAATGTTTCGCAAGGACGATGGTGTACAGTACTTCGTGAACCGTATATGGGTACCCAGATGGGGAGGTGTACGTACCTTAGTCATTGATGAAGCACACACGACACGATATTCTATTCATCTTGGTGAAGACAAAATGTACCACAATCTCAAGGATCTGTACTGGTGGCCAGGCATGAAGAAAGACATTGCTATGTATGTCAGCAGATGCTTGACATGCTCGAAAGTTAAAGCTGAACACCAGAAACCATCGGGATTATTACAGCAACCTGAAATACCCGAGTGGAAATGGGAGAACATAGCTATGGATTTTATTACCAAACTCCCTAGAACAAGCAGCGGACATGACTCGATATGGGTCATAGCGGATCGAATGACGAAATCAACACATTTCTTGCCGATCCGAGAAGACTACAAAATGGATAAGTTGGAGAGATTGTACATAAAGGAGGTCGTGACAAGACACGGAGTACCGGTGTCGATCATATCCGACCGTGACAGCCGATTTACTTCACGATTTTGGCAGACATTGCAGAAAGCGATGGGCACTCGATTAGATATGAGTACCGCCTATCACCCTC
Organism: Flaveria trinervia; assembly: GCA_025506515.1. Taxonomy (NCBI): domain Eukaryota; kingdom Viridiplantae; phylum Streptophyta; class Magnoliopsida; order Asterales; family Asteraceae; genus Flaveria; species Flaveria trinervia. The sequence goes on from CM046448.1 coordinate 5,736,088, forward strand.
AGTTAGATGGTCAAAGTGAACGAACTATACAAACGTTGGAAGACATGCTGAGGGCGTGTGTAATCGACTTTGGTGGTAGTTGGGACAATCATTTACCATTGATTGAGTTTTCTTACAACAACAGCTACCATACCAGCATTGGGTGTGCTCCGTTTGAAGCGTTGTATGGAAGGAAATGTAGATCACTCGTTTGTTGGGCCGAGATTGGTGAAAGTCAGTTAACAGTCCCAGAGATCATTCAAAAAACAACCGACAAGATTTTCCAAATCAAAGATAGACTAAAAGCCGCTAGAGATCGCCAAAAGAGCTATGCCGACAACCGTCGGAAGCCTCTAGAATTCAACGTTGGAGATCAAGTTTTACTCAAAGTCTCTCCTTGGAAAGGAATTGTCCGGTTTGGAAAGAAAGGGAAGTTAGCCCCAAGATACGTTGGGCCATTTGAGATTACAGAAAGAATTGGTCCAGTAGCTTACCGATTAAGGTTACCACAAGAACTCGGTGGTGTGCATAATACTTTCCATGTGTCGAACCTCAAGAAGTGTTTGGCTAATGAATCACTTCACGTACCAATTGAGGATATCAAAATTGACAAAAAGCTTTATTTTGTTGAGGAACCCATTGAGATCATGGATCGAAAGCTCAAACAGTTGAAGCGCAGTAGAATATCAATTGTTCGCGTGAGATGGAATTCAAAACGAGGGCCAGAGTTTACATGGGAACGGGAAGATCAGATGAAGCTTAAATATCCACACCTATTTGAGGATGACACTCTTGGACCTAACTCCAGCTGAATTTCGGGATGAAATTCTCTCAACTGGGGGATACTGTGACATCCGTCACCTTAAGGTCCGTCAATTAACGTGATTATCCGTTAACTTTTCCTTGATCATTCTTGATCTTCTTCATGAACTCCTGGTGTGGAGATCATACTTGCCTTATCATCCTTTGTGCTTGTGTTTCCTTCGCAAACGTGTGCTATGCTTAAAACTTTTACGAATCTTATCATTATTATCACCAAATATATCATTTTTATTTATAACCATTATCATTAATAAAACTATTTTAAGATATCAATTACCATTAAACACACTTTTAACATTAATATAACGAGCACTTTTAAGGTCGTAATCAACCGAAACAAACTTTGGGAACTCGGGGGCTAAGTGCAGGGACTAAAATTGACATTTTATAAACTTGGGATGGGTATAAAAACCCCATTCCCAGCCATTTTCCTCACCTTCTTCACTTCTTCTTCACTTCTTCTTCACCACATATCTTCTTCACTTTTGCACCAAAAACGCCCCATTTGGTCTCGTTTTCGTCGTCTAGACTTAATCTACAACCTAGTCTACTCCATCCTTGCAAGTAGACGACCTTGGTTGTCTATTTCTTGCTCGTTTTCTGCTGTCCATTTCTAGGGTTTCGGGTGTTCGGGTCAACCCGAACACAAGAGGTCGTGTGGGTGTGTGTGATGACTTTCTTCGTGTGCTTCTTGTTTGTGTGTGTTTGTTGTGTGTTTCTGGAGGTCCTTGTTGTGTAAAACTCGTGCTCGGAGCAGCCGAAGGCTGCTCTGCACTTTAGCAGTCGCGAACCTGCAGTTTAGGCGACTGGGTTTGTCATGCGACTGAGCCGTGCGACTGGGTGAGTTGTGCGACTGAGTAATGCGACTGTGTCATTCGGGCGACTGAGTCGTGCGACTGGGGATGTCATGCGACTGAGTCGTGCAATCGGATGTTGTGTGCGATTGAGTCAATACGGCTGAATGTTGTGTGCGATTGAGTCAATGCGGATGAATGAATGTATGCGACTGTGCGTGTATCGCACGACAGAAGGCTAATCGCACGAATGGAGGTTCAGTCGTGCGAATGAAGCTGATTCGTACGAATGAAGGTTGATTCGTGCGTATGGAGGTTAATTCGTGTGATTGGGTGTTGCGTGGTACGATTGAATGCCAGTCATGCGAATGAAGGCTCAATCGTACGAATGAAGCTGATTCGTACGAATGAGGGTTGATTCGTACGAATGGAGTGTTGGGTCGAGCGTCTGGTCCTGTTGTGTGACTGATGATGTTGTGTGTGTGAAATCCCTTCTGATTGACGTGTGATGTTGAGGTAACATTAACACAGTGTCATTGCTTGACCACAAAGATTAAAATCAATGCCATCAACATGCAAATACTATCCCAATTTAAATCAACCTAACATTTTACAATTATCAACAACCCATTTGGGACTACAAATATTTAACAAGTATTTTCTCTTATAATAATGGAAATATTTACATGAATGTCATTAGCAATGACGACTCCTTCTGGTACTTGGATCTACATAAGATTTGATACGTGTGTCCGCTTGTGTGTGTTACCCACGACCGACCCGATACAACCCGAACCGACCAAACATTTCTGTATGCTTTATACATGTCATTAACGCTTAAGTAAAACTGTCAATAGGTGTTTGACCATTCATTACATACAATTGTTGGGAACTTTGATCATTCATACTTACCACTTAACAAGTGAGTTTCGTGGCCCCTTTTATGCTTATACAACTTTACAATCTTTTGCAAACTTGGGGGAAAAGTATGCTCACCCACTTTTCAAGTTGTACAACATACATACAATTTACATACTTGGAAATAACGTGTTACTGTTTTGTGAGTACTTATCTGATACATGCTTGAGTCTGCTATGTGGTTCTTTCTTACAACCATTTAATTCCAGTGTGGGAACCGACGGATAGGTATTGGTAGTACTACTTGGGTTGACACACCCACCCTCGTTGTTGGTATACTAGTTAGTACCAACAGTCTCCAGGAACAGGCCTTGGGTGAATATATTCCGACAAGATTCTTTGTGTACGTCGTTAGGTTTGGTTGTAAAGCTCAGGTCATGTGATTTTGCTTATTTATAACTGTATTCATGGTATTCCGCAACAAACATTATACAGCATCAATACTTATTTAATTTTAAACTTGCGAGCTCACCAATAGTTTTGTTGACCATTTTGAGCATATCTTTTCAGGTGACAATGCTAATTGAAGATCTAGGTGCTGCTTTAGTGGAGACCCTAGGATGCATTTTTGAGACTATACAACTTGACAATCATACATTTTGGAAAATCATTGTTGTAGTCTGTTAAACAACATTATACTTTTGATACTTGTTCCCGGGTTGTGGGAAATACATTACAACGTTTACATATATGGTTGTGTGATCATTTGCTTGTGTACGCTTATGGCTATGTTGTCGTGAATATTGACTAAACACGACACAAGTCCCCTTGTTATCGGGTGTCGTCATGACACGCTTGTCATCATTTATTATATTGCATCTCTATTTGCTTACCATGTGTTATGGTGATTCCCGTCTTGTTACATCGACGTGTTTCCGCTCTTAGCGGGGGTGTGACACAATACACGGTAAAGTCATCGTTTCCATCGGGGAGTGTGAGAATAGAAGCGTTACATAACTTGCGTTTCATTGTCTCGAAAGCCTCTTCTTGCTCGGGCCCCCATTCATACAGTCGATTCTTTTGGGTTAACGCCGTTAATGGTTTAGCAATCTTCGAAAAATTTGCTATGAACCTAGGGTAATATCCCGCTAAACCCATAAAAGAACGAACCTCGGTTGGGGTTATGGGAACAAACCAATTTTTCATGGCTTCAATTTTAGCAGGATCAACGTGAATTCCTTGGCTATTCACCACATGCCCTAAGAATTGCACTTCTTCTAGCCGGAACTCACACTTGGAAAACTTGGCATACAGTTGCTCCTTCTTTAAAAGTTCGAGAACTTGTCGCAAGTGCGTCTCGTGATCAATTTTCGTCTTGGAGTAAATAAGAATGTCATCAATGAACACGATCACAAACTTATCCAAATATGGTTTACATACTCGATTCATGAGATCCATGAACACGACAGGTGTATTGGTCAAGCCAAAAGGCATAACCATGAACTAGTAATGTCCATATCGAGTACAAAAACCGGTCTTTGGAATGTCGTCATCGTGAACACGTAATTGATGATACCCAGAACGTAGATTGATCTTTGAAAATTGGGTTGCTCCTTGAAGTTGATCAAAAAGATCATCGATTCAAGGTAGAGGGTATCGGTTTTTTATAGTAAGCTTGTTGAGTTCTCGATAGTCGATGCACATACGGAACAAACCATCCTTCTTCATCACGAACATTACGGAACGAACCATCCTTCTTCATCACGCACATTACAGGTGCACCCTACGGTGAAGAACTAGGACGAATGAATCCCTTATCGGTCAACTCTTGCAGTTGACTAGCTAGTTCTTGCATTTCAGACGGTGCGAGAGGATAAGGTGATTTAGCCACAGGGTTTGCACCAGGGATTAAGTCAATCTTGAACTCAACTTTTCGCACGGGAGGTAATCCCTTAAAATCCTCGGGAAAAAACTCAGGAAATTCTCGCACAACAGGAATGTTTTTTAGTTCCTTACCTTTGGCTTTCGTATTAACTACATACGCCATGGAAGCTAGGTAGTTTTTACTTAAGCACTTTCGGGCCTTGATGCAAGAAATAATTTTGAGTCCTTGGAATGATTTCTCCCCAAAGACTTTCAAAGTATCACCAGTCGGTAAAGGAATTCGGATGCACTTCTCGAAACATAGAATTTCCGCACGGTGCTTGGCTAACCAACCCATGCCGATAATAACATCAAAGCTTCCCAGTTGCATAGGAATGAGGTCGATGGAGAACTCGTGTTCGTAAAGGCTCAAGGTACAATCACGTATTACGACATCAACGACGATCGATTTTCCATCGGCGACTTCGACCATGAAAGATCTTTCCAGATTAACACGCGGCTTAGAAAGTATATGCTTGAATTCCAAGGACACGAAACTCATATCCGCACCCGAATCAAACAATACAGAAGCATAATGACTATTTACGAGATACATAGATGTTTGGTAATAACCTATTATTGGTATGATGAACACAGATAGGAATTTTTACAAGACAAGAAACGATTAAAAGAAGTTCGACGATGTACCATTCACCACGTCATTGTTGGCTTGTGCTTGGTTGGAATTGATGTTGAAAGCCCTTCCACGAGCCGGTGGCACAGTTCCCGCATTGCGAGGACATTGCGGACGAATATGACCAGGTTCTCCACAGTTGTAGCAGATTCAGTTGGTAAGCATTGTAGTGTTGTTTGGCGCGTGAAGGCAAGTAGCCACCAAATGCCCATACTTTCCACACAAAGAGCAGACTCGGCATGGATTGTTGCTTGCGTGATAGTACTTGAATGTGTTACACATAGGATATGGACCAACATAATCTCTAGCCACGGGAGTTTGATTTGAAACCACCATTTGTTTTTTAGGATCATTTGGTGCGGTCATAGCGTAGTTACGTGTCGCGGTGAACTTACGCTTCTTGTTTTGAGAAGATGACTCGACCCTCACCTCCTTGGTTGCCTCGGGTGTCACATTCACAGTAGTCTTGGAACCCTTCGCCGACATAGTGCCAGCTCTAATATGATTCTCGGTGAGCTGTGCTTTGATAGTGATTGCCTCCTCCAAAGTTGTGGGCCTACTACCCACCACGACATCTTGAAATTAAGGTGGCATCCCCCTTGATAAATTTCTCAATGTTACGGGGCACGATGTCCACCATGTGTGGTAGAAGTATACTCAACTCATGATGTGAAGTGGAATAAGCCAAGTGATTTCCACCATCTTTTGTAACTCGCTCCTCGGGTAAAACTTTTGGATCATGATATCCTTGAATTCCTCCCAAGGCAACGCCAAAGCAGCTTCAGCCCCACGGTTTCTCTTTTCACTATTCCACTATGTTAGTGCCCGTTGTTGAAGGAAACTTGTAGCATAGCGAACCTTGAACTCGACGGGGCACTCACTAACAATGAACGTGTTCTCCATGCTTTCAAACCACTCGAGAAGTCCGGTGGCTCCTTCTTTTCCACTAAAACTAGTGGGTTTGCACGAGTTGAAGTGTTTGAAAGTGCAAGTACGATTGTTCCCTTGTTGGTTGTTACTATTCTCTCCATGAGCACCACTATTGTTCCCTTTAGTGTTGTTGTTGCTATTAGCCATTAGGGTGCTATTAAGTTCAACAACCATGGTTAGGAGCACAACAACCATTTTTCGGGCGATCATTGCTGCAAGCTTGCGATCGGAACTTCCACGCTTTCCATGATGGCGAGACATGCTAGATACAAAATGAGTTAGTTACGTGAATGCGGATAACAAAGGATAGTAGTTTAAACAAGAATAATCTAAGAGTTGTAAGGCATGCGGAATGGTTCCATTTGGTAACGCATTACCATTTGGAAACGTTGACACGTCAAGGTAAATTGACCCATTTGCCTTAGAAACTTGTGTATATCGACCATAGTTTATCACTCATCCCAGAAATCCTCAGGTAAGCATAACTAGTCCCGTAGGATTTATGCGAAATGCTTACCTTAGCCCGAAGGCCTTTTTCTAGGAAATCCAGATTACAGGTGTCTATGTGTCATACAATATTTCTTAGGTTCATGAAATCAAAACCTTGATGAGATTTATATAGCTTAGACATAACGTCTAAAGATCCAAGTCATAAGCATAAGTATACGATTCCACGTGTCGTCAAGAATAAGATTAAGAGGTTTCATGTTCGGGGAGATTCAAAGAGTCAAAGATAAGTTTAGGGAGACAAGTAACAATGTTTAAGCAATCCTATGCTAAGGCATCAAATTGCACATAACAAGGCATAGCATTATGTAGCATGCAAACCATATATTTTACAAGATGGAAATATAATTCAATAAGGTTCATGCATACGCTATAGTCTAGGTCACCATTTCTAATAACCTAAATCTCTATAGTTATGGGCTCTGATACCAATCTGTCACACCTTACACCTCGACGTTTCCGCCGTCAAGGTTAGGATGTGACAGATATTCATAAGTTCCAAATGCAACATTACAATTAAAAATCTCAAACAAAGAAAATATCATGCATAAAAGTCAAATGTAACAAGTCCATCCATTTATTTTTCTAGGTCCAATCCTAGATGTGATAAGCTTCAAAGAGTAGTAATCAAAATTGCGCGTTTCCTGAAACATGTTAAAAATAAAAGGTCAACATAAAGTTGGTGAGATTTCCATAGTTTTCAATATATAAGTATATAAAAGATGGAAATTTATGTTATAAATTAGTGAACAAAGTAACTAGGGATGTAAGACAGAATGTACAATCAAACCTTGACAGTTTACAAGTTCTCACGTTTACAAGTTTATACGATTAGCTAAGTGTATTTGGATAAACCAAGCAGGCTTGTCAGACCTATAGATCTATGACGTCACCAGGCTAGCAATATTTAATGATTGCACATATATTCGTCAATATATGGTAATTAAAAAGGTCAACTAATCACAACATGTAAGTAAATTGCCATTAGTTTACAAGTATCAAACGAATTTACAAGTGCAAAAGTTATAAGTAACATGTTTCACCCCAAAGTGTGAAAAAAGTAAAAAGAGGTATGAAAATACTCACCTGATCAAATAAGTATATATTTGACGATTAATAAGATTAATGATAAGCGTTGTTCCAATCGTAAACCGTCACAATACACCTAAATATATAATTACAAGATTTAAGTTTAATAATAAGTTTAACGAATTAACGGGAACTAGGGTTCCAATTTGGCATTTGGGGTTTTAATAACTAAATCCAACTAAAATGGTATATTTGATCATGTTTTGAGACAATGAAAATGAAATACACTATTTAATCATTTTAATAAAAAGAAAACCATTTCTAACAACAGTCTAAGTATAGTTTAAATAAACTTTAATTTTTTTAAACTATCCATCATTTAAACAATAATAATATATATATTTAATGTTTGAACAATTAATAACAATTGTTTAAAGTCTATTTTATAAGAAAATAAACTAAATATGTCATTTGTTTAAAAATAATTAATAAAAATATTAAGTATTTTAAGAAATAAATTTCTAGAAAATAGTTAGGTGGTTTTAAAAATATTTAAAGTTTATAAAAGAAATTTGTATATTATTATAAATTTTCTGAAATTTTTTGGCCTAAAACCTTTAAAAAACTACATGATGGTGCCCGGGTTGACCTCATGTTAATAGGACGAGTATCTTAACCGATGAACCAGGGCCGCGACCTTGGTTCATATTGGTTTCCAAACCTTATAAGCTCAAGTAAAGAGTTTCCCCCAAATTTGAAGAACCCTAGAATTAACTTAAATCAAATTGACCTTCGATTCGCGATTGTGAATGAAATTAAACTTAGGGCTTTGCTTCATTATGCAAAACCGAGTAGGTTGATGTGTGTAACTTACGTGATCGGGTTCAGCTCGATGCACTTTGATGTACTCTTAGGTCGCGATAAAGTCTCGATCGAATTGTGTATATGTGTACGTTTTAATGGAAAATTGAGATATCTAACAAATCAAAAGGATCATGAAATGGTTTCCCTTGTTTAAATAGCCCTAATTTAACCAGTTTTACCCATAATGGGTTTCAACTTTGAACCGAGAGTTTTCGGTTATGATTCTCTGATTAAAGGGTTGTTTAAATCAAATTAAATCCTCCATTTAGTTTCGAAATGATCATTCATACGTTTAAGAACAATCAATTGACTTAATTTGATAAAAAAAATTTGATCCGTTTTGCCATTACAGTGCTCGAATGGTTCGGTTTCGAATGGGCACAGCGTAACCGTAATGAAGTTCGAATTCAAAACCGTCCTCAAGTTCGAAACGTTTGGAAACATGAATTATGAGGTTTTAATTGAATTTATTTGGTCGTTTCGAGCATTAACCAGTCACTGGAGTGTGGCCGGAATAGTGGCCAGAAAAGAACGCAGAATTAGAGAAGATGGGTTTTGAAATTTTATAGATTTAGTCCCTGTAATCTTAATGTTTGTTATGTTATGCTCAAACTTTCACTTTCAAGTTTCAAATTGGCATAAAGGCCCCTTCTTGACTCTAAATTTTGAACCTTTTTAAGTTTAATAATTTTTCACACATTTTTATTATTATTATTATTATTGTTAGTTATTATTATTATTTTTATAATTTTACTATCATCATCATCATCATCATCATCATCATCATCATCATCATCATCATCGTTATTATTATTATTATATTATTATTATTATTATTATTATAATCTATTAGTAATGTCATTATGTTCAATTTAATAGTTTAAGTTATTAACTTTTAAATAAAAGGTTTCAAGGAAACAAACATGAATAACCCTCATAGTTACATTAATGACAACAATGGCCCTTACAAGATTATAACGACGTTAACATTTAATTTAATTAAAAAAAGAAGATGTTACAGTCTCCCCAACTTAAAAGAATTTCGTCCCGAAATTAAGAATGAACTAAACGAACAAATGCGGGTATCTCTCATTTATATGGTCCTCACGCTCCCAAGTGAACTCAGCTCCACACTTATTCTCCCAACGAACCTTGACAATTAGAGTAGTTGTGGTTCTAGTCTTCTTAATAATACGATCCATAATTTCAATAGGTTTCTTAACAAAGTGCAATGACTCGTCGATCTGAATGTCTCCCAGTGGAACATGCAGACTCTCGTCAGCCAAACACTTTCTCAAATTAGAGACATGGAATACAGGATGAACTCCACTTAGGGCGGAAGGTAGTTCCAGTCTATAAGCCACTTTCCCAATCCTTTTCAGGATTTTGAAAGGTCCTACAAATCTTGGAGCTAGTTTCCTCTTCTTTCCAAAGCGAACGACACCTTTCCACGAGGAAACCTTTAGAAGAACCATGTCGCCAACTTGAAACTCCAACGGCTTACGGTGCTTATCGGCATAACTCTTTTGTCGACTTCTTGCCACTTCAAGGTTCTTGCGAATTGTAGAGACTTTATTGGTCGTTTCTTATATAAGTTCAACACCAGTGATGAAGTTCTCACCTATGTTGGTCCAAAAGATCGATGATCGGCATTTACGACCATAAAGTGCTTCGAACGGTGTCATCTTGATACTTAAATGATAACTATTGTTATACGAAAATTCCGCGAGCGGTAAATGCATATCCCAATCACCACCAAAGTCAAGGACACATAGTCGTAGCAAATCCTCAAGGGTTAGAATTATTCGTTCGGTTTGACCATCAGTTTGAGGATGGTAAGCCGTACTTAAATCCAATTGAGTACCCAAGAGTTCTTGCATAGACGACTAAAAGTGTGAAGTGAAACGAGCATCTCGGTCGGATATGATGTGCAACGACACGCCATGACGACCCACAATTTCGTCAATGTAGATGCGAATCAGTATTGAAACTTTGTATGTGTCTTGTACTGGTATGAAATGTGCCGTCTTGGTCAAACGGTCAACAATCACCCATATACTATCATTACCACGAGGAGTACGAGATAACTTGGTTATGAAATCCATGGATATATGTTCTCATTTCTACATAGGGATTTCAGGTTGTTCAAGTAAACCATTTGGTTGTTGATGCTCGGCCTTGACTCTTGCATATTAATATATAATATAATATAATATAATATAATATAATAATATAATATAATATAATATAATATATTAATATAATATAATATATATAATATAATATAATATAATATAATATAATATAATATATATAATATAATATAATATAATATAATATAATATAATTAATATAATATAATAATATATATATATAATATAATATAATATAATATAATATAATATATATAATATAATAATATAATATAATATAATATAATATAATATAATATAATATAATATAATATAATATAATATAATATAATATAATATATGTACCCATCTTGTCACAGCCTGTCAAATCTCTAGTCTAAGGAAAAAAATACTATGCGGCCTGATAAACGAATCAAGTCTTTGTAAAACTCAATCTTTTGGTCTCCGTAACTGAAACAAGACAGAAGTTATAAGATTTGAATAGCATATCTAACAGGAATTGAAGGGTTTTCTTGTATCACAACATATTTTAATCATATTCAACCAAATCAACTGATACTATTAGATTTGCAGGGCATTAATTTATTACTAAAGATTTGGTTAGATCTACCTTTTATCCTTAACGACAACATTAAGTAATTTACTAGGATTTAATTGCTCTAAGTTTGCTATAAATTTGCTGTCATTTGTTGTCTGTTGCTTGAAAACTTCTGTGAAATAACCCCTTTTTCATGTTGTTTATAGACACAAAGAAGGCAGGTAATTAACCAACTATTTTGATATTTTAGATGTCTTTTTGTCGCCACTGGGAGAACTTTACGCTTAAAAAAGAACAACATTTTCCTAGTATTTACCCTCAGTTTGCTGCAAATTTGCTGTCATTTGTTGTCTCTAATGGGAAGCTTCTTTTATGATAACTTTATAGATTAAATGAATTGAGAGCAACTAAGCTAGAAGACATTTTATTCGTCAAAATTATAAGTTCCACACGACTCTATAATTAATAGGAGACAATGCCCAATAGGCATCACAAGATTACAAAAAAGAAAGATTTGTTGGATGCTATATATAAATCAATCTCAAGATGTTATGCTTCCTCCATTCACACAAAAACACACATATACTTTGTGAGTTAACTCGTATCGATGATGATGGGAGATATGACTCAGTTAGGGTCTGTGATGGCGGTTGTTATGTTCGTTTGGGCTATATTCAGGCAACTCTTTCCCGACGAGTTTCGAAGGGATGTTAGAAAGTATGTTAACAAAGTTGTTAGCTATGTGTACCCTTATGTGGAAATTACTTTCCATGAATACCAAGTAGACAATTGGTTCGAACGAAGCAAAGCGTTCGTTCAAATTGAACGCTACCTAAGCGCCAACTCCTCCAATAGAGCTAAAAGGCTCAGAGCAAATGTAGTCAAGGATTGCGAATCCGTTGTTTTGAGCATGGATGAGTATGAAGAAGTCACTGATGAGTTCAACGGCATCAAAATATGGTGGACGTCTAGCAAAAAGATTCCCCAAAAGCAAGCTCTCTTTTCGTATCGAGATGATGAAGAGAATCGGTACTACAAGCTCACTTGTAGACGAGAGCACCGTGATACCATCACTAATGTTTACTTGAAGCATGTGCTTAATGAGGGGAAGGCTATTGAGGTAAGAACAAGGACACGCAAGCTCTATACCAACAACAAGAGTAAAAACTGGTACGGTTACAAGAGGACCGTGTGGAGTAATATCATATTCGAGCACCCTTCTACGTTTGATACTCTTGCTATGGACCCAAAAAAGAAGAAGGAGATTTTGAACGATTTAATGACGTTTAGCAAGTCGAAAGACTACTACAAGAAGGTGGGCAAGTCATGGAAGCGAGGATATCTACTTTACGGTCCGCCAGGGACAGGAAAGTCGAGTATGATCGCTGCCATGGCTAACCTCCTCGAGTATGATATCTATGATCTTGAACTAGCATCTGTGAAAGATAACACAGATTTAAGGAAGTTACTGATTGAGACATCAAGTAAGTCGATAATTGTGATTGAGGATATCGATTGTTCGCTTGATCTTACGGGACAAAGAAAGGAGAAGAAGGAAGAGAGTAACGAAGATAAAAAGGATCCAGTTAAGAAGAAGGCTGAAGAGGAAGATGATGATAAGAAGAAAAAGGGAAGTGAAGTGACTTTATCTGGGTTGTTGAACTTCATTGATGGGTTGTGGTCAGCTTGTGGTAGCGAGAGGTTGATCGTGTTCACTACAAATCATGTCGAAAAGCTTGATGCGGCTCTCATTAGGAGAGGACGAATGGATAAGCATATTGAGATGTCGTATTGCTGTTATGAAACGTTTAAGGTTCTTGCGAAGAACTACTTGGATCTTGAATCACATGAGCTGTTTGAAACCATCAGTCGAATGTTAGGGGAGACGAAAATTACTCCAGCAGACGTTGCCGAAAATCTGATGCCAAAGTCAGATGAAGAGAATGCTGAGATTTGCTTGAAGAATTTGATCAAAGCTTTAGAAGAGGCAAAAGAAGAAGCGAGACTCAAAGCTCTCGAAGATGCGAGGATCAAAGCTGATGAGGAAGCTGCAGGTAAAAAGAATGATGCAAATATAGCCGAGGAAGAACATGCCGATGATGTACATGTTAATGATGCAAAAGAAAACGGTGTGGTGAATGCATGAGTACAAAGATGACCAAAACCCATGTATGTTGTGTATATTGTATAAATTTAGTTTTTTAGTTGATTGTGTTAAAAGTTTAGGGTGTTTAAATATTCATCTGTAATGTAATTGCTTGTAAAAAGTTTATGCTGATATGTAAAATAAATAAAAGTAACCTAGGAAATGTTGGTTCGGGTCCAAGATTTCACTGTAATTAACCTAAAACATTAAATAAACACACAAACATAGACCATGCATACGTGAACCGTTTAACGCAATATCTCCTAATACTCTAGCATTCATCCCATTTTTTAACTCGATAATACTTAAACAAAACCATACATAAACTGCTAATATGATCACACTTGACCTGACTTTAAATGATCTTAATTGACCCATCAAGATTAACCTACAAGAAACATATGATATTGTCTATACAAAACAAGTTACAATAAAAAGTACAATGCATATTACATTACATAAATGATATAAGATAATGTTACAATCTGACTTGACTTATCAATCTGAAAATATTGTATGGAGTTGTATTTGTTCTGTTAGAACAGTATGTAAGAGCTGCATCTTATCTTGTTTACATAAATTGACTTCTCTCGGTGGATGTTCTTCAATATCAACAACCAATGTCGGCTTCTAATCAAAGACGCGATTGTGGCATGTTTTATCACAAGGATATGGACAATCTATCTTTTGGAATGTACCGCGCTCGTAGTACCAGTCTCCAACCGCTTTTGCAATTGTCTGTTATAAAGGTTAACAATAACAAACATTAGATCCAAATGACCAAATGTGCTAACTTGAAATGGAAACTTATGTTACAATATTACATACCGTGTTGCTCAACAATGGGGAATCATCTCTCAACCATGTTTCTTGGATTCCAGTTTGACAGTGGGAATAGCAAGAGTTTATGAACATTCCTCTTGAAGGAGAGTTATCGAATCCCGTCAGCGCCTTCAAGAACTCTTGTCTGTACCCTATGAAATTTACCAGAATCACAGGTAAATACATACTACACACTATTTTTAGTAAATATTGTTTTTAAGCATTTTAACTCATTAAGAGAACAAAAAAGTGTTTACAGTTAAAAATGGCTTGTTTTAACATGACCCGTTGCCTAACACGCCCATATTATGGGTTAAAGGTGTTAAAAGAGACAAGAGTGAACCTTGCAGGATATTGAGTTGAGCAGATGAACACTTTGTTATATCGCGTTTGCATTCACGCCAGGTGCCTTTTCGATCAGCAACTCCCGGGGCCAATATGTTTTTTACCTGTAATATAACATAGATCACAGTTAAATCAAAGAAACTCAAAAGTAACGGACTATCGAAGCCAATGCTTATATTACTGTTGTTGAGATGAAGATTTGCCTAACCTGCCAGGAATCATATGCCGCGTTTATTAAAAATATTGGCGTTTTGATGTATTGTATCATGTTTTGTGGGAAAAAGCACTGCAAAAACCGACAGGAAACGTTAGTTTTTAAATTTAAAAAAAATAATAATAATAAACTTTTGTAAGATTTTTCACGACTTCGACTCTTACCAAACCAGGACTCATTTTCGACGTGCAGGCTGGAGACAAAACTTTAGCCGATCCCTACATATTGACAAACAGTAAATTAGGAAATTTAATGACAAATGAATTATCACATAAAGAACAATAAATTACAAGGGATTAGAAGGTACATGTGTCTTAACAACATCTGCATAGAAGCCTTCAATGTGACTTGTCCCAATTATGGTCTTCCTGTTTATGAACCAATAATGCCAACTTGTTACACTAAAGTTGGAAATGAAGCGAAAACAAGAAATAAACATTTGAAATGAATGCATACGCGTTAATGAAGAAACCGGCATCAGATAGGCATTTCACTTTTGTGGTTGCAGGTAAGAGTGATCTGAAGTTATCACACTGCAATATGGAAGTCAATCCACCAGCCGAACAGCCAGCGAGCATGGCCTACGATATAAAAGTTCAAATAAGAAACTAAAGCCAAAGTATATATATGTTAACAAGGGAAATAAATGTTTAAAATTGAAAAACGAGTTTACATTCTTCGCATTCTTCATTCCTTTAGCTAACAAATCTTCAATAACAGCCCGGAAAATCCTCGCTCCTCTGAAGTAAAGCTTTGTTTTCTGTAAAACAGGATATGTAACGGGCGGGTTAGATGGGTTAGACAACAGGGCAAAACGCAAAACAGACAATATTTTAGTACAGACTGGGTTGGGCTGACCCACAAACACTTTTTTTTCTTTGTTTTTTATTTTGTAAGTGGTTGATTTGTTAAATATCATCAAAAAACTATATTATTACAATAAGGATAACTTATTTAATAAAACAATTTAGCAGACAAGTTAGCATTTAGCTAAATTTTCAAACTTCAACCAATTCAGTTATTTATTAGAATAAACTGTGACCCAAATATTCCAAACTTAGACTTACAGGATCAACTTCTTCCACATCACCGGTAAAAGAAGCTCCATCACAATACCGAACCTTGATTCTATTCCAATCATAAAAATCTACAAACAAAGTAGAAAGTTAATAAAAAGAACCAGTTGTTACGTTTTTTAACTGTTAAACAAGATAACTGAAACCCGCGGCCTTACACACCAGGGTTATACTTTGGCTTGTTGTGAAACATCCCTGAGAATGTCTCCGTTGTTAACATTTGCTTAGAGGATCCCAAACGAGTGTCTCTACGCGCAAGGCAATTCGTGACATTGTTGCACCAACCTCCTCCCTGAAGATTAACCATTATGGATTGTTATACATTCAAACTTATTATGTTTTATGAATCTCAGTTACAAATTATACTTGAGTTTATTATCAAGCACAGAATTAGGTTGAAGTTATTATAGTTGACAATGATGGACCAACCTCGAAGAAAACCAACCAATTGTCGATTCCTGCACCGAATCCTTTGTCCATATGATATGCAGGGGCACTTCCATCCAAACAAACTGAAAATGAAACATGAATTTTGAGTCAAAAACATGTCAAAAATGACATAAAATAAGATGTTTAGATCTTTCATAGTGGAAAGATGAAGCTAGTTAAATTACCAGCTCCTTGAGCAACAGCACTGTCCAGAAAAGTAAGTCCAACTTCATAAGCTTCAATGCTCAACAGGCTTAACAATCCCACTAAAAATATGCATACCAATCTACCTTCTTCCCTCATCATAACCTTCAATTGCCTAACGATTTCCGAACAATATTTGTAATAAATTAAACTGATCGGGACGTGGTACATGTCATTCATTTTAAGTAGAGAAATGAGAGAATCGTACAAGCATTCATGTAATGCATTTAAAACAACATATAACTGTTTACTAGTTATCATATTTTTCTACTTCATTTTTAGATTTGTATTATATGTTTTCTGCATAAAAAATTTTCTACTTCATTTTTAGATTTGTATTAAATGTTCTCTACATAATAAATTGGGTGAAATATATATATATTCTGGCTACCATCTACCAAGCAAGAATTAAAATACACCCACATTTCTTAATTAGTAATATTGACTTTTGCGGTCATAGTAGTCAATATTTGAACCCAATAATTTAAATTTTTCTTTAACTTTTAATTAACACTAATCAAGGATAAAGTTAAGATATGAAAAGATAAACATGGGTTTTAGCTTTTCCATCTAGATCAAAACACAAACCCTTCAAAAACTAGATTCAAACAGTATATATAAACTGACCACTGCACAGAAAGTAAAAAACATTCACATGAACTTACTTCAACTCACACTGAAACACACAATTATACCATCTATCCGTAACTAACCATATTCATCTACAATCAAATGCGGAAGCATCATATCGAAGGAACCCCTTCACCGTAATTTATCGGTTTTTTTTAATATAAAAACTGAGTTTCTATAAAGAAAAACATCACTTGGACTCTTATACTAGTAAAAGAGAATCTTATGATAACCTTTGACTAAAAAGTTCTGGTTATCTCACACGGTCGTGTAGACCCCATGCATCCAGCAATCTACGACTACAGTTGAATAAACAAATGAATCATACCTTAGAAAACTTGACCGTAAATGCAACACCGAATCGAAAAACTGAACTAGAGGTTATATATAGTGATGAGGTTTTGGGTGAAGGTGGTGTGTGGGTTTTATATATTTATAGTAGTACACTAGTACGTACTTAGGTAGGTTTGGTGGTGTTGTAGGAAATGAAGGTGGAACTTTCGTTTTTACGCGTAAACAACGACCATTGCACATTTGCACCGACGGAGACAAAGATTCGCATGCAGACCATTGTATACATATATTCATCGATAAACTATAAAAATAAAGAAAGACAGCTTGGAAGGCCGGCATCCTCAGATTTACCAACCAGACAAGGGGCATATATCGAACGTTGTATTGTTTTTATTATTATTTAACCCAACGCTAGCTACTCTTAGACCATCACCAATAGTGAAATCAAAAAACACTTAAAAACATGCCTAGTCAACAGCCACATCAGAAAAACATTCATTTTTCAAAAACCCAAAAAACATCACTAATGGTAAAATTTAAAAACACCTAAAAACATTTTCACGTCATTATCACCTTTTTTATATGTATCTCTTAATATCAATCTTAGATATTAATATAAAATATAAATAAAAGGTTTATGTCTTTTGTTGTATGAAAATTTTAAAACTTTAAAGTTTTAAAATATACAAGTTAAATACTTTTTAGAGGAAAATTTTAAAATTTTAAAATTTTAAATTTATACTTTAAATTTAATAAATAATAATTTATTGTAAAAAATTAAAAATTAAATTTATTGTTTAAGCACATGAGCACTGTTTAGACGCATGAGCACTGTTCAAACGCATAAACACTGTTCCAGCGCACTGTTTAGGCACTTGAGTATTGTTCAGGCCCATGAGATTGACTTAAAATGCCCAACACTTAAACTAATATTGAAAAACTAGATATTTTATTAATTTTATTAATATAAATATATTATTTTCTTTTTTTTAATATTAAAACTCAACTCTGACCTACCTCTGAAAATATCAGATGTTTTTGGGTATTCATCTCTATGAACTTCTATTTTCAAAAACAAACTCCCCCAATAATTTTTGATCTAAAAAACAGATGACGTGATGTTTTTAAAAGCTAAAAACTCCCTGTTGAAGATGTTGTTACCCATGTCATGTGCTGTTTTTTGAACGGCAATATTATGCCACTTCTAAATTACTTCATGTCATGTGCTATTTAGGAATATTTAGAAACTGAATAATATTAAAATTATTTTAATAAACAAACGTAAAAGAGTATCGAAACTTTAAAAAATATATACAAAAAGCGGTTTGATTGTTCAACGCCAAAACAATTATAAGCACTGAATAGAAGCGGATTAGAGTCTGGTTTTTGGTTTAACCAGTCGGTCTGGTCCGGTCTTTCAAACAATGCTATTTAGCCATCAAGTTCAAAGTGGTTAAAGTGATACATCTAAAACTATATTAAAATGTGAAGGTCGTAGCCCATAGGTTTAAGCTCCACATGACCACATGTGACCAAAATTTTGAGATTTCAAATTGATTCATGGGTTTTTCTCGCATTTGGGTGAGTTTTCTCTGAGAGTAATCTCATGTTAGAGACTAATGTGAACGGACTGATGTGCAAGTTTTCTTTCTAGGACATGCTAACCTAGAGCCTCGAGATTTCATACTTGAGTTTTCTTTCTGGATATGCTAACCTAGAGCCTCAAGATTCCATAAGTTTTTTTTATGGAACATGCTAATCTAAAATCTCAAGATTCCATACTCAAGTAATAGTGATAATTAGATGAGCCAATAACTCATTAGTGATAAAAAACCATTAAAAATATTTGCCCAAAACTATTTGTAATATAATAGTGTCATGTAGTTAAAAAAATTCAAAGGGTGGAAAAAATATAACTTATAACCACATGAATCATAACCAAATCAAAACTTGGCATATCATTTGGCATCTTTAACGAGTCCACAAACCAACACTACTAAAAACAGCTTTGTTTGCTATCAAAATTTACGACGCAATTTTGTGTCTTAATTTCTGACATAGTTGCGACACGCTTCCTACAAAAACTGAAACCTTACATTTCCTATAAATTTTCAAAAATAAAGTGACACGCCGTATATAACTACAGATTTTGCCGCAAATGCGTAGTAAAATTGTGACACAATTGCGACTAAAGTTAACTAAAATTTAATTAATCAATTTTGTGTCGCAAAAAGGTAGCAAAAGCTAATTCTACATTTTCTTAGTCGTGCAAGAAGTCTACCTGTAACACCAAGCCGCTACACCTGCGTCTCCCGATCTATCCGAAAGACCAAAACAACGAGAAGGTGAACCAGAGCTCGACCCCCGTCCATCCTAAGTGGTTGATCGTTTCTATTTTCATAATGAACATTACTATATATTTAAAAGTAGGTTTAAAGAGTGCATTAGTAGTTCGTTTAAAAAATATTCTTAAGATGTTAAATTTAATTCAAACTGAAATCGAATTATAAAATTCGTTTGAAAACGTAGTTTTACTTTCTGTAGAAATTAATTTGTAATCTAATATTTATAACAAATAATAGATGAAAAGGTAATGTTATCATCTTAAACATATTGAGGATTAATTATTATCTTTGTTTTAAAAAAATATTAATAGACAATGTAACGTTTGTATTGGCACATTAGCTAGCATAAGTGTATTTTTGGCGTATGTGAAAGAATAAATATTTTGTCTGTTGTTTGATAGTCGAATTATTAAAACAAACATGTGAGATTTGTGTTAGTTGCATTACAAGAAAATTAATGGAATCTTATGTTCTTCATTGCACTTGGTTATCTGTAAGTTATAACATTAAATAACATAATTTAAGTAAACAAATAACTTGAGTTTCACATTGTAACACGTCAAGAATTTAGAATAATGCAACAAGCTACAACACTAAGATTTATTAAGTTTATAATTTCACCCTAAAATACTAAATAAACATCCAATAATACTTACACATTAAACTATTTAAGATAACGCACATTAAATACCAGATTATTGATTCACAAGTCGAATAATAGAATGACAAAGAAAAAAAAACAGATGCAAACATAATATCAGATCGAATATTCCAACGACGTATAGGATGCCCAAAAGGCAAACAACATGTGTCAATAGACATAAACTACAATCATTACTACATGAAGTAACGTGTATCACTATAAGAATTTTATATAATACAATTAGAAGTTAGGGTATACAGGGTAGTTTTACATATTCATATTTCACCACATAACTTTTTGGTTTTACAAATCATACACGTGACATTCCCACTTCTTTAAACCACTTTCGCGGTGAAACCCACCCTGCAAGGCTGCATCTTGGTTACACGAGTCTTTCAAATGGATCATTCACCCTTCAAACTATTTGTGAATATCAATGGATCATTCACCCTTCAAACTATTTGTGAATATCAATGGCAATTAACTATGATTCATTTAACAATATCGGTGGGGTTTCCATCGGCCTTGTCATGTGTTCTCTTTTGATTTAGTCGCAATTTTACATTTAAATGAATCGCATATGGTAGTTTGGTGCAGTGGCAATATTCTGTCCCTTAGAGTCTAAACCAACAACACGTCGCGAGTTCAAAACTCGAATTCTGTTGTTCTTTTTTTCTTTTTTGTATTTTTTAAAATTTCCTTACATTATTTTTAGTTAAGATACATTTTATTCTTTTTGTTGTTAATATCTGTTTCATTTAAATTACTTTTTTTAATTATTTAGCCGCACAGAATGTAACGTAGGTCACATACGCGTCCCAGCATGTCGTTAAATCATACAATTTCCCCGCAACACACAGGACTTATAATTTAATTACTTTTTTAAAATCGGACTTTTAAACACGTTTTGAGTTTGGATATGCTTCAATGTAAATTATATTCGTAAACAAGTCAGGTTTACGTAATAATTCGAAAATGAGTCAAGTTGATTAGAATATATACTTTATCATGTCGCATACAGTATTACCGCAACGTATGATCGGTAAAAGAGCTAGTTAATACTCATTATGGAAGTTTACTTTTAATCAAAAACTATTTATCTACTTCTTTAAAAGTTGGCGTTATTATTTTTTATTTTTTATTTTTTATATGACTAATTACATTATGTTAATATTTTCATTCTACGTTCATTCTTATTTTATTTATTTGTTCGATTTTTTTTTAAATTTTTTCTTCATAATATAGTGAATATAGTTTATAAAAAGTACAACATTTAAGAACATTCTTTATATTTTTTAAGTTTATAATGGTTTTTGAAAGTTATATTGTTTAACAAACTATAGCTTGAGATTAGTTATTTCAAATTAAATTATTCTCACGACGTGCGTTTCGTAATATTTAACAAATTATACTATTATCTTTACAGTATTTACAATAGTTAACAAACTATACAATTCACTTTACCCGCTTAACCACGTCAATGTCACTTTAACAATATGCGTTTCGCAACATCCAAAACTCGCAACAATGCACACAGACCTAAATCGCAAAATAACAATAATAAGTCCAACCGTTGCAAAACACTCAGGAGTCCATTAATTTCAAAAATTAGGTTCACCGAAGGTTTGTTGGTAGAGTGATTCCCGGCAACAGAAGGTTTTGACATTCTTCGTTATTAGACAATATAATCAATTTAATCGTATAAGATCTCTTAACAATATTTGTGTGCTACCCACTAGCATGATTCATATCACAGGTTCATTTAGAAAATTCAACAAACAATTCCCCATCTATGACAGAACCTATATTCTAAATTAAATTTGTTAAAACAAGAAATATAATGTTTCCTAAAACTATAGATTATCCTATTTAGTTTATTTTTTCTAAAACAGTTTCACAAGCTATTTGAATCACTTTAGGATAAAGTGATAAACACCTATAGCAAAAAAATATATCTAAATCAATGTTGCCAATTAAAGTAGATTCTTTAATCACTTAAGCCCACACGGGTATTTTTTTTCTGAAGTTAATTTTTGTCAATTCTAGAGAACACTCTGGAAAACCGGGCCCAATCAGGGAACACCATGCCCGGGGTTCCTTTCCTCTCTGACACGGTGACTATTTATTTACATTTACCGATTCCACGCCCAAAAAAATCCAATCGTTCCCCAATCAAATTTTTTACCGTTGGCTTTTCTTTTAAGTTAATATTTTTACACAATAAAAATCAACTCAAACTTTTTTTTTACACATTGTCTCTACTTCAATAGATCACTCTTTACTTTACTCTAAATCACTCTCTACTTCACTCGATCACTCTTTACTATACTCTAAATCGCTCTCTACTCTACTCTAAAAGAACATTGTGGACCCGTTAGAATTTATGTTTTTATGACTCGTCAAGTTTGAAAGATGAAGATTAAAATATTATATTGAAGCAGAGAGTCGTAATTTATGACTAGTCGTAATTTTTATTAAAAACACCGCCAACTTGTTCACACTTCACGTGTGTTTACTTTTACTGTTTACAAGATATTAGGAGTTATATAAGTATGATCTTATAGCATGTTTATTGTTTATGACTCAATGTGTTATGTTTGTTATTACATGCACAATAACAGATTTGGATAAGTAACAAATGGAGCATAGTGAAATCAAAAAGATCATCAAAGCCGGAACTGAATGGACAATGTAAATTACATGATCAATAAAGAATACAACAACCACACTTTGTATACATTGTTGTCATATAGCTTGATGCTTACACTTCAATTCAACTCGATTTTCTACTTTTCCAAGCTAAAGAAAAAACCTTTCGAGGTACCAGATGTGACCTTAGTAAATGTTGTATTTGTAAGTGTGATTGTTGTTCCAAAGAATGTGTATGCATACACGATCATGTTTGATGGGACACAATTATTATTAAAAAATGCGATTATGACATGTTTTATCACATGGGTACGGGCAGTCTATCTCTTCAAATGCGCTCCTGTCATAAAACCAATCTCCAACTGCTTCTGCAATCGTCTATGGTAAGGTTTGTGGCTTCGATTAGTTTCAAAAAACACATTGATCAATGTTTCATGTGCAAGTGACAAAGCGTGTGAGTCATGCATAGTGTAACGGACCAAAAATGGATTTAATATGATTCTGGTTTATTAATACTTGATGGGTTGAAATATGATTCCAGAAACTATGTCATTATAATAGTATTCTGGTTTTAAGAAGTGATTTTGGAGAGTTTCACCCCTTTGACTTATTTAACTTTTAACTACTACTTGTTTGACCCATTTGGCTCGTTAGAGATAGACAATAACTCAAATCGACTCATTAATAAGAGAACAAAGGAGCCAGCACAAAGTACCTTGTTACTCAACATGGGTGAATCACCCATAAACCATGTCTCTTGTATTTCAGTTTGGCAGTGGGCATAGCAAGAGTTAATAAACATTCCTCTTGGAGAAGACGTCCCAAAAAATCCGTCCAATGCACGTAAGAACTCTAACCTGAATTCTGCAAATTGAAACAAAAACTGTTATAGAGTCAAAATGTGATTTGTTTTCCCTTAAGGGGTCAAGATTGCCAGGGAAGTTGGATTGACCCAAATCACCTTTTGTCCTAAATTTATATACTTAAAGAAATAGAGTTTATTGTGACTATAAATCTATAAAATTACAATAATGATATAACTTATGGTGATTATTGATTAGTGACCTTGTAAGATCTCAATTTGATCAGATGAACACTTTTCAATATCAATTTTACAGCTGTGCCATGTACCGTGGGGATCAGCAACACCTGGAGCCACTGCATTCTTAATCTGTATCACAGTTGTATTAAGAAAATGTGAAAAAAAAGCTTTGAGATAAACATAGAGAATAACAAAATGATATACAGAACACTGCAAAATATTCTGAACTCTATGCCTAACCTGCCATGAATCATAAGCCGCATTTGTTATAAAAAGTGGTGCTTCTATTTCTTGGACCACGTTTTCAGGAAAAAAGCACTGTGAAAACCGAAAATTATTTAAGATTTGAGAAAGCATGATTGTTGGAAAACTATCAACACATTCTCTCTTACTAAACTATTTTCCATCTTGGAAGTGCAAGATGAAGGCAAACTTTTGGCTGATCCCTGCAACAGAAGCAAAAACAACATTAAAAACCAGAATATGAAATAAACTATCGATATTAAGCTCAACAAGGCTGAATGTGTAAATTGATTAGTGTTTCTACTTTCTATAAAGGCGGCAAGAGAGTACATGTATCTTGACCACATCATCATAAAAGGCCTCAAGACGTCTTTTTCCAAAAAGATCCTTCCTGTTTGTAAATAGTTATACCATAAATAAACTAAAAAATATCCATATAAATGGCAAAGAAGAAGGGTTTGTGATGATATCTTACGAATTAATAAAATAACCGGCATCAGCAAGGCATTTCACTGTGGTGCTTTTAGGAAAAAGTGCTTTAAATTTATCACAGTGTAATATGGAAGTCAACCCACCAGCTGAACATCCAGAGAGAATGGCCTATCATAAACTTCTACTAGTTAAGTAACTATCAAGTACAAAAGGTAATATTTGGATGCAATAAGGGAAGTAGCAAAGAGGTTATGAATCATTGAATCATACATTTTCAGCATTATTCATTCCTTTTGCTAACAAATCCTCAATGACAGCATGGAATATCCTTGCTCCTCTAAAGTGAAGATTAGTTTTCTAAAATTTAAGAAAATGGATGACAGTTTTCCATTTATTAGAACATAATAGAAGTTTGAAAAGGTAATAAAGCCACTACTTGATTTGATTTATGAGCAGCATACTAGAACTTACAGGATCCACTTTTTCCACGTCACCTGTAAAGGATGCACCATCACAGTATCTGACCTTGATCTTATTCCAATTGTGGAAATCTGTAAATAGAAAAAAAACATATAGAGAATGAAATATTTTTGAAGTGTGACATCTTACCAAATATGAAATAACTTCTTTTACCAGGGTTGTAATGAGGCTGATTATGCAGAATCCCTGAGAAGGCCACTTGCTCCACCATTTGCTTGGACGAGCCTAGACGGGTCAAACTACGAGTGAGGCAAGTAGACACGTTATTGCACCATCCTCCTCCCTAGTAATTTATGCACAAAAGAACACCTATATCACTTCCAAATACAATCATAAAAGTAATATATAAATCATTTGAATTGTTAAGAGTTAATATTGATTCAGTAAAACTAGCAATGCGTTCTGGTGAATTCATAAGAGACCAACACACACATGCTTATTGATAGTAAGCACAAAACTCTGGACACATGGAGTGCGCCATATTCTCTCTCAACTGTTTCATTATAGGCAATGAGATACGAACCTCAATGTGTACTAACCAGTTGTTGATTCCTACACCAGATCCCTTGTCCCAATGATATGCAGGTGGACTCCCATCCAAACAAACTGCATAAAATCATGATTTTACCCAAAACATGTCAAAATAGTAGATATATCAAGAGAGAAAAAGGAGATTTGAGTTTTAATTAGTTTACCAGCTCCTTTTTCCACTGCACTTTCAATATAAGTAATATTAACATAGAAACCATATGTTTTCAGCACGCTTAGTGAACCTATCAGTACTACACATAGCCATTGACGTGCCTTTTTATTCATCATCCTGCCCATTGATCAAAAACAAGAGAATAAACCTTTTTTTACTTGAAAAATAAATCTGAAAAAAAACAAAATCTATTTATATACTTTGCCTATCCAACTAGTGAACCTTTTGGATCCAAATTGAATGATTTTACTTCTTGTTGAAGAAAAATGGTACTCATAAAGTGCACTCCAACAGACAAACGACATAAATTAAAGCTGTAGTAAATTAATTGAACATAAAAGTGAGTTGCTAGTAGCTACATTCATCATCATGTATCTTCCTCTCCCCAATCGACAACTGAGGAGCAAAAGCTCATGGTAAGATCCAAATTGAATGATTTTACTTGCTGATGAAGATAAATGATATTCACAAAGCTTACACGGTACATCAACAGATGCATAAATTAAAGCTGTAGTAAACTAATAACAGCATAAAAGTGAGTTACTAGTAGCTACATTCATCACCGTGTATCTTCCTCTCCCAAAATCGACAACCTACAGAGCAAACGCTCATGGAAAAATCCGTATGCATTATGCAACCTCTGTTTTTCACAAATTGCAGAACAAATATATAACTAGATCTTAACGAAAACTCGTCAAACCACACAATTCAAATCGTATCATTACTGTTCGAATCTGTAAACCTCAAACGAATAACGATTACATGATCAAAAGCTATAAACCACAAATAAATCTCAAATTCAACTTGTTTCCATAACAATCTCGTCTCATGAACTGCATAAACAGCTTATTTACATTAACAGACATCGAAAAACGCTCAATCAACAGTTTAACAACGTGAACGATGAAAACAAACAGATGTACGTGAGATTACAGCACAAATGTGTGGGAATTGATACCTGTTACGGATGGAAACAAATTGAGGACGATGATATGTGAAGAAATTGAGTGTAATTTGGCTGAAAGAATAAGAAAACTCGAGAGTTGTTGTTGTCAGTAGTTATGGAAAAAGCTTTAGCTACTGCAATGGCAGCGTACAGTAGCAGTTGTGCTTTATCCTGTTTATTGCTCGCTTTACTACCAAAATATAGTAAAATATTAATATGCAATTTGTTAGGAATATGATTGGCCGCTGTTATTGCTCCGGTGTTGTTTATACTTTTTGGAACCTTTAATAAAGAATAAACAAAATAATCACTTTTACTTTTCAATATAATAACATTTACTAAGTGCTGGAAAAACGATTTTTAAGTGTGTTAAACGGGTCAGACACGACACAACATGATTAATACATATTTGAAATTAAACATGATATGATTAACTAATAGTGTCATTATTTCAAACACGAGAATGGACTTGTTTATATACGTGTTACATGACAATACATGTTTACTGAAATTGATATTATGTGTTTAATAACCCGACCCGACCCGACAAGACTAGTCTAACACGATTAATAAATACGAAAATATAATAAAGATAATCAATATATAGAATCCATGATGGTAATATCCTTCTAGAATATTTTCATAAAATATTCGAAATAAAAACTCATAGAAGTCTTAATTAAATATATATTAATTTATTGTATAAAACTGAAAAAATGTAAACAATTTTGATACTGTTATAAGTGGGGTGTGTAGATTAAGTTATGTTTATACACGATGTTATTCATGTCATAAAAATGTCGATTTATTTATGACCCGAAACATGTTTAACTCCAACTCAAACATATATTAACTTTTTATTGTGTTCATGTGTAGTTATCAAAAATTATTATGCCTGACATACCATATTATATAATACAAACTTATTTTAACTTATAGTAATCAAGTAAGAGAGTAAATCCAAGCTCATAGATATGTGATCATGGTGTTTGAATTTGGATGTTTGCTTAAATGAGATAATTACATAATGAATGATGTCCCAATGTATTTACGTTATTTTAACTTATAGCAATCAAGTAATAAATTGTTATTATACGTTGGGTACCCGTCACACATTACCAGTGACATAACTAATAACATTTTATATGGGCATTAAAAATATTAACGAGTCGGTGTCTATCAAGAGATATTTATTATCGGGTTCCAGTTTAAATCGGGTCACTGAATTATTTTAGTTTTGAGTATAGAAATGCTTATGTTTGGTGACAGAAACTAAATGAAAATGTTAATTGGTTAATTAGATGGAAATGAGGAATAGAAACTTGAAAGACAAAATTAATTGATATTGTGGAATTTAAATGGTTGTAGCCTGTCCGTGGGTCACTCATCATAGGCTTACAGCCCAATGTGAAATAAATGAGAAGCCCAAAACAAAAAGGAATTAGGAGAAAAACAAATAAGCAATTCGGTTGTATACATGCTAGGTTAAAAAGGTTATTATATGGGTCACTTAACCCCATGTCATAAATGATACCTCGGCCCCTGGATATAATCTTTTAGAAGTTTAATTCTACTACTCTTAAAGGGATAAAAAATGTGTAACCCTTGCCAATGTTGACACGCGGCCTATTGAATTTATTGGTTCATGTAGGGGTGACTTAACTATTTTAACTGTCCTAGGCGGACTCTCTTTTTTTCAACAAAGATTTTTTTTAACGGCAAATGTACGACCCCACTTCGGAAGATAGGTGTTATCTTAATTGGGCCCACCTATTCATATTCCAGGATCAACTCTGAGCATTTTGCTCAGAGTGAGACTTGAACTTATGACCTCTCTTTATTACATATCATAGGTACCTCACCTTAACCAGTTGGGCTAAGGATCATTAAGTCTTGATTTCAACAAATATATCTAGTTTAATTTTCCTTTTTTTTCAAACAACTCAATTCGTATTGTCAATTGTGGATATCTATTTAACATGAAATCAATTATTCAACCAAGGAGGTAATTACTAGTAGATAAACAAGCTGTTATTAAGTCTTGATTTCAAATAACTATTCAACATGTGAATTACTGGACAACATTTCAAAAAACAATTGTACATTTTAATGCCTAAAACACGGAACCTTGACAAACTATTGGATTGTGTTATGTATATAAAAGAATATTATTAAAGATGGGCTCTAAGCCTTCTTTTCCCTAAATAGAGCCATAAATAGAGCCATTGATGGGTGCATGGAATAATAATAGTCATGAATGAGTGTATGTTTTGTACCTAATAATTTTTATCAAAGTAATTCTTTTCATATTCTTCGAGTCTTAACTAAATCAAACTTAACAAAAATGAATTGATAACATTAAAATATGAACTATAAACAGGAGTGCGAGAGTGTGAACCTTTTGTTATCTATCATATAATATTATATGTGTTAAGAAATATTTTTACTCTAATAAAAAAATAACTAGAATAGAAAGGTAGCAAGATCATATTTTTCTCATCAAAATTTTCTCGTTTATCTGTCATATTAAGTGATTATATTAATTACTAATAATATTATAATCTTTTTAAATTAAAATATTTTTTAAATAAAGAAAGAAATTTTAAAGAAATATTTGTTTATAAAATAAGAAAATTTTCTAAAACATCAAACTTTTTTTAAAAAATACAAAGTGTTTTAAAAATTGGTGTTTTTAAGAAGTAAAAAGTTTTATAAACAAAAAAAATTAAAAGTGGGAGTTATAATAAAAAAGTTTATAAAAGCGACATTTTTAAACATTTGTTTTGAAATAAAAATTTTATTTTATCTATAACAAGGAAAGATTCGATCATATATATAATTAATAAATTTTAATTCTATTTAGTATTCTTTTTATTCAATCTGTGTAATACATGAATTTACTAGAGCTAGCATAGTTATAAAATGTTATATCATTTTACAACTTGAATACAAAAAATAGAATATTATATATTATTATATTACTAGTTTAAAAACTCATATATCACAAGTGTTTGAATGAAAATATTAAATTAATTATTATTTATTAATATTTAAAAATTTTAAAATAATTTTTTGATATCATATATGATTAAAATCTCCTATAACTAATTACTTTAGGTAATAAAACAATAAACATATTTTTTCTATTCGTCTTTAAAAAACTTTTGCTTTAAAATATTATTTTTTAAACATTTCAAATTTTTTTTAAAAAATACTACTTTTTAAACAACGTTGTTTTTTAAAAGTATTTATTAAAAAACTTTATATTTCATAAATTTTTATTTTTTAAATAAATATTGATTTTAAATTTAAAAAAACATGTTTTTAAGCTATCAAAAAAATATATATAAATTTCATTCGCATTTAATGTATCATTAAATGATTCAATTTCACTCTAGACTCTAGTAACAACAACATATGTTCAATTGGTAGATCGTAGATGGATCGTGTTAAAAATGACATATGACTTTTACAGATTTTATTTTACTAGTATAGATTTATTATTCTGCTAGGATTTGTGTGAATACTAAGATATTATAGTTTAACATTGTGAATTTTAAGTAATGAAACGAGTTTGTCTATAATAATGAAGTTGGAAACCCGAGGGGTGGAACCGACAAAGACAGATTCGTCCAAAACCCCAGTAAAACTGTAAAAGTCCCTTCAATTTGTTTTTATAATCTTTATATACAAAAATTATTGCATTTTAACCCCTGTATTTAAGTGAAGTTTCATTCAAGCCCCCAGGTTGCAAACCGACCCCATTTTAAATATTATGATTTTGTTTACATGGCATGCAAACCGTTAAAACATCACAAAGTGAACAATTTTAACGATTAGAGGCGCTATTGTTTACCTACTTTATCCTCTCTTTTTCTTTTGAATTTTTTTTTATAAAAGTCGTTTTATTTCTTCAAATCATCGCTTTATTTTTTGACAAAAAAGTGTCTACTGACTGTTATAACCATTAACAATTTAACATTTATATTAATAGTAAACATCAGTAGTAACACCATTAAAAGCATTCACAACTCATGCCTTATAATTATGTGAATGTGAAACCTTAAATTATATGTGATAGTTTTGAGTGGTTGTGAATAAAAGAGAGAGAAAACGTTACTGTTCATCTGTAAATTTAAGAATTCACTATTCGACCCTTATAAATTTTTTTAATATTTTTGAAAGTGGTTATTAGTGAAGAAGAGAGAAAATATAATGAAAAATATATAACTAAAATATATTATTTAATTGAAAGAAGATATATAAAAAGTAGTATTTTTTAGTGTAGTTATATGAACAAAAATAAAAAAATAAGATGTGAATGCTGTAATAGTAAGTTGATTCTTGTGACAAACAACTTCTATATAAAAATAAAAACCAAAAAGCTTGTAGTCCAGTGACACCATTTGTGTTGAAAAATGTACATTATAGTTAAAAGATTATGTCTCATGATAGACAAAAATCATAGGTTTATAAGTAGGATTGCAAGACATATAAAGTCATCAACAAGCTAACGTACCGTATTTATATCTACTCTAACAAAACAAAATAATTATCAGACAAATTGTCATTTTTTAGCATATACACGCCATCTCCACCAAAGATTGTCTAAAAGTCACTACCACAATATATTTACAATTTTAGTAAAATCTTGACTTAAAACGTTTCTTTAATAACTCTCATTAATACTATTTTAATCAAGATAACTAGTTTCTAGAAATAAATAACACTTTATTAAAATACTTTAATTAACAAGACTTAATTTTATTAAAATATAATGATAGTTAAATCTAAAATATTTTTATAAAAATGTTTGTATATTTGCGAATAATAAAATCTTTTTTTATACCTTAAATATGTTAGCTATATTTAATAATTATATTGATATATTATCTATAAATATACTAGAATAACATATATATATATATAATATATATATATATATATATATATATAATATATATATATATATATATAATCTATTATATAAACTTTTATATCAATCATATAAAACATGAGTAATTAACCTAGTTGCAAATAAACTAACTTGCAAGACACTACAATGAACAAGCATACACACCAACTACTTAAACACATCAACCAATGTTGTAAGGTTAGCCTTAGACAATGTGTACTACAATCACAACAAACAAACACGAAACTCAATCACATAAACGAAAACAACAAACAATCAGGTGCTAACATAACTGGTCTCAGAAGTAGTTGTAGACGACCCACGCTGCAACTGATGCAAAACACTTGTGGGCGAAGAAGAATTTGACACCGAAGATGACCTCAACGCCTCAGCCAGAGGCCCGCCCATCGAACCAGCATGGTAGGTGCCCCATAACATGCCCCAGTTCAACGGGCCACGTTCCCGATCGCCACTGATTTCTTGATCCCCTTGTTGACCGCTGTCATCATGCCCGGTTGAAAGTTTCAAAGAGAAGTCAGAAGATGCATCCCCTGGCGCTGAAATGGAGAGGCTTGTGGCTAGCACTTCTTGCTCTTCAATGGCTCGTGGCCAATCGTCGAAAAAGGGTCGAAGAGTTCGACCGCTTGATGGTTTGGTGTCATGTTCAGATGGTTCACCATGTGAGGATCCATATGCACCCTTGTTAATACTGGATTCTGGAATCCTGTGAAAGGTTAAACACTTATTCTTGAGAAACAGTTATTTTTACGAGTGGTAGTTAAACCATTCTTTGAGCAATTATGTCTTTTCTTGTGGGTCCCTTTTAACGTGAAAATTAAACCCAGTTATGAACATAGATCAAACAGAGTAGAGTGTTTTGGTTATTTTTAGACTATTGAAGCAAAACTGTTATAATTATCAAACCACAAGAAGCAAAATAAATTAAATCGTTTTTTTAAAATAACAATACACTTTAATGATATTTTTAAGTATTAAATAAACATAACATATACTATTTAAATGTCATATACTATACACACACCATGATAGTTAAACTTATACACTCTAAAATCTACAAATCTATTCAACTACGAAACTTAAAACTTTTTGAAAAGAAATGTTATCTATACATCTTGATACTACTAAACTTTCTAATAAATATCTTTAAAATTTATGGACGAATTGAATTCAACAACTCCAAAAATGTGAACGATTTGATAAGTATTTCAGTTAAAAAAATATGAACTGCAAGTATATAGAGGAAATTGCAAGTGTGTACAGATGGATGACAGTGAGTAAATGAGAAATAAACAGATGAGAAAGAAGTAGTTGGGTGCAGGCGAGTGTACAGTGACTATATGAGTGGCTGGGGTTAGTTTTAGCACTAGATTGACCTACATTCTACGGTCCACACACCTATTTTATTCCAATTATTTAAACATCTTTTGTCTTTATCTGCCAGTTGGTTCCACCAATCACACACATCTATCACAAGTTTTTATATCATTTTCCACAAATTCTAGGTCCTTTTTACCTTTTCCTACTTTACAATTTTTATAAAATACTTTATGTAATACTTTATACATAACCATACTAACATTCATAGTAAATTTTTTATCTGCATTTATAAAATTGCATTAAAAGTAACTATATTTTCTTTTTTTCTTTTAAACTAAATAATATTTTTCATATACTTATCATTCCTTTTTTTTACTTTTTTTTCACTCACTGTCACTTTAAAAAATAGTTAAAAAATTTATAAGAAATGAACAGTAATTATTCAAATTAACCAATTCACAATAACATTTTCTCTCTATTTCACTAACAACCACTTGAAATCATTTCATATAATATAACAAACACACTCATTTCATATAATTCACAATAACATTTTCTCTAACCATACTATATTCCGTTCATAGCAAGGCTATAAATGAAATTTACGGAGAGTAAGATGTAAACAAGCCTTATCGCTATCTAATAGGATAAAAAAACTTGCTAATAAAAAAACCCACGACACCAATAACTATAGTCAAATCATAGCACACAATTACAAAAAAAACAAAATATTACACCACATGTTAAATAGTTTACCGCTAAGAGCATACAGTAACAATACATAAGCAAAAGAAATGTATTAAGAAATCCTTATCCTTATAACCTATAAATACAGTAGCAATACAAGAACGTAATAACTTTAAACAAGTTGATTAAAGACAAAATAATTTTATTCATAAATATAACTTAAGTAAATGTATCCAAGTTTTATATGGTCATATACATGTTTAAAATGACACAAACATACATATACATCTGGGTATATAAGAATCTACATATTGAAATCAGATGCATACCAACATAAACGAATGTTTTTGATATTTCAAATGGTTAATAATGGAGTATTTAGCTAACCCTTATTAGTTTTCTAAGTTTCTGTAGAAACTATTAATACTTTATATGATCAAGAAACTACTTACACTATTTTAGACCATATGTATGTTTTTACATTGTAGTCGTGAAACAACAACTTCCTATTTCCGGTATAATATAATGAAAATGTCAGGGAGCAGTTTATTAAACTATGGCAAGTTATGAATCTAAGGTGTTTGGTCTGTCATATGAAATACGAAATGACCAATGCTATGAACATGACCCACATATCTAGCTTCAGTCATATAAATACTCGTTTTTCATATGTTATTTACGTACCCGACACTTCAATAACATTAATTCGTTTCAAACGGTGACACAAACAGAAAGAAATTCCACCATCCAATATGAGTTCGATCACTTCAACATTTTCATTTGCAAAATCTAAGTTCTACATCACTTATAAACTGCAGTTTACGTGGTCTACCTCGTTCTAAACTGCAATTTTAAGTGAAACGGTGGTGTTTAATCATTAATGCCTAATCAATATCGTATGAATCTAAAATATCAACAATGGCATCTCGGAAGACGGTAAAAAGACAAACTAATGAGGGGTAATATGGTAAACTCTCGAAGAAACATATTCTTTGCCAGAAGGATGACAAAGAAAGGGCAACTTTCACTGTTACCTGGGGCAACAGTAACACCTCAAAAATAATATCAACAACATTATTTTTACAACACTTGCAGTATCGTACAACTGTTTACACATTTAAGCCCATAAAATATCAAGGTCTAGAGGATAAGACACATGTACCTTTGATTAACATGTAGTTGATCCAAAAATGCATTATGCACACCACCACCCCCACCCCCACCCCCACAGCCACCACCACCACCGCCGTCACCGCAAACGGCGGTGTTGATGGTTGAGATTGGGGGTGTCGGTGTGGAGATTTCCACAGGCTTTCTTGAACGGTTGCGACCACGGTGAATGTGCCGTTCACAGTACTTGTGACCGGCTACAACGTCCCGTGAACACCTCCATTTTTTACCGTCGGTGCGCTTGCACCGACCCGGCTCCGGATCCATCCCCCACGCCCCCAATAACCTCCACCTGTCTGGTACACTGACATATACATAAATGTTACTCATCTCAAAAAAACTAGTCTGACAGATAAATAATAAACTCTACATTTGTTGACTATACAATCAATATTTGGAGTATATACTTAGATCATGAATGAGTAGTGGTTAATGCCTGTTAAAGGGCATTTTCTGCCATATTAGCGTAAGTCACCATTATTTTTTTATTAAAAACATAAATAATGGTTGATACCTCTGTAACGCCCTATCATTAATATGGATTTAGTGATTATTAAACGTTATAATAATAATACTCATTTAAACATAAGGCTTCATCGTAGTATTATGTGATGTTATTTATGGGTTTAACTCCCTATGTATGGGTTTAACACCCTATTACACATGGTGTTAAAGATGTTTCGGATAGGAGTAAGAGTGACTTACAAGGTGGGAAGTTGGACCTAGAGTAAGATGAAAAGTTAAGGTTGGAGTTGAGTAAAAGGTTCAAAAGCTGTGGTGGAACAGGTGAGCCAGTGAGCATGTGTCTGTATATCAAAGCCTGAACTTCTAACTCCTGCCATTGGCCTATGCTGAAGTAGCCACTCACACTTTGCATATTCATATCTTCTTCAACACATGACACATAAAAACAACAATAGTTATAATAAATAATAACCATCAAAGATGTATATAGAGAGATAAGTGTGTTACTTGAGGTTTTGATGGAGGATGAAGATGTTGTTTGAGGTGAAAACAGAGGTAGAGCTAGTGAGTGTGAAGAAGAAGGGTGTTGATGAAGGTCCATTAGGAGACAAAAGAGATGTATGTATGTATGTATGTATGTATGTATATATGTGTGTTCAAAGTGTGAACTTTGAACAACTGATGAAGACGGAGACAGTGAGTGAGATATATAGCAGGTAGTTGTGATTTTGGATTGGAATATGTGTTGATTAAACTTATTGTTATTATTATGTTATTGTTAAGATTGGTTTATTAAATATTGAAAAGGGGTGGTTTAATATAAGGAAAACAGCAGTGGAGTCTGTAGCGATGTTGTCTTGAAAGATGTGCGAGTTTTGGAAGTCTCCCTGTAGATAGAAGCCTAGGGCACTTGAATAAAGATATTAAGACATGACAGTTGAGAGATTAAATACTCATACTTTTTTCTCATTTTTTTTTTGAGTTATGCTAAAAAGCTTATTATAAATATAGTATAGAACAAATTATTTTATCATATATAACCGGTTAAGTTGATATACTTATAACATATAAATAAATAAAAAATTATGTGTTTAAGTCTCATTCTGAACAAAATGTTTATAGTTGAGTCAGAGGGTTTTTTCAGTAATAAGATTCCTCCTGTGGAGGTTGGGGTGCGGTCCCGACTGGAAAACGGATAGATGAGCTTGATTAAAATAACACATATCATTCAGAAAATGATCGTACATTTGCCATTAAAAAAATATAGTATATAAAGTTTACATAAATGGTTTTTATAGCTTGTTCATGTTATAAGTATAGTTTTTTAGTTTAAATAATTGAAAACTTAGTTTAAACATAACAGATGGTTGTAAGTTTAGCCTCATCGTTAAGGTTCGTTAGTTTTAACCTGATTACTAAACTTGTAATGTGATCTGACGAACCATTTGTATAATTTTCTCTAGAAAAGATTAATGAATAATAAAATTCAAACTAAATGAAAGTTCAAAATAGAAATAAAGTAAATGTTAAAAAAATGAACAAAATGTTAAAATAATGGAATTAAGTTAAAAAGTATATGATTTATAACATTGTGAAAAGTTAATTCTGTTTTTATGAGGTCAATATGTCTACCTAAATAGCAAAATTGAAAAATCAAATAACATTGTGAAACCTGAAAACCAGAAAACGATAACGAATGGTTTTTAAAATCCAAAAATAGATATTTAGGTTTTTGGTCCGCTTTAAGACCAAACCGACCCAAATTAACCCATACACATCGTTAGTATGAGA
This sequence comes from Flaveria trinervia, assembly GCA_025506515.1. Taxonomy (NCBI): domain Eukaryota; kingdom Viridiplantae; phylum Streptophyta; class Magnoliopsida; order Asterales; family Asteraceae; genus Flaveria; species Flaveria trinervia. The sequence continues at coordinate 5,773,128 of CM046448.1, forward strand.
CTATTAGCATAACTTGCATATGATAGGTGTAATATAAAGATTCATTTAAAGTGTTCGCAGTTTTAAGAGTTTTCATATTTGGCTGTATGTATATTTTTATTGATTTTTTTAAATATTTTTTACTATTATCTTTTTACAGCTTTTATTTGGAATTTTAAACTTGTTTTTGAATTTTTAACTATTCGATGTTTTCAATTGTCTTTAGTTTTAGAGAAATTGCACAAATGATCATTATGGTTTGATCATGTTACAAGTTTAGTTCTCAAGTCGTTAAAACTAACAAATTTTAACAATTTGGACTAAACTTGAAGCGTCTACCAAATGTTTAGATTAAATTTGGAATTTTAAACCTAGAGACTAAATTTACAAGATCAAACTATAGGGATCAGTTATATAATTTTCTCATAATCTATACTATATATAAAACATATGATATGAGTATTTTAAATTACCATAAAATTAAGAGTAATTATTATATTTAATGCATAAGATACAATCATTTTTTAAGGTAAAATATTATTTATGACATTATTACAAATTACCCCTTATAATTAGTTACATAGTTACCTTACACTTACTAACAGTTGCATAAACTTTATATTATCTACCCATAAACCAAAAAAACTTAATATGTTTTAAGATTCAACTATATCTTTTAATCTATCACATTTAAAAATATTTTGAGACTACAACTTAACTTGTGTTTTAGAAACGTTTTTGTGTAAATTTTTTGTTGAACTGATCTATATTTTATGATGTACAATAAGTTAATGCATATATGTGTACAAGTAGTCATGCGTAACCTATTTATTTTGATGTTTTAAATTTTAGCTTAGAAAAATATAATAGACTTTTGTAAAACTATTTTTAAAATAACAAAAAATTAAATACATGTCTCGGATGTAAAATAACACACCGCCGCATTGTGCGGGCACCATTATAGTAATACATATGTATGTTCTATGAAAATATACATGTTTTCATAATTTATAAGTTTAACATATTTATAAATTAAATGACACTTTTCTTGTGAGGTGAATAATTGAATAATAAATCAACAGATTTATCGGTTCGCACGATGTCCCAAGCACAAAACAAAAACCAATCTAAATTAAACATTTTCAACACTAGAAGAAATCTTAACCAAAATATAAATCGTCTTGTCTAACAAGCACAAATTGTTGAGAAAGATAAAATAAGATATTACTAATATTAAAGAGTTTTTCACACGACAACATCAAGTCGGAATAGGTGTTGTGTTTACAAGCGAAAATGGCTGAGGTGGTATCCTCAAACACCTTTTTTTCAACCGCATCAACACCACCCAACCTTAATTTTAACAATTTATAAATGAGTGTGACCGTGGTCTAAATCTTTTTTGCGTTTCCCACAAAAGAAAAAGGCTTGGATACAAAATAAGCTTTTGTATGTGATCCATAAAAACACACCCATGCACACATATATAGGGTTACAAACATTTACATGTATAATTAAGTTTGTAAGTGTAACAAATTTATGAATAAAAGCAAAATTGACAGGTATGTTAGGTGGATACTTAAATAGTAAAATTAATGTTTCATTCGGGTTAAGTTCCCCAAAAACTTTAACTTATTGCCACAAAAACTATGAAATGAAACAACAGTGATGTCATCTTGATGCTCAAATTTAACTTCGTTTTCATACCTCCTACAACTAAAGAAACACGTTGATTTCTTATGGGTGTGTTTTCTTGATCAATTTTTTTAGTAAACGTATGTGATCATCGTAAATGTTGTATGCATACGTGTGATGGTGTCAAACAATGTATATGTATATACGATTGTTTTGATCAGTGTTGTATAACTGTTATTTGATAATATGAATTACATATGATTCCGTCAGGTTTATCATTTAGATAACAACATAACCTTATCAAATGGGCTATAGAACAAGTTAGAATTATATTCTAAAGCAATGGGATATACATTAGTCCCTTTCCTTTTAAATTGGTGCATCATCATCAAGCTCTTTCATGGCAAGAAAATCAACAAAACTCAAGAAATGTCGAGTGACGGCAACAATTGGTAAGCTAACTTTTCTTTACCTCTTATACAAAATGAGTTTTACCGATCCATAAAACATATATCAATAGTTTCGACGTTTAATATTTGTGGTCTAAAAAATCATATATAAGTTAAAAAAACGATTTGAAAATAGTTAGTGTGGCTAAAAGGGTTTTATCTTGTATAAATTAACCTATCTTTACCTCTTATACATGTTCAAACACAGGATGTAGATAATCTATAACTTATAATAAAAAAAGATTTTTTGAAGCCACGTGTTATCATTCTAACACATCAAATAACACGTGTTATCATTCTAGCATATCAAAAAAATTATTTCCCGCATCTCTCTTATAATAAATGCAAAAATTATAACAACAATCAATTGGACTTTCCTCTATTACTAAATATGTTTAACAAATATATTTATATTTTTGTTTCTTGCATTTCTCATATTAAATGATAATTCTTTAAGTAACTAAATTAAACTATCAAAAATCTAAAATATAAATTATTTTTATTTTAATAATTTATTAATACATACAAAATTATATGATTTCAACTATATTATATCTTTAAAGATAGCGTAATAATTTTCAATTTCATTATTTTTTATAATTTTCAAATATTAGTTATATTTTTATTTTATCAAAAACTTATAACATCTAAAAAAATAAGATATTTTTAAAACTAATGATTTTAAGATGTTTTATTTTTTCACCCATATAATACATGAGCTCTAACCTAGTTTATTAATAATTTGAACTTCTAAAGTATATTTTAGTTTTAGATGTGTTTAATCATGATGTGAGGTTTCGTTGGCATTAAAGACTCTTGTAAATATGTCACATGACATATTATTAATGTTGAGTAACATCTTGTGGACTTTGTTTAAGACTTTATGGGGCCTTTTGTCTTTATCATGCTTAAGTGTTCACGCAACATACATAGATCTTTTGTGTACTTTATGCAACTCTTATTTTCATGTTTGCTTTTTCGGCCCTAGAATGTATTTAATACAATGTTAGAATATGGCTTTTTTGTATGGACATGCAAGTCACCACATACTACAGAATAATGAGTAGGATTGAACAATTGAAAGACAAAGGTGAATCAGAAAGAAGTGTTATTTTCGATCTGATTACAAAATTTCCATTAATTAACCTTTCTAAATACAAATCACACTCTTATTTATACTAGTGCCTTACGTGGATTTACGTATATCATGAATCATAGAATAACAGGTGATGACGTTCGCGGGTTGAAGTGATAACTATAACATGGTTAAGTACGTAAAAGAAGTTTATGAAGTTGCGGAGGCTTTGTTCTAGAGATAACTTTATTCTACTATGTTTTACTCTACACCACTCAACCTAATAAAATAACCATTTCACATCTTTCTCGCGCTTTGTGGCGTGCAACAAAAATATCTATGTGAACTAACACATTATAACAAACGCACTGATAATAATTAAAAGTTTGCACAAAACTGGTTAAAAACTAAATGTCAAAACATAGAAAAAAAACTATAACATGGCCGCTAAAAACATTTGAACATCATATAAGAAAACGAAACCTTGAACAAACTAATGTTTTGAAAATAAAGTATAATAAACCAAAGGAATTAACGATCTATAAATACATGAAAAGTAATAAAATTATTTTTCAACAATTTTAGAATGGTAGGTTCTATAAATGAAAGGTGTAATTTATACATATTAGAAGTTGAAAGATGCATTCTGTAAAGTTGAAAAAAAAACATTTGTGATATAGTTTTAACCTGTTAAAGAGAACCACGTATTACGGTAACCGGATCTTAAATAAATTTATCTAGAAGTATAGACTAAAATAAACACATCACAAAAGTAATTTTGGCTTTCAAAAATCAAATAAAGTAAAAAAATTTAAAAATAAATAACATGAAGTATAAAATTTTAAATAGCTGGCATACGAAATATAAATTGTAACTAAAAATTTGAGAAAATATAATAAAATTCTTAAAAAAATAAATTGATAAAACAAGCAAATTAAAAATAAAAGAAAAAAAATAACAGAAAATTTTATTTTTTCGAAAAAAATCTCTCTTAATTTTTTTAATTAAAAATGACAGAAAATTGATAATTAAAAAAAGTTGTTTATAGGCAAACTGATTTGAAAAAAGAAAGGGAGAACTAAAAATAAAAATTAAAGATAAAAGCTTATAACTTTATATCCGTTTCTTATAAACCTTTCTTTGGGACGAAAGATATACAAAAAGTGACCAAGACTAGATATGAAGTATTAAGAAAGCCAACGTAATACACAAAAGAGTATGATGATAAGTGACATCCCATGACTTTAGTTTGATCGGATATTAGCATTCTAAAGAATACACAAATGTAAACCTTAAATGTATAAAGAATATAAAAAATGAATAAGTGAACTAAAAAAATAAACATGATAATTTAAAAGGGTATTCTAAGGACACCCTACACAAAAGATCAACATGATTTGATTTGATATGTATGTAGACGTATAGTCGTATGCTTTTAAAATTTCATAGATAAATTGAGTTCCGCTTAAAGTGAATGTTTTTACGTTGAGGTCAATTAAGGAACTACTATTGAGATCACCCGTTCAATATGCGATTCCCATCCAAAAAGTGTGGATCACTTATAGTGAGATGACCTCTGGAAAGTCGTGTTTAGGAGATAATTCTTGGGTGGGTACAAACGACAATATTTCTGATTTTGTCAGTGAAAGATGTTCTTGCCATGCAGGATAGGTGGACGTTTTCTCCCCCAACGAAAACCCCGTTGCATGCCATATTCGTCTTTATGTTATGGTGTATTTGAAAGTCTAGAAACAACAAGGTGTGCAAAATAGAACGAGAAGAGTGGAGGAGATTGTAGAATAGATCAAGTTAATGTCTTTTTGCGGGTCGTGAATAGGGGAAAGGTGCCAAGTCTAATTTGGGAAGATTGACGTAATTTTGCATTTTAAAAGAAAGAAAACTCAGATGTAATGTTTTATGTCCAGCAACATGTTAGTTGATTCATGGTTATTTAAAAAATCATAAGTAACACGCGTGTATATATACGTATAACATATGTATGTACAAGAGTGAGTAAGTTGAAAAGATAGAATGACCATAGTAATCGATAATCGATAAAAGGACCTTTTAGAAATCTGACTGGCAAATCGTTTTATCTATTTATCATATTTACAATAGGTTGTTGAATTAGGTCAACAAATACTTTATCTATAACAAAAATCAATCTTGATACAGACATGGTGACAGGGATATTGGTTATTACTTAGTAAGCTATTATATATTACTGAGTTTATTGATATACAAGTAAAATCACCAGAAGTGTTTTTATTGTAAAAATATTATGCTTGTTTTGAAAATTTTTTCCTTATATGTTAAACCATTTTGAAAAAAAATCATGAAACTCTGTGACCATTTAAATTGATTAAACTTTAAACATTAATAAATTTTCACAAAGGTATCCTTTAAAAATATCAATGGGGGCAAAAGCCTATAAAAGAAGTTGCTTACCCTACAATAAAAACCAATGGCATATCGATACATGTTAGAACATTTTGAAAAAAATAATAAAACTTTGTGGCCATCTAAATTGATCAAACTTTTAACATTAATAACTTTGCAAAGGTATTTTTAGGTAAGTAAAGCTTATTAAAGGTTACATTTAGATGGAGGTGTGGTGTTTCTCCGTAAGCATGAGCCAAATATGCACTCATGGGAGTCCTTTCAGAGAGTATATCAGATGCCGTTATGAAAATTTGTCAAATTAAAAGCACAACTTTAATTCCCAATACGTACAATAACAAAAATGTAATTCTGAATACATTTTGTTAAGGTTAACCTTGTACATACCAGTATGACAATATCACAAGGCTCTTCTCCAAATGTTCATAAACATGATGTTTTTTATTCCAATAGCCTTAACATGATTCAAGCCTATGTCTTAAATCAAGATGTTATATATGACTTAAGTACGACTTTATGATAAGGTTGGCTAAATGCACCCTTAACATTTTGATTGATTTTTTTTCTTTTAAGAAAAAGGTTTATACGCTCATATATACCTGTTTGAACTTGAATACGACCGTATAAGCACTTGTATAGACCCGTATATACCTGTTTTGAGGTTGTATATGCCAATATTTGACTTATTATTTACATGTATTCAAGGGTACATCAAGTAAAAATACAAGTGAGGTAACACAATCCTTTTATCACAATATGAATATCCTTCCAACTGCTTTGCAAAGCAATCTTGAACAAACATGAAGACAAATGGTCTTTCATTACTTAAAAATATACATGAAGTTTGAAGGTGTATGCTAACTTGATCAAATAAATGAATGATAAACTGAAGCTATCTCTTTTCTAATTCATGAAAGATTAATCATTTTTATGCACATTTTGAGTTTAATAAAGGCCAGGTGAAATAATACCAGTTGACATCTGTTGGGCAGTTTGTGATGATGATTCAAGTCACAGAAGCAGCAATACTTGAATTTGAACATATGTACTTGAGGGCTTCCTGATTAATAGCAAATCTATATTCATGATTAACGAAGAATGACAGGAGAAATACATAAACATGTCAATATGAGTGCGTGCACGCGTGTGTGTGCAGGATGACATTCTCACCTGAAAAAGTAATAATCTTTACATCAATCAACCAGCACTAGCATCTCTCCCCATGTATGTCCTTTTCAGATTGGTACTCTAGTCACATATCAAGGATCTTGATATATCCCACCAAAGCTTAATCCTGGACATTTACAAAGAATAAACAAAATCATATATAAAGGACACACAACATTAAAGTTTCTTATTCACATATACTACTGACTTGAAATATATTCAAAATAGTTGTGAGCTAGTGTGATTTTACATTTTTGCCCTTTGCGTAATCATGTGTGTAATTTCTCATTCCCTGCAGATATACGCCTAGGTATTGTGTAGACTTCAAACCTTCAAGGGGGTGGCGCAGTGGTAAGCGCCTGATTACCTCTAGCAAAGGTTTCAGGTTGGATTCCAACTTCCACTGGTTTCGGCCTTTCACCCCTTGAAGGCTACTTGCTCGACACAAACTGTATTTTAACTGGTCTCATTGATTACAATGTATTGAAGTTTAAAAAATAAATAACATAAGCAAGGACGTACCAAGACATAGGAACATGCTCAAAGTGTAGCACATTTATCATCACCCAAATAGGTCATTTGTCTTATTTCCTGTGAAGATAAAAGAACTATTTATCCTGTTTATCTTAACACCCAACATATAAATCCAAATGAACACCAAATTCAATTTTTTTTTCTTTTATGTTTTTGTTTCAGAAGTTCATTTAAATTAGCATGAAACAAGCACCCTCACAAACTTGAACTAACAAAAAAGTGTGTATATTTTCATCCACTTATGAAGTGACTTACAAAGCAATATCAATCTGAAAATCTCATCTACAAAATTAAGGACCTACCATCGAGAAATCCTCGATCATTCTTGACTTTTCACATCTGAATTCTGGCTCCATCCATGAACTAAACTAGTATATGTTATTTCATCTAAATTGACACCTCTTTGAGACATTTCATCAAATAATCGAAGGGCTTCCTCAATCTTCCCTTCCTTTGAAAACCCGTTAGCAAGTGTGTTATAAGTGACAACATCAGGAATAACTCCCTTTTGTTCCATCTCACCAAGAATCTTAGCAGCTACTTCTGTTTGCCCAATTTTGCAATATCCATCAATCATAACCGTATACGTGATTTTATTAGGGTTTATATCATATGTAGACATTTCCTGCAGTGTAATTGTCACTTCATCCATTTGGCCCATCTTACAATAACCTTGGATTAAAGCGGTATAACACACAACATTTGGTGATAAACCATCCTTCCTCATTTCATTAAGAAGAATCTTTGCATCTTCAACACACCCATTGTTTGAGTACCCGTGAATTAAAGAAGAAAACGTCTCAGAAGTTGGTTGAATACCTTTACTTTTCATGTCACTAAAAAGTCTAATAGATTCTGTCATATCTCCGCTTGCGGAATAAGCTCTAATAAGCGTGTTATAGATAAAAGAATCGACTTCCATTTTCTTGTTGACCAGCTCGTTAAATAAATCTTTTCCCTTTTGGATATCATCGTTCTTACAAAACCCTTCAATTAAAGCTCCATAAGTATACACATCAGGAGTTAAACCTTGAAGTTTACACTTATCCAAAAGCATTACAGCTTCATCCATCTTACCCTTTTTGCATAACCCTTTTATTAGTGAAGTGTAAGTCAAAGTATCTGGTGAAATCCCTTGTTTGACCATCTCTTCACTTAATCGGAAACCTTCCTTAAATCTTGACTCTTTGCAATGCCATGAAATCAATGTGTTATATGTAATTCTATCCAAATGAAACCCTCTTTCTATCATTTCTTTGAGAATCTTTATCGCCTCCCCAACATTCCCAGATTCACAAAGACCATGAATAAGGGCGTTTGATGTCACAATACTTGGAGAAAAACGTCTTTCAAGTAGCTTAAACCAAAGATTAACAGCTTCTGAATGCTTACTGTGCTTACAAAGCCCAGTGACTATTGTTGTTAGCAAACTATCGTTTGGTCTCAAATCTCTTAACAGCATTTCATTAATGAAATGAAGTGCTGACTCCATTTTTGAGCACTTACATAGCCAGTATATAACAGAAGTAAATGAACCAGCGTTTATGGTTAAACCAAGTGATAACATTTCTTCTAGAAGTTTTTCAGCCTGATTCATTTGATAAGTATGGCAGAACCCCTTGATTAGTGTGTTGAACGTGACTGAATTCGGATTCAATCCCTTTGATGACATGTCATCTCTAACGTTCAGTGCTTTCTTCATATCACCCATTTTACAGTACCCGTTGATTAGCGTATTGTAAACAACCTCATTTGGGACAAACCCATTGGCTGTCATCTCAATCAAAACACTACCGGCTTCATTGTACTTCTCCACTTTCAAAAGACCATTAATAAGTGTACTATATGTAATAACACTAGGTTTTAGACCTTTCTTGATCATCTTCTCTTTAAAGACGAAAGCTTTTTCCAAATCTTGAATCTTGCAAAGACCATGAATGATATTATTATACGTTACAACATTCGGCAAAACATCAACTTCCTCCATCTCTGACAACACAGTCACTGCATCTTTAACTTTTCCATCCTTACACAGTGCGTTAATGGCGGTTGTAAACAGATAAACATCCGGTTGAAGACCTTTACGAAAAACGTTAAACACCTGATGACTTTTTTGAAGGAGATTTGACTTCACCAAAGAACTCAAAAGAAAGTTACAAGTGCTTAAAGATGGAAACAAGTCTTTTTCAGCAATTAGTTCAACGACATCCACCGCAAGATCAAGCCCAAAACCTTTGAATTGGGTACAATAAACATGAATCAACAAATCAAACACCCGTACACCAACAATCGCATCCGATGCAAAATGTAAATCCAAGAATGCAGAAGCAATCTCCAAGTGTTTACTTTTATGATCATGAACCAACACAGGCACCTTATCATCAATCAACTGAATCAAAACCAACCTAGCAGGGGCCTCAAGCTTCGAAACAACAAGCAAATGAATCAAAGAACAATAAGACTTAACAGTGAATCTAAACCCACAAGACTTAGAGGCAAAATAAAAGAAATTCAACGCTGTTCTAGGTTTCACAGAGCACCTGATATCATCAAACAAACTATCAAACACCTGAGGGGACAAATGGGTGACAATATCTTTACATTTAGACGAATCTAGAGATGGGTTGATAGAATTGAAGTTACCGACTTGATCAAATCTTGATTCTTGAACTGCAATGGATTTGGGTTTGGGTTTGAATGATTGTGTTGGGTGGTTGTGAATTGAAAGGGGTTTCGTTTAATCGGTGGGAAATTAGAGATTTTGAGTCTTTTTAAATCCATTAAGAGGTGGAATCGAATTGGGGATTGAGGGATTTGTTAGAGTGAAGGTTCATGATGGTGGAGAAAAGGGTGTTGTGGTGCCATGAGTTATGGTGTGTTTGAAAAGGGGCCACGAGATCTCAGAGGTTGAAAGACCGCAAAACCCTGCTGTAGGGTTTGGGCAGAGATGACTGATGTTAGGCCGATGTACCACTTGTTTTCATCATTTTTGTTTTCGATTTAGTAATTTTTTATTTTTTTTAACGACAAATGTACGATTATATTTCGAAAGAGATGTATATTTTAATCGGGTTTACCTATCAGTCGGCTTCATTTTATTTACATGTTATGGGTACCTTACCTTAACCAGTTGAGCTAAGAATCATTAGTTTTCGATTTGATAACTAAGAAAATAAATGATCTACTAATAAAATATTAGGTTTCGTTTGATTCAATAAATTCTTAAGAATTCAAATTGGAATTAGAAATTTTTTTACTGAAAAATTAATTTGGTTGGTCATGAGATGAAAATAAAATTAGGATTAAATTTTTTTTATATTCATATAAAATTTACTTTTTTTGTTCACTTAGACACTTACCCATAAAATGTTAGACAATTCAGTAAAATGTTAAACATTAACATTTCAATTCAACTAAAAATATTACCAACCTAACGCCTTATTAAATTTTATAGAATTACATTTCAATTTCAATTCCAGTTTTTTGCAAAAAAATCTATGAATCAAATGTCTTCTTAATGTTTTTTGACGTTGAATGACTCTTAAGTACGCTACATTATAAATTATCTTAACATATTTTGCACAGGAGTCAAACCTTAACTTCAATGAGACTACACTACTTTAAAATTATGGGTTTGCTATTGGACCCCACCTCTAACTTGTTAATGTCTTGTGGTATTTTATTAATCATTACAAGGTGATTTGGTGGTAAAATATCATAAAAGTTTCTTAATAGACTCGGTTTTAAATCTTCACTAAGTGAATCGTGTTATGCTATTAGATTGTTTTGCTAGGTAAGATTTAGGTTGTAGATTGCGTTTTGTTCTTAAAGACCACATATTTAGGTGTCATGTTAAAGAAGTTGTTGAAGATTCTAAGACGTCATTAGGTTTTGCCCCATCTTGTGATGCTGAAATCTTGATGGTACCATCACAAAATACATGATACATAATTATAAATTTATTAATCAATTTAAAAAGACTGTCATAAATTTAAAATTAACTTTACAAATTTTCAACATGTAAATTTTATCATCATAAAACTATACTTATTATAACTGTGATTCAATACATGAAGTTTGAAGTTTAGCTTGTTAATAATCACGCTTTTATTATGCTTCAGCTTGACTCGATCCATTCAAGCTTTTAGTGAAAAATTTTCAAATAACGTACGAGCAGATTAAACTCCTAATATTTCTTAAATTGTAATTCTCTTTATTTTATCCACTTATATCATTGAAAAAAGAAAACCTATACTATGTCACAAACAACATTTTGTACAACTTAACAAACAAGCAACAGAAAGGGCATGAACCAAGAGAAATGGGAGTGTACAATATTTATACAATCACACATTGTCAAAACTTAAATGCATATTATATAAGCTTATACATTTCTTTCACTTGTTTATTAACCTTTCAATTTCAAGGTGTTAACAGGAGTTTGTTTCCAATATATATGACCTCCATTCATTTCTCTTCTTCCTTTTGGAGAATAAACTGCACCTCTTGTGGTTTTTTGTGAAACTGCAGTCCATTGCCCACAACTAATAGCCATGTCCTTCAAATTTTGAACCCCTTCAAGGGTTTCGATGATCTCAGTCATCTTCGGCCTGTCTTTAGGGTTCGGACTCACGCAACTTAGGGCTAAAAGAGCCATCTCCTTGGTTCCTCTGACTGAATATTGGCCCGCTAATTTGGGGTCAATGACGCAACGCAACCTTCGGCTACTAGTCAAGTATGGTTTTACCCAGTCTACAAGATATTGCTCGTTTTTGGGCCTACTTTTGTCCATTGCCCGTTTGCCAGTTAGTAGTTCTAATAACACTACCCCAAAACTGTAAATGTCACTCTTCGTGGTCAAGTGACCTATATATACGTTAGTACAATCATTAGCAACACAAACACAATAATTATATATCAAACATGCAACCATATGTATATACATATAATAAAACAATACCAGTGTTAACATATTCTGGGGCTGCATAACCATAGGTACCCATTACTCTAGTTGTCACATGAGTGTTTGATCCTTCAGGGCCCATTGTAGCCAACCCAAAGTCAGATAGTTTTGCATTAAAATCCTGATGATACAAAAAAAACTAATTCAAATTACATGAAATAAACAATATATCCTAAAAGTAATAATATAGTATAAATGTATCTAGGTTCCATCTGTATTGGAGGATCATAATCTACAATAACTTATTATTATTATTACAACCCTATAATAAAGACGAGACAAAACTGTGACATGCAAAAAAGTATCTCAACTTAACAGGTAACATTAAATCTTTGTCTTTTAATGAAGTTTCATAAGAAAAATATACATACCGAATCAAGTAAAATATTAGAAGTCTTGAAATCGCGATAAATGACGGGCTTGTCAGCACCATGCAAAAACGCGAGCCCTTTGGCCGCGCCTATCGCAATCTTAACTCTGTTCCCCATGGTAGGCAAACCGAAATCCCTATATAACCACCGTTCGTGATTAGTTAACAACATTATTATTGTGACAAATTTACGAATAAAATGCAAACTTACGCTTGAACAAATGATTTTCTAAGCTTCCACGAGTCATAAACTCATACACAAGTAACCTTTCTTCTTCTTCACAACAATATCCAATCAATTTCACCAAGTTAGCATGCCTAAGTTGCCCAAGAAATATCACTTCCGCCTTCAATAATTCTCAAAAACAATAACATTAATATAATATATTGTCACACTTATAAAATATATTATATACTTATTTAAGTTCAAACTTACAAGCCATTCACGATGCCCTTGTAGCCCCTCAATGTCAAGAAGCTTAACCGCAACGGCTTGAGCCTTCAATCCGGACCGCATGTTCTCATCCACATAGCCCTTATGAACCGTACCAAACCCACCTTCACCTAGCAAGAAATCGCTAGAGAAATTTTGAGTTATGGCTCGTAGCTCACTGAGCTTAAAGTCGAACAAATCAGGACCAAAAGTTTGTGCTATGTCTTCGTGTATGCGTATAGAAGAAGAGTTACTAATGTTCGAGAAAGATATGTTCCTAAAAGATGGAGATTGACCCACACTCTTTGAATAATCGGACTTAGGAGTCCTACACCTACTGAAGTTGTCGAAGACTGTATGATCTTCGACTGAGCAACAGTTTGCTATAAACGGTTGCCAAGATCTTGAGGATTTTGATGAGTCTTTCATGACTAATGATGAAAATGGTCATATGTTGAATGGAGAGTGGATTGAAGGAGTATAAGTATTGGTCATAGGGATTTTTTTGGTTTTCTTTAAATTTTTATTATATTGTGTAACAACTCCCCAACCACTATGCCAATTTGGGTGTTTTGTTACAAAGCTTTAGAATGGGGTACTTGATTTTGACATTTAGGTGAGTATGGATATTGTGTGTATATGGTACTTTTACCTCTATGTGACATATGAAAGAAGATATAACGCTATTGGTTCGTATTTGAGATGAGGTCCAGAGTTTGTTGATTCTCTGACTAATTAGCTACATTTTATACTATGTGTATATATAATATCATCGCTTTCTTTTAGTTTGATTCTGTAAATTATCTTTGGTGAAATGGTTGAAATAAACGTAAAAGTATTCAATGAAATGTTATCAATTCACATATATTAAACTAAATCAACTTTTGATATTTGACTTCCTATGTTATTAATTTGGATAAACACTTAAAAATTTCTTTGGTTTTGTATAAGGTTTTGATAACAAGAAGAAATTAGATAAATTTGAACCGTTTAATCGATTTAAGGTATAAATAATGTATCTTTAATGTGTCTAATGTTTACTTAAAACTTTAGAAGAAATACAATATAATCGAGTAAAACAATTTGCAAGACATACAAATGTATTCATATGCATAAAACATTCTACACATTTTTTAAAAGGATATTTTATATTACAATATTAACTTTCAACTATATATAACACCACAATTATTTATAAAGTTCTAAGAAAATAAAGAAAATACTTTTATTTATTGAGTTTCAAGAAAATAAAGAAAATACTTATCTTTTATAGAACCTACTCCTAACAACATATGATGGGCCAATGAGAAATATAATATTGAGAAAAGGTGTGTAGTAGTTTGAATGGATTGGATGATAATGCAGCAATGGATTAGGGATCTTAATCCCTTCCTACTCCACTTTCAACCTACAACTCTTGAACCCATTTCACTAATATCTTCTCCTTATAGTATAACTATGAAAACTACCAAAACAATTTTTTAAATGAAACTTTTATGTATTCTATACATAAATAATTTTTTTAAGTGTAAAATAGTTACATGTATATTATCATATTTAACATCATATTTGTCAAGTACTCAATACTGCATAAGTATGAGGTTTGTAGGTTTCTCCGAGTGTAATGGTCATATCTTTTTAAGATCTTACATGATTATAGTTATTCGTTAAGATTTCTTTAAGTTGATCTAGCACAAATTCAAATTTGAAATATCTAAAAGTTAACTAAATTGTTGGTGATTCTATTATTATAATAATTTATAGTTCCTAGCGATGGGTATGTGGTGTTGATTAATCAACATATGCCACTTAATACTTTGCTCGTCCTAAACCTATGAAGTAAATTATAATTAATTTTATATCAAATCCTCATGCACATCCCAAATGTTTCAATTTACTCGTATGACTTGAGTTTTTCTTCCATTACTTAAAGAAGAATGCAATATCTCTCGAAGATACGTTTATATAACACCGTAAATTATGTGGTATATATAATACACTCCGAAACAATACAACAAATTCAAAACCATTTTTACAAGCATTTATCAACACCTTCATTGCATGTGTTCAATACACAACAAGGTATGAAGAAGACAAAACTAGCAACTTCATCATCACTTTTATCACGTATTTGTTACCCAAATAATATCTCAAAATCATTATCATGTATTAGTTATCAGAAAAATATTATCATCAAATGTCTTGTTTCTATTAAGAATAAAATATCACGCTTTTTTTTATTTTCATACGTATTATTTTAAAATTGAAGTATTTCATGTAATAAGTATTCACATTTCACCATACACGGTTTCAAGATTTTTTTTAAACAAATCAGTAAATACTAGTTTAACCATCTTATAATAAATGCTCACTAAATCAACATCTTTATGAATTAGGTAATTTATATTTTAATTTTTTTCCCACTCGTCACCCCACCTTTTGAAACAAAGAAAAACAGGAAAACAATGAAAAACTAAAATGAGTAGATGACACCCTGTAAACAGAAAATAACTAAACAAAATAAGAAAAACTAACGTGACTTTAATATGTCACCCGGCTGAAAAAAATATATAAAAACTAGGCGTTTCAAGTTTCAAACTCCATAAATTTAAGAATTTATAAAAAAAAGAAATTGAAAATCATCTTTTATATTTTTTTTGAACGACCAACGAATAATTTTTAAGTCCGGTCACCCGGGTAAACCCATTGGCGAAAGGTCACCCACGTCCGCGAACACAGACAGCGCTGGTGACCCGGCTCGCCACCGTTCCAAGAGAAACCCACCACCTAAAAACTCACTGTGGTAAAACTTTTAAACCACTAAAACATATTACACCTAATAAACCTCCAATATATAACCTTCGTTTTAAAAAATAATAAGATAAATCTTCCTATTATTAATTGGCATCTTTTACATTAATGTAAATATTGGGACACTTTATCTTATTGTAAACATAAAAACAAACAAGTCTATATCGTGTGGCCAACACGAAGCCCCACTCATCACATGCTATAACTGTAACAGTGTGGTGTTTACGGCCCTAGCGATTCGGGTACCTTGCGATCTCTCAACTCTATCATCACCAATTGTCTGCAATCTGTTAATGGTAATGCTCACTTTCATCTTAGATCATCGATTATGCGATTGTGTTCTTTGGATTTATTGATTTTTTAGATATGTGTTGATTTGATGGCACTTCTTCTGGCCAATTGGTTCGTTGTAGATGGAAGTGTGAATCTTTTGTTCTTCTGGGATGTTTAAGTTGCAAATATAGCTGAGTAATTTGGTTTATATGTTGGTTATTTGAGCTTTGAGGTTACCTAATTCGAGTGTTGGATTGCTTGGTGGAATTGGGGACTGATTTTGTGTTCTTGTTCTTTATTTTTTAGGGAAATTATTAAGTTTCTTAAGTGTTTTAGTGAACAAAGTGGGTCAGTTTTTTGGTGTTCCAATCTTGTGAAACTTTTTTTGTAAAATGTTAAAGTTAAGATTAAGTGACTTATAATATATGTATTCTAATTACTGTGCAGTGATTGTTTTTCTTGAAATTAACTTGAAGTAGGAGGTAATAATATGTTGAAAAACAGTTCACGAAATGATAACCCATTTTCATAAGTTTCGATTTAAGTCAATTTTTTTAAAAATGATAATCACCAGTAAATAGGAGTCACATATGTTCCTCTAGGTCAAATATATATATATTTTTGACATTTGTAAAAAAAAGTTCACAAGATTAGTACACTCTATGAAAGTTGAGTGATTTTAAAAGAAAAAGAAACTTTAAGTTTTGTAAAACACTTAAAGAAACTTGATTTATGAAGTTTGTTTTTTAACATCTTGTTATCATTAAATCTTGATTGTTTGTTCTTACCATTAGTAATTGTTGTTTATAGTCATCTTTGTTTGATGTATCTAATTTTCAGCTCTGAACAAAGTAGTATGTGCAGTGTTCCGTATTTGCTCTGAATCTGATGCAAACAACTGAACGCATTGATTGATAATCATCTCTTCAATTCTTTCCAATGGCTTTATTGTCTCTTCAATTCTTAATTCAATGCCTCAAGTCATGTTAAACCATTAATCAGTTATAGTTTAGGTACTCATGATCATTAAGGGGTTGTTCAGGAGATATGCGAGATGGAACCCTGTGCACCCGACATCTGGAGCCTTTTGGGGCATGGGGATAGGGTTTGGTTGTGGAATCGGATGGGGTCCTGGGTTCGGACCTGAGGTCATTGGTTATGTTGGTGCTGGTTGTGGTGTTGGATTTAGTGTTGGCATTACTCTTGCTGGTGTCGGCGTTGGGCTCCCTGCAAATCGCCTCCTTAAAGTTCCTTTTAGTGGTACACTTCTCTTCTCTTCAACTTCTAGTCTGCAGGTGGTAATTACAACCCATGTACTTATGGTTGGGTTAATTTGGGTTTGTTTTATTCTTAAGGGGTCAAAGGGTCATAAGCGAAAATTTAGCTACAAAGAAAACGGGTTCAAACAGGTTAAAAGTCTCGCATAGTCTATTTTTATCCACACAAAAAATGACATGTTACCCTACCTTTCTATATATTACCACCTCTGTCTTAATCCCTTTTTAACCTCAAATGTCAAAATTGAGTTAACACAAACCTTTTTCTATCTAGTTAGCTAGTTGTCTTCATAGTTGAACAACTACATCAATGAGAAAGTTCAAAATTAGTATTTATAACCTCAAATGTCAAAATTGAGTTCTTGTGATGTTGTGTTGGTTATTCATCTTTCGTGGGTGGAGCTCATCTACTCGAGTACTTGACTATGTACCTCCAAGGTTCATTGAGATAGTCATAGCATAGAGGTGGCAGTTTCCGACCCATTTGCTTAGAATGACTTGATTCGGTTATAACTGAAATAATATAATATTTGTAATCCTATATGATATCTAACACACGAGTCATCTATTGATTTTAAAACATTTGTTTGGAGAAGACTGTTGGGTATATTGATCTGTTTGCCACCTCTCTCTTGCTCATTAAGAAGTTCCATAACACCACCGTTCTCTTTACAGCTTTTATGGCTACAAGAAGTGGTGCAGTGGACTTTGCTCGATCTAATGGTCTACTTGGCACAAGAGGTATCACTGATGGAGTAAATGTAACGGGCCTCCAGAGATGGGTGTCAAATTTCAACCACGAACAGACAGTAGACAAAACGATAAATTTTTCAGGCATTAACAGATTAATGTCTTCTCAGGCAAAGTTGGTTTTAAATTACTTTGATGAACTCAAAAGTCGCGGTAATCATCCTCGTTGAAGGGTGAAAAGCACTTATCAATCCCCTTGCAGGCTTAAGCACACTGGAGATTAATGATCTAACCCTGACAGGATGATGCTAAAACATGAGCGTTAGGCACACTAGAAACTAGAAAGTTCATGTACTTGTTTCATTCATTGCTATTTGTTACATATATCTAGTTTTTTGAATGATCAGTGTGTTTAGCATGATTATCAAAAGTACATTATTTAATTTACCATAGGCTTTTTGTATACATTTGACTATTAAGATCAAATTTATCAGCCTTACAACTTAAAATAACGAATAACACATTATTAAAAACAGACCAACATTTATTCCTGAAAAGTTGCTTAAGCAAGCATTATAGTAAATTAACTCAGTATGGTTACATTTATGTTGACCTGCGGACCATAGAAGTCAACATGCCTGAAACACTCGAAAGTTGCATCAACTTGATGTGATCCAACATCATACAACAATCAAATACACATTATCTTTGGCCACAAACTTGCATCGTGATTGTAAGCATCCATTCTTAATCATCTGCACAAGATAAACAGAAATCAGTTTGTTTCAAACTTGCAGAACCAAATTGCATACACGCTGTTTTCACACACCATTTGGGCTGCAGTCGTTTCGTGCAGAATATTCATGAGCGGTAGACATGGATAACTGAGTTGTGGAAAACGAGTTCTTGCCACCAGCTGTATCAAGGCTTGACCATGGTTCCCTTTGTTCAGGCCACTCATCGAAAAATGGGCGCATCATGTGTTGCTCGTGTTTGACTTCGACCGGTGACTCAATTTTGCTGCCAAATAAGCAATGTTGATGATTTGGCTTTGACCCTGGTGTAGTATCAATCACAGGATCAAATGCATTAACCATGGTTAGTTGTGGGGATTTGGTTTGTAAATAAGGGTCGTTTCTTGATTCCGTTAAGGAAGTTGAAGAAATTTGGGTAGGCACAAGACGCCATGTGCTGTCTGCATTAGATTCCATGGTTAGACTCCTTGCACTTGGAGCTCCAGAAGAGTAATTTATATCATCCACATTGATAGTCAGGCCATGATCATACCTGCATGTGATTACAAAAACCAAATTATTATATAGTTATCTTTTTTGTCACAGCACAATTTAGGAGATTGTAAGCATATTAAATTCAGCTTAAACAACATAATAGCAATATTTTTCTTTATGTATTTTACATGTTAACAATAAATACAACTTGATATTTTTCATGTTAAATTGTTAATGGTTTGAAATTGCCACCTCCAGATGTAGGGATTCAAGACTTCAATCAACAGAGTTTACGCACTATTTAATCCAGTGAAAACATACAAGTTCAAGATGCCTATCCTAAGATCCAGTTACCGACTAAACAAAATCATGTAAAACACTCAGAATTCTAAAAAGATAACTTTTTTTTTTGTAAATTTCATAAACTTCTTTTAGGCAGAAGATAAAACTAACCTAAAAAGTGAAAGAAACCTTTCACCGACATTACTCTTCTTATCCAGTTACCGACTAAACAAAATCATGTAAAACACTCAGAATTCTGAAAAGATAACAACTTTTTTTATGTAAATTTAATAAACTTCTTTTAGGCAGAAGATAAAACTAACCTAAAAAGTGAAAGAAGCCTTTCACCATATGACATTACTTTCTTCCTCATTAAATTACGACTAACTTGATATTTTCATAACGTAATTGTGCTAAACCATGTATCCTATATCATATATTACATTGGTCCATTTTAAGGGGCTCTGAATGGCATATAAATCATGACTTGTTGCCTAAGTTGTAAAAGAAGTATCGTCTATTTGTGGGATTATGATCAAGATTTAAGAATTAAGCATTTTCTCCTTTTCTTTGGCACCAAATCAAAATTTAAGCTAATTTGCAGTTCATTTTCATAAATGTCACTAGAAGTTTTTAATAACAAATGTCCAGGTATCCAACATAAAATTATAAAATTAGCCTTAGAGACACCCTAGAGTGTGTCTGGATGTGTGCTTTGAAAGTAACTGTGTGAAACTGAAAAATCAGTAGCAAGATAATCCAGCGTAATAAAAAAAGGCAATAGAAGATGGTGTTTGGTTATACTTCTGTTCATTGACGTTGTAATAACAACCAGATGTTCGAGCGTGTGACAAAATCTGGATATATATATAGAAATAGAAGACTTTTTCTAAAAAAAGGGTAGACTTTTGTGTAACAGGGAAAAAAGTCTACCAAAGTGGGTTAAACAAAGGTGAAACATGTATGAAACTGATTGTTTAACACTTTAATAGCAGCATTCATTCCAAAGTCCAAACATAATAAACTATTATTGGACTGCAGGTTGATATAATCATATATCAGTTCCAAAACACAAATCCAAACACCCCCTACTCAGTAGAGCTTTATCTTTACAGGATATTAATGCTAAAACATTTATAAAATAATCTAGTGAACAAGAACCTGAAATTATTGTTGCTGATCCCATAAGCACTAGCATGCATCTGCAACTTTGATGCATTACTCCCGAAATCAATACTACCGAACTTGAGGTGGGAAACAAGTGTGAGTTCTGGAAGCTTCCATTGCCAAGATTCTGGTAACTTCTATTACCACTACCAGCACTGCTTACAGCACTGACACATGACACTGCAGTTGACAATGACTGAGATGCAGATTGAGATTCCACAGGCTTTCTTGAACGGTTTCTGCCACGATGCATGTGGCGTTCACAGTATTTGGAGTCTGGATACGCGTCTTTGGAGCATCTCCATTTTTTTCCATCTGTCCTCCTACACCTTCCCGGCTCTGGGTCAAACTTCTTCCCATAATATGAACAGTATCCCAATGCTAAAAGAATCAAAATTACAGCACAAGATTAATCAAAAAGTTCAGCAAAAGCTGAAATCTAATTCAATTTTGGGAGATTATTAGAGCTTTGAAAGTAACTGTGACACTAAAAGTTGCAAATCAGATGGATCATACAAGTTGGGTAACAAGCCAATCAAAGTCAAATTGACCTACAACACTTCTTGTCAATATTTCATGAATAAAATGTTTTAAGATGCCTTATACATAAAAATACACTGGTAGCAACTTTTCAAGGTACCCTTTTAAGCTAAGTAGGTAGAGAAAGAACCATATCCCACATCACCACAATAAATTAGTCAAAATTGTCCGCTCCATGTGACTAAAAAGACCACTGCATAACTCACAAGAGGCAGATATATGCAGATAACACAATAATGCACCAGCAATGAAGATAATTTGACTTTTCTCAAAATAAATCCAAGGCGAATAAAAAAAAATCCAGATGATAATCTACCAGCCAATGTATCGCATATATATGTATGTGACTATGTGTGTGCAGCAGTATTTATGGAGTAACACATTAAAATCAATTAAATAAGCTACAATCCTATTCATTCATTAATAAATTAACAAACACACACCCAAACTATTACAAACTTAATGTGAAACCGAAATGAACAGTAAATTTATTAAACAATAAAGATAATCTTCCTCACATACGCCTCTTCATGCAAACAAACATAACTGCAACTGCAAACAACTAAACACTTTCATCACTTCCATAGTTCCATCAGCACAAACCAATAAATCAAAACCCACAACCTACCATACCGATCAAACAAAGACAATAATCCAATTCTACAAACTTACAATTAGGATTACTAAAAAACCTAGCGGACAACGCCTCCAAGCTCCTCCTAATCGGAACAACGAGGTCGTACGGAACAGGAACCCCCGCGACCAAATACTTGTATATGAGCGCTTGATGTTCCAGCTCCTGCCACTGCACCGCCGTGAACGGCGGCCGAAAGCCGGAAACCCCACCGCCGGGGGGCGGTGCGGCCACCGTCGTGCTGGCACTCATCGTTTTCAGTTTGTGTGGGTAATAAACCTGCAACAGATGAGAGGTTTGAGGGAATTAGACATGTGTTTGTGGAGATTTATGCAGAGGTATACGTGTATGGATGGGGGAGAACGATGGTTTTACCTTTGAAACGCAGATCTAGGGTTTTGCCATGCGTGGGCACAAAGGAATTGGGAGTGTGGGGATGAAATGTTAGGTGAGTTTGAGTTTACATTTTTGTTTTTGTTTTGTGTGTGTTTTTTTTTTAATTTAGGATAAGTTTGATGTAATTTAGAAGATAATTTTTTTATGTATTTTGTGGATTTGGGTAGGAAATAGTTTGTGTGGATTTTATGGATAAAGGGGATTTTTTTTTTTCATTTTTTAAGGTTGTTTTTGGGTAATTTTAAATAGTAATCAACTTCTAAAAGTGTTTTAATTACGTAACTCAAGTTTTAAAAGTGTTCCAATTATATTATTCAGTTTTTATATTTTATACAAATTACAAGTCATAACATATTTTTTAGCATGTTATACTTTTGGATTCAGTTATAAAATATTTTTTTATCTTTTGATACTGATATGGAACGTTGACGTAAATTTTAGGTATTTTTTTATTTTTTTCATATTAACATTTTTTTTATTTTTAATATAATTTTATATATTGAAAATTCTGACTCCCACGTTTTTTCCATCATTACATTCTTGTCATAATAAAATTTGGTGGATTCGATTTGATCGTTTGGTGGTTCACTTTGAGTAAAATATACATGATTGACGAAATTAAAATACTTTTGAAATTTAGTTACTATTCTGTGATATTTTTCTTTTTTTCATAACTTTTGTCTTGAGTAAGACTGGAATTCGTAAGTTTTCCATTATATCCGACCTCTTACCTATAAGTTGAATAATATTATAACTTCTATTGATACATGGAGGTTAGATATTTAGATTGGATGTCAATATTTTGAGGTTAACTTCATATATGTGGAATTATGTTTTTTAGCTTAATATATATGATAAAGGATTTTTGTGTGTTTGATGTGTGTTTTAAAATAATACGGGCTTAACCATAATGTATAATAGTTGATACCCCAAAATAGTGGATGTAGTTTAACAGGAAGAAGACGAGCATTTAAACCGGAGTGAAACTCTCTAAACAAAGAGTATGACAACTCTTGGTAAACATGTCAGCATGTCAAAAGCGGGAAAGAACATGAAGAACGCAAAGCTATCTGATCACCATTTGTTTCCTAAACAAAATGAATGTTAATATCAAAATGTTTGGTGAGGTTGCATTAGGTTAGTGGTCATATAGACTGCACCAACATTTCATAGTTGAAAATGAAGATACAAAGTGTAGGACAATAAAGCTCAATAAGAAAGAAAAATAAGGTATCGAATCACGAATTTGTTGGATGATTTTAGTTCAAATTGATTGTTAAAAATAAATTAAATCTTAAGTTGATTTGTGGCTTGTTAAGTTAACATGCGCTCACTATAAATATAATTGGTAAGTTCAATGAAAAAAATATGTTCCTATAAGGATTCAGATTTAACAACTTCACAACTCTTCTTATTTGATAATTACGCACATAAACTACTTAGACATAAAGTAATATTAAATCCCTTTGTTACCTTCTTATAACATTCAATTTTCGTTCACGTCTGGCTTAGTTTTGGTTGGGGGTGTAACGAGGGCCGAGTCTAGCCCGTGCTCGCCTATTTGACATAAGATAACTTGAGCTCGAGCTTGATTTGTTTATAGTCTTTCTATAAAGCTTGAACTTGGCTCGTGAAAAGTTTCAACTCGAGCTTGACTCGGGCTTGGCTCGTGACATAGAGTGAAGGAGAATGAAGAGTGATCCAATTTTCTAATAACGTTTCAAACATAAAGGGCCGGTCGAAACATATATAAACTACAATACGTCTAGGGCTCCATATCTATTACATGTCCCATGTTAAATATTTGTTTTTATAATATTTGTATCTAGCTTCTATTTCAAGAATTTCATAAAAAAATTACTTTATAAGTAATAAAATGATGATATACAATGAATACTTTCTAGGCACCGTTATGGTATTTCCAAACAATTTAATGGACGTTGGGAAAACCATATTTGAATGTTATTTTGCATCTATGCTAAAGGAAACACATGCTTCGAGCGTTCCATATTGTTTACTTGTGTGAGTGTTTGTAAACTAGTAAAATCCATAAGGTTTAGGCCGTTTGCAACCATCCCGTTTTCCTTTTTTTTCGTATGACATCAGCGACACATCAGTTTTTCATTTCTCCAGTTTTTTCCCGTTTTGCCCGGTGTCGTTCCATTTCTTCCTCGCATTCCCCCAACATGCATAAAAGGTGGAAAGGTACAAGTTGCATTTGGATTGTGTCAACCGGTGAATAAAAGTGAATTTGGTGGGTAATAGAACTAGGGGCATGGTGTTCCTGACCTACCTCGGTTTTTCAAAATTTTCTAGATTTGCCTTATAATTGTTTTTGCATTCCATACCTGTTTTATATATGAATTGGATATTACTAGATTGTTTTTAAATGTAAATTTTGGCTTGATTGACAACAAAGAGTTTGCTCCACTACAAAAACTTATAGTGTTCATTGTCGTGCCTCCTTGAAAAACCTTCCCATTAAAGTTGATTTTTTTCAAGAACAAAAGTGTGAAATATTTATCTTGTATATTTTCTTCTTTTACTATATTTCATAATTTCTGGTATGCAAATTAACCTTTATTAGTACAAACGTGTTACAATTTAGGCCTTTTTCATATTAAGTTATTTAATATTTGAAGACCTTTATATATAAAAAGATTAATGTTTAGTATTTTGGTTATTTAATATTCCTCTGAATAATATAAATATATATAAACTCCCTCATCCAAGCCAAGCCAAACCAATACATTAGAATCTTATTCATGTGACGTTGTTCTTTTTGCATATGTAATATAGCATTTTATTTATCAACAACAATATCTATTTTAGATGCTTAAACTACTCATAATCAGATTTAAACAACGGTAATTTTCAAAGAGTAATTAACTTTTACCATTTGTCTATCACTCATGACATGTATATAGCAAAAAAATATATTTATTCTCATCATGGATTCCATTTTTGTTGTTTGTAAATTATATTTGAATGTTTATTGATTTATGATGCATTTACATATATTTATTCGCATATTATCATTTCATTAATCGATATCGACTATTAGTTAGTTTAGTTAAAGGTAAAACGATTGTTGAAGAGTGCATATACCGTCTCAAGGTTAACTAAATTAATCGAAATATGTTCCTATAACTAACTAAATATCTTTACCATACCATTTGATTCCGCGTAAATCTTGAAATAACTAAAATAATTAAAAGATAAATAAATACACTCATCAACCCAACACGTTAGCACATGTGAGAGCTGAAGATGGTATCGTGAAAATTGCACTGGTGATGAATATTTTATTATTAGTTTGTGACTACCAAACAAAACAAATATAAAAAGACAATAAGTACACGTTTTAGAAAGTCGCCTAAATTTATTGCTCGCATGGTTGTTGGTCAACTTTGATATGTGGTACTCATGCATCGTTAACTTGTACCTTGTTGTTATTTTTTTCAAGAGCTTTGAGTCTTGCTTCTTCTTTTGCCTCTTCTAATGCTTTGATCAAATTCTTCAAGCAAATCTCCGCATTCTCTTCATCCGATTTCGGCATCAGATTCTCGGCAACGTCTGCTGGAGTCATCTTCGTCTCCGCCAACATTCGATTGATGGGTTCAAACAACTCATGTGACTCGAGATCCAAGTAATTCCTCGCAAGAACCTTAAACGTCTCATAACAACAATACGACATCTCGATATGCTTATCCATCCGCCCTCTCCTAATGAGAGCCGGATCAAGCTTTTCAAGATAATTCGTCGTGAACACGATCAACCTCTCACTACCACAAGCCGACCACAACCCGTCAATAAAGTTCAACAACCCCGATAAAGTCACTTCACTCCCCTTTTTTTTCTTATCATCCTCCTCCTCTTCCTCCTTTTCGCGAATCGGATCCTTTTCATCCTCTTTACTCTCTTCCTTCTTCTTCTTCTTCTCCTTTCGCTGTCCCGTAAGATCAAGCGAACAGTCAATATCCTCGATCACGATTATCGACTTACTTGACGTCTCAATCAACAACTTCCTCAAATCCGTGTTATCTTTCACGGATGTCAGTTCAAGATCATAAATATCATACTCGAGTAGGTTAGCCATGGCAGCGATCATACTTGACTTTCCGGTCCCTGGTGGACCGTAAAGCAGATATCCTCGCTTCCATGACTTCCCCACCTTCTTATAGTAGTCTTTGGACTTACTAAACGTCATCAAATCATTCAAAACGTCCTTCTTCTTCTTCGGGTCCATCGCGAGAGTATCAAAAGTCGAAGGATGCTCGAATATGATATGACTCCACATTGTCCTCTTGTTACCGGACCAACTTTCACTCTTGTTGTTAGTATACAACTTCCTTTGCCTCGTTTTCACCTCGATCGCCTTCCCCTCATCGAGCACATGCTTTAAGTACACATTAGTGATGATATCGCGATGCTCTCGTCTACATGTGAGCTTGTAGTACCGCTTCTCTTCATCACCACGATACGAAAAAAGCGCGCGTTGTTCGGGGATCTTTTTACTCGAAGTCCACCAAATCTGAATCCCATTGAACTCATCAGTGACTTCTTCATACTCATCCATGCTCAAGACGATCGATTCACTGTCCTTTACGACGTTTGCTTTGAGCCTCTTAGCTCTTTTGGACGAGTGGACACTTAGGTAACGTTCGATTTGAACAAACGCTTTGCTTCGTTTCCAACTGTCTACTTGGTACTCATGAAACGTGATTTCAACATAAGGGTAGATGTAACTCATAACTTTGTTAGCGTATTTTCTAACATCCCTTTGAAACTCTTCGGGAAAGAGTTGTCGAAAAAACGCCCAAACGAACATAACGACGGCCATCGCGGACCCTAAGTGAGTCATTTCCCCCATCATCTTCGATCTCCTTCTTGTTGATCACAAGTAACGTACAAAATGGTTGCTTTAATTTGTTAGATTAATGGTGTTGTAGATTGTAAGTAGAGGTTGATGAATGAGGATGAGCTGAAGGTGTGATGTTAAATAATTTATAGGCACCGAGTGAAGTGCTTTTTGGTATGCAAAAAAATCATTGTTTATTAAGTTTTTTGTAATGTCAAAGTTGTCAAGTCGCTTTAAGTCTTTTCTTTGTGTGAAAATTAACATGATGGAACCAATAGGAACTAGGAAGTTTCCCACGAGTAAACGCGTGACACTTAAAGTAGAATTAAAATATTATTTAAGGAAGACTATTTGAAAAACACGGTATGGACTATGGTCAATTAAATTAACTTTATATTTTTTTGAGATCAGAGTTTTACAGTATATAGTACTTCACTACTTTTACATGATTTATAAAATTTTTTCATCGAACAAAATTGATTTGATCACTTAAATGATATTAGTCAAATAGATGCCTATTTAAATATTATTTTTAGTAAATTATTTTAGAAGAAATAAATATACTGTAATTAAGATAAAATAATCAATTTTTTATATTTTACTTTGAGTTAACTACACATAATATAAATCATATTGTACTCCTAAATTTCAAAATTTACACGATTGAACCTATTTATTATAAATTTGTAACTTTATTGGTTCTTCCGTTGGATGAACGTTTACATTCCCCGTTGAGTGCATCTCACGTGAGGGTGTTTTAGTCAATTAGATGTATTTGGTTAAATCCCACCATATATATCCCTCGTATCTTCCTTTAGTCGTCTTCTTCTTCTAACCTCAAGCATTGTCAATGCTGATGTCCAAATATGGTCGATTAGTACATGTTCAAACTTCGTGACTGATTACAACTTAGGGTGTCGCTTCTACTATAGTCATAGACGAGTAAGAAGTTGGAACTCTAGATGGTATACATTTTTGCGTTATGCCCGCTTATGTGCCCTTGTGCTGTTGACATTATACCTGGCCTTTTGAGAGAAAGAAACAAGCTTGAACGTGAAGTAAGCAACTTGAGAGCGTAAATATGATTGAAGAAAACTATAATATTTGTTTTGTTCCTAGCTTTTGGGTTAATGTTTTTATTTTAATCTGTATGTTATAAAGGCTATAGTAATAAAATTTATGAGTTTGAAAATAGTTGATTGTAAAAGTTTTGCGTATGTGATCATATTTAGCGTCAATTTCCAGTTACAAATGCCATACACAACGTAGAAGTCAACAAATGCCACTTTCAATGTAAAAATATGTTTCTTGTTAATTTTATAATTATTTAATATGTAAATAATCATTAAATAGAAGGGAGCCTGGCAAGTACGAGAAGTTGAGAAGACTTGAATTATAACTAGGTTTTTATCCTTCGCGCGTTGCGGTGGCGTTTGTGCGTGATAAAGTATAGATTACGATTGGTTGATTTGTTTCCTAACTAAATTTACGTTAAAACATAGGGTAACTCGATTTTTTCCTATCGAATGAAAGCATGTTATATTTGACTCAATTATTTTCCAAACAAATTTATGTTGAAACGTAAACTAACTCACAATGTATAAAAAACACATGTATATTACAAAAATGTCCGACTCATTTTTTAGTTAAATTTACATAGAAACATATTTTATATCTTCAAATGAAACATATTATATTTGATCCAATTCGTTTCCCAACTAAATTTACATCACTTTTTTATACCGTCAATTAAAACGTATAATTTGACTGATCTGTTTTTTTTTTTCAAACAATCTATAATCTATAATCTATAAATATTAATAAAAGAAGGTTTTTTGCCACTTGTTATATTCTTAAACCATCTTTTTGACACTTTTCATTTTTCTAAAATCCTCATTTTATTTTTCCTCTAAAATGATATTAAAGTAATTTAAACACTTAAATATTTTCTCTTTATTCATAAAAACTAATTTGGTCAATTGATATATTTTTATCTGTCATCTATATTTTTTTAAAATCAAACTATGTTTTTAAAATAATTTTATTAAGAAAATTAAAAGTTATATATTTTCTAAATAGAATTTTCTATAAGTAGTTTTATTAAAACAACCAGAATAATTAGAAACTTAAGTTTTTAATAAACAAGATTTTTATAAACAATAATTTTTATAATAAAATCTTAAAACGGATATTTAAAAATAAACTATTTAGAGAAGAGATTTAAAAATAGTATAATTATTTTATCTTTTGAACAAGTACGTATATATAGTTTTATACATATCTTATATTAAAATATCGTATTGAACTTTTCGTGTTTATTACTAACTATAATTTGTTTAACTAAACTATCTATTTATTTATATATCTATCTGTCTATAACCTATCAATTATTTATTTACTTGAAATAGCTATTCATATGCAATTATAATCATATTATTATCTTCAAACATGGTTTTATAATTCATAAACTTTTATTACTAATTATTTATTATTTTATTTATTCAAGCAATGTAATACACGGGATACAAACCTAGTAGACATATACAATAAAAGACAATAATAATTGATCATTTAGTTTCCAAATTAACATATATATAATAACATGTCATATTATTATATTATTAATTAAAGTAAACACAAAGAAAAAAAAAGATCTGCAATTGGGTTTCGAACTGCAAACTTCGGAATGAAGAAACCTACCAACTCATCTAAGCCTTCAATTGAATCATATTATAAAATCCTTTTATTTAAAATGAAAAAAAACAATAATAAAAAAATAATATAATCAATGTTGATACCTACATAGTTAATTAACATAGGGTTGAGTTATACAAATACTCAATTATATTATTGATTTCTCTTCATGTATCCATATATATGTATAGAAATAGATAAAGAGATGAATATAAATTGAATGTACCAATAACACACCCAAAACAAACCATATTAAAACACAAACAAAAAAGAAAAAAATAATAAAACACAAACAAAATAAACAAAATAAAATTTAAAAAAAAAACCCACCGACAAAACCTTTTAATCAAAATAGTAATGGGTGACATTGAAAAAAAATTATCTATTAGAATAAGATATTTAAATTGACTAAACAAGAGTCCTGATATTTAAATATCATTTCAATATAAATCTAACACCCTTAGAATTTAAAATTCGTCATATAGACCTATATATATCAGCTTATAACCCTCTTGACAACCTTTAAAAATTTTTTTCGACTTCAGTGTTGAAATTTGTTATACGCGTCATATATGTTTATGTGAAGACTTATAGAGGGTCGTATAGGGTTATAACCCTCTGTCATCCCTTGAATTTTTTTTTCTTTTTCAGTGTTGTCGACCCTATACGTCTCATATAACCATATACGAGACGTATAAAAAGGTGTCGGTTTATAAAAACCGCGTTGCCGCGGATCTCTTTTGGGTTTAAGGTACTTTTTCTAAAAACTGTGATCATCGTGCTGACGCAAGTAAAAATGACTGTTAAATAATAAAATAGCTAATGTTTCAAATGAAACCATTTAAACGTTTAAATATTAGTACACATAAACACATGTTAATGCAAAAAAAACATTTAAAAGTAGCAAAAACTTCATACAAAAAGAAAAATATAAAAAATAACTTTTATAAAAATAAACACAGTTCTCACAAATTATATATTAAATATATTATTTTAAACATAACCAGTTATAAGTAAATAGAAACATAATAATCATATAATACATTTATACGTGATGGTTGACAGGTTTAGTGGAAGAAAGAAAAAGAGCGAGCTAAGTAAATAGTAATGAAGTCGTTTTATGTACCACCATTAAAACAAAACGATACAATGTTTTATGTTATGTAGTTAGTTTTTTACCATTCATGTACATTCATACATGGTCATGTTCAAATAACCAATATCATATATCACAACTAAACTTACAAAATTATATATGTCCTCATATTATTCTAGCTTGATATAAAAACCTATATATAGTGCGTCTAGAACTTTTGTTTAAGGAAATATATATGTAATTCTCTTGTTCACTAAACCTGTCAAGCATCACATATAATTATTATGTTGCTCTGTATTTATACCTGGTTATGTTTAAAATAACGTGACATAACGTGATAATTATTCTTTTTGCCGTGCGTTAATTTTGTGCATCAACGCAAAATAAATTGTTTTTTGTTTAAATCGTGACTAAAATGGAGAGAACGTTTATAAAGGTGGTCAAATAAATATTAATAACGGTATGTAAAAGATTTATATTTATCCTTCCTACTCAATTCCTGATAAGCGATGCAATAGATTCAACCGGAGAAAGTAAATTATTAACTAAGTTTGTAATATGATTCCCATTTTAAAGGCATGAGATTTTAATATATAAATTATTCATTGAGCTGGATTCCACTGAAAGTTAAATAAATTGAAATTTGTGTTTGAAGTCGATTAACAAAAACATAACACTCTCTCTCTCTTGCAATGTTTGATCACCACCACCACCACCCATCTCCAACCTTTCTTCCAATGTCCGGTCACCACCACCAACCATCTCCAACCGGCCTAACCATCGTCGCCCACCACCACCGCAACCAACGTAGAGCCACCGCAACACCACCATCATCGCTACAACAACCACCGCAACACTGCCATCGTCACCCACCACCATCACTACAACAACCACCGCGACACCACCACTACAAGAACCATCGTAGCATGACCACTACCGCAACCATCGCACCACCACAACTATAGTCGATAGGAAGAGAGGAATCAAGATTCCAAGTGACGCCCGAGAAGGAATGTTAGCTGCTGAAAACATATCTGAGTTAAGCGAAGAATGCGACACTGAGGTTTAGGGCCGCTGCCATTGCTCCGGCAGCGACGGCTTTCGCAATCCAGCCATCCACATATAATCTCAACCGTTGCATCACAGACTTATACTTTCAGTTTTATCACTTGTACTTTTATGGTGTGCTTTTGAGAATTGTACACTATGCTTTGCTGTTGGTACTGTGGCACTGTGGCCACCGACCAAAACGTTTAATAGGTATTATAATATAATATAATACTTAAAGTTATCTAGTAATCACCCTGTGACATACTAGTTCGTAGTCAAAGTTCAACAACAAGAATACCAAATGATGCTAGTACCATGATATCATGACTCACTCTCATGTCTATTTTAAAGAAGCTTACTCTCAATTTAACCTTTCGTCTTATTATATACACAAAAATATGGTCGGCTGCCTCTTTATCTTTTTATAAACTGAAATTACTCCACACGACACCATAATACACCACAACCTTACAAAAAACAAAGACTAAATGCATGCTAAATGCCACTTAACACCATTCTATAAATTCATATCATACTTACTTCTCATTAGTCATTACAACACAACTCTATTAACAAAAGCAACGTTAATATTATCGATGATGATGGGGGATATGACTCAGTTAGGGTCCGCGATGGCCGTTGTTATGTTCGTTTGGGCGATATTCCGACAACTCTTTCCCGACGAGTTTCAAAGGAACGTTAGAAAATACGCTAACAAAGTTATGAGTTACATCTACCCTTACGTCGAAATCACGTTTCATGAGTACCAAGTAGACAGTTGGTTCGAAAGAAGCAAAGCGTTTGTTCAAATCGAACGTTACCTAAGTGTCCACTCGTCCAATAGAGCTAAGAGGCTCAAAGCGAACGTCGTAAAGGACAGTGAATCGGTCGTCTTGAGCATGGATGAGTACGAAGAAGTCACTGATGAGTTCAATGGGATTCAGATTTGGTGGACTTCGAGTAAAAAAGTCCCACAACAGCGCGCGTTCTTCTCGTATCGTGGTGATGAAGAGAAGCGGTACTACAAGCTCACATGTAGACGAGAGCATCGCGATACCATCACTAATGTGTACTTGAGGCATGTGCTCGATGAGGGGAAGGCGATCGCGGTGAAAACGAGGCAAAGGAAGTTGTATACCAACAACAAGAGTGAGAATTGGTATGGGTACAAGAGGACTATGTGGAGTCATATCATATTCGAGCATCCTTCGACTTTTGATACTCTCGCGATGGACCCGAAGAAGAAGAAGGACGTTTTGAATGATTTGATGACGTTTAGTAAGTCCAAAGACTACTATAAGAAGGTGGGGAAGTCGTGGAAGCGAGGGTATCTGCTTTACGGTCCACCAGGGACCGGAAAGTCGAGTATGATCGCTGCCATGGCGAACCTACTCGAGTATGATATCTATGATCTTGAACTGACATCTGTTAAAGATAACACGGATTTGAGGAAGTTGTTGATTGATACATCAAGTAAGTCGATAATCGTGATCGAGGATATCGACTGTTCGCTTGATCTTACGGGACAACGAAAGCAGAAGAAGAAGAAGAAGGACGATAGTAAAGAGGAGGAAAAAGATCCGGTTGAGAAGAAGATCAAAGAGGAAGAGGAAGATAAGAAGAACAAAGGGAGTGAAGTGACTTTATCGGGGTTGTTGAATTTTATTGACGGGTTGTGGTCAGCTTGTGGTAGTGAGAGGTTGATCGTGTTTACGACGAATTTTGTGGAAAAGCTTGATCCGGCTCTTATTAGGAGAGGGCGGATGGATAGGCATATCGAGATGTCGTATTGTTGTTACGAGACGTTTAAGGTTCTCGCGAAGAATTACTTGGATCTCGAGTCGCATGAGTTGTTTGAACCCATCGCGCGAATGCTGGCGGAGACGAATATGACTCCAGCTGACGTTGCGGAGAATCTGATGCCGAAGTCGGATGAAGAGGGCGCGGAGATTCGCTTGAAGAACTTGATGAAAGCATTAGACGAGGCAAAAGAAGCAGCAACACTCAAAGCTATCGAAGATGCAAAGATCAAAGCTGAAGAGGAAGCAAGTAAAAAGAAAGAAGAAAATGGTCAAAAGGTACAAGAGAGTGATGCAGAGTTAGCTGATAAAGAGGGTGATAAGGTACAAGTTAGTGATGCAAAAGAAAAAGCTGTGACGAATGCGTAAGTAGCAATAAATTTAGTTATGTTTATAACAAGTGTGTTTCTTTTGTAATTGTTTTCATTATTAGTGTAATTTTCAACTTTCAAGTGGTTCAAGGGTCACTATATGAACATGTGAACGTGCTGGGGTGGTTAGAGTATTTAATTATTTATTCTTATTTCCAGATTTCCAGATTAGGGTGGGATCGTATGCTAAAGAAATTAACGACGTGGTGTTAACCGTTGAAATTAAACCATAAAAATGGAAATATCAAATGATGAAGATAATAAATACCCAAATTTGTTAGGAAAGTAAGAATTTGAAAAGTGTGTATATTTTGATTAAGCATACAAGCTTTTAGGTCGCAACGTGCGTGTAAGTAATATAAACATATTTTATTATTAACTAAATTACAATCCCGTGTAATACACGGACAAAATAAATTTATTATACAAGGTTTATAATATAAACAGTTTATATATTAAATATTGTGTATTATACGAATTGAATAAACCCATGTTTTACACATTTGAAAATTTTAAGTTAACATATTTTAAATATTGATTATGGATAGTTATTTAATAGCTATTATAACATTCACAATTAAGAGGAGAGAGAAGCGGGAAACCAAATATCTTATGACTTATAATGGTGACAAGTATTCGGATTTATTTATATTTATTAGTATAAATATTTAACTTCTAAGAAATAATGTTAATTGATATAATTGTTTGTCAAACATAATCTTTAACGCTAATGGATGTTGATGGTGTTAGATTTTTGAAAATTCAATAGTACTCTTCTAAAAAATTCCTTGTGTAACTAAAACTAACATAGCGCAAGAGTATCCACAATCCACTTTTTAAAATTTGGTGAGTGTAAACCTTATATTATATAAAATTATTTTGAATGGTTTTGAATGAAAGAAAGAGAAAATGTTAATATTTATCTATAAATTTGAAGATTTACTGTTTAACACTTATCAATTTTTAACATATTTTAAAGTGGTTGTGAGTATATGAGAAATAAATTGTTATGATAAAATGTATAAAAATATTATTTAATTAAAAGTAAAATAATTAATAGTGATTTTTGTTGTAATTATAAAAATAAAAAAAAGAATGAATTGTGAATGACCACCTCTTTTACATAATTTTTTCTATCAAATATGGCTAGTAATTAGGAATGATCAGGCATTTTTTTTTACATATATCCCCCTTTCACAAAAAAAGTTACATATTTTCTTAATACACAAGTTTCAATGCTTAAAATACAATGTTTTTTAAACATACTTTAGGGATATATGTAATTTCAAAAGTTTAAAGAGTGAAATATGCAATTGCCTCTCATTTTTAAATTATTATGTGAAAAAACCCTAATTATCTAGAAATTCTAGTTTTTTTAAAGAATAAATTGATGGTTTTGCCCTTTTCAATCATCCAAATTATAAAATTTGTAATTAATGTTTTTGCCCCCATTACGGCACCACCAAGAGTCCAATACCATGAACAATATTGACGCTTTTGACCCTTTCTTTTAGGATTTTAGTGCTAAAGAATGTTTGAAAGCAACATAAGTACATAACAAACGTGAGCCGTTCATTTGGATAAACCAATAGACCGGGTTCAAAATTTCGTAAGACAAAAGTTAACCACTTTCTTGCATGTATACACTTTGCTTCCTTTGAAGGCTACTTTTGTAAATTCAGACCTAACCAAAAGAATTTAAAAAAAACCAGAGATAATTTTTGATCACTAATATTTCCTGTGTATTAAATAACCGAAACTCAATAAATAGCCTATGCCTTAGCGAGTTACCGGTATAAAGATGTGATAGAAAGATGTGTCTGTTAATAACGCTTCTATCCCGTAACGGACGAAAGATGTAAATTTTATAACATAATTAGTAGACATATGAGTTATTCGTCTTAAAAGATTAACTAAAAAGGTATCCAATCATAGAGATATTATAATAGACAAAAAAATAAAGTTACAGTTAACCAGATAATGATAAATTGATAATCATAAAACGTTAATAACTATAACAAAACAATAACTAGCAAGCAAAATTGTGAAAACATATGATAATGATAAAAAAAAAAATAATAGATGATAGGTAGAAAATTGTAAATTCTCATCATTACAACACATGCAGAACACACCATAGGAGGTTTTCTATTCCTTCTTACCTGGAATTGCTTTACTTTTCCATAAGGACTTCTTCTCTAAAAACACCTCATTGTTTCAAACTATTGTTTAACTTGAAGTGCAAGTTAATCAACCATTCATCCATGCAGTTCATTAATATAATTAATTACCCCCGCTATATATTTGCATACATGTATGCATACGTATCAATTTCATGCAACTTCAAATATTCATCTCTCAATCTATATTTTACAATCAGAGTTCATAAGCTACATTGATCACTTGATCCAACAATGTCGAATGAAATCGTGTTCTTTGATTTAGAAACAAACGTTCCCAAAAAACCCGGGCAAAAGTTTTGGGTCTTAGAGTTTGGGGCGATGGTGGTTTGCCCAAGGAAGCTAGTTGAGCTAGAGAGTTATTGCACGTTGATCCGACCAGGTGACTTGTCGGTGGTCGGGTTGAATCCCGCAAGGTGTCATGGGATCTCACGAGGGACGGTGTTAAATGCGCCATCTTTTGAAGAAGTTGCTGACAAGATATTCAGGATTTTGAATGGTAGGATATGGGCTGGACATAATATTCGAAGGTTTGATTGTGTTAGGATTAAGGAAGCGTTTAAGGAGATCGGTCGGCCTGCGCCTGAGCCCGTAGGGTTGATCGATTCGTTGGGAGTTTTGTCGGACAAGTTTGGAAGAAGGGCTGGTGATATGAAGATGGCTTCTTTGGCTTCTTATTTTGGACTTGGTGAACAAAAACATAGGTACGAGACTGTCATTTCATGTTCATGTTTCACTGCTAGAAAATTGGTCGTTTCTATGCAAAAAAACATGTAACAATTAACAATGTTTACCTACGCATTTCTGACAAAAATGAGTTTGTGGAAAAACTCTATCATGAGAATGTTTATATGATAGATTTCCGACGTATATTTCCTACACAGTTTTGAAAAATAAACTTTTCCCAACGTATTTCTCACAAAAACTCTTCTTAGACCTCTCAGGGACATGTGTAGGAAACAATGTTTTTCTACATATTTTTCGCAGAAAGTGAGTTCTTGGGGAAATATGTCGTGGGAATCTTTTCTGACAAAATTTCCGACAAATATTTCCAACAAAAAGATTATCATTTCATGTTCGTGTGCAGGAAACATCAGTTTCCTATGCATTTCTAACAAAAATGATTTTGTGAGAAAATCTATCATGAAATTTTTTATGACAAATGTGTCCTACACATTTTGTACAAAATCTTTTCCATACATATTTCTAACAAAAATTCTTCCTATGCATTTCTTGCACATTATTTTCCTACACAATTATTTCCTTCACATTTCCATGAAACGATGGATATCCGTTAAATTGTCTCCATCGAATTGTCACCATATTAGGCTATTAATTTCATCGAAACATTAATTAGCCCTTTTCCAGTAGTGTTTGTACACGAAATCAATGAGAAATTAACAAAAACGTTACTAGAGATCATAAACTTAACGATGTCTTAATTAACTACAGGAGTCTTGATGATGTACGAATGAATCTTGAAGTTCTCAAGCATTGTGCCACCGTCTTGTTTCTGGTAACACATTAAACAAGTAAATTTAACTTATTTATGTGTTTGAATGTCGTTTTAATGTTTTTTGATGTTTTTCCCATGATTTAAATCAAGGAATCTGCGGTTCCTGGTGTTCTTGAGGATCAATGGCAGCACAACTCATCACCGAACATTACAACCAGAAGTAGAAGCAATGTAAAGGTATGTTTCATGAGAAAATTACTTAAATGATTCATTTGTTTAATTATATTGCATATTTGATTTTTAAAATAAAAAAAAAATACTGAGTCCAAACTCGTGTGTGTTGCATGTTTGGTCTCCACGTTAAATCCCGTAAGTTTTATGCATTTCGCATAAACTAACAGGAGTTGACGTCGGGGGACAAAACATGCAACATGCATAGAAAAATTGGACCAACTCTGCAATATTTAA
Source organism: Flaveria trinervia (assembly GCA_025506515.1). NCBI lineage: Eukaryota > Viridiplantae > Streptophyta > Magnoliopsida > Asterales > Asteraceae > Flaveria > Flaveria trinervia. Next base: position 5,811,404 of record CM046448.1, read on the forward strand.
AATTAAGAAACCAAACGTGCAATTTGGTCACAACACATGGACCATTTATGCAATTTTCTCTAGGACTTATTAATTTTGTCTTTTAACTTATTATCACCAATAGTATTGATTGTAATGCATGGTGATTAAGGAACCGCATGTATCAAACACAATGAATAAAAGATGGCATCAAGATCAAGCCGCATCGATTAAGGAAACACCAGTATCGAACAAAACAAATAAAAGGTGGCTTCAAGATCAGGCACCACCAAACATGATGACAAGAAGTAGGAGCAGACCCAATGGCGAAGAAACAAACAGGAAATCTCTTGCGGTGCTCAATCGCCATCGAGTCGTCCCCTACCCAACAGGAAGCCTTAGACAGGTTCAATGATTACTATGATCACGAATCTGTTTTGGTCAAAAGTTGAAATCCACGCATAACTGGATTTTAACTTTTTATCTGTTTTCTCCGCTTACTTTTCATTGCTCGTAAACAGATTACTGAAAAGGTGAAGAACATGTTGCAAAATGCAAACACGCCATTGAATAATCTTCTCAAGCATTCTCATACGCTTCTCAGATGAAACTTATCGATTTAATTCTAACTTTATAATGAATTTTTGGTTCGAACTTCAGCCTTGGAGTTGAAGCTTTCGACAATACTGAAATTCATACATGAACCTAGCTTCTTTCTTCAATTCATTAAAATTCTTTGACTCTTTTATTGTACATTCAAGTTCATATTTAATCTATGTAAACATGTTACTATATGAACAAATGTAAGATTCTTTTGTTGAATCATTTGTTGTTATATACATTTTCTATACACGAGCAAATATAATGTTTCACTAGTATATATTTCTGAAAAAGTATATAAAAAAGTATATTGGATGGTTTAGGGCCGATTTTGTTTTGGGCCCAGATAAGCAACCATTTGGGCCTTTTCATCTGGACCCAATAGAGTGAGAATCTGCAGCCCAGATCCTGAGGTTATCAAAATAAAATTACAAGCTCAAAGATTATAATAACAAAAATTAACCTTTTTCCGTGTTCTTTCATACCTTGAAATAAATCAGTTATAGCTTTATTCCTGAAATTAAGTATTTGCTTTCTGCATAAAACAGAATGAACGGTGGAGTGACTTTACTAATTTATATATTACACGGGTTAAATAAATAAAATATAAAATAAAAAAATTAATTATAAAACAATATTGTAAAATAATGTATGATTGAAATTACATATGTTTAAAGATTATAAGTAATACAACAACGATATCAACTTTTTAGATATATTTTGTAAAAAAACTAAACATTTTGTTTTAAAACAAACAATTTTAAAATAATTGTGTTATTCTAACTCCCCATTTTAGTTATTTTTTACTTTTAAATGTTTTACTTATTAAAAACACCAATTTTAAAATATGTATATTTTTAATAAACTTTGATGTCTTAGAAAGTATCTTTCGTCTATAAAAGAAATTAGAAAAAAATTAGAAAAAAAACTTGATGATAAGAATATGATGTTGCCACGTATTTTCTTAATTACTTTTTTATTAAAGTATAAAGATAAAGATAATTCTTCCACATATCATTAATCACTACTTATTTTTCAACTTTGAATTTATGAGCTTTATATTGGATATGTTGGCTGTTAGTCTGTTACTCTTAAATATCAAAGCTTACTAACAAATAGACTAAAAGAAAATCAACATTATTTTTTTGCTTAAAGAGCAAGGTTAGCAACCATTTAAGTTAACAATCATGTTAGATCTATAACTATCTTATAACAACCTTAAATTGATCTAGAAAGTAACAATTTACGTGTCATTAAAAATTTTATGATAGATTTGATCTAGTTAAGGTTTACCAACTTTGGTACGTTAGAATTATATAGTTAATTACACACACACTCATAAGTCATAAACTCATAATTGTCGTATTTTAACGCTAAATTGCTTCATTCACTAAAAAAACACCAAACTCGTTAATGTGTGTATTCAAAACCGTGTTAAAACTCTTAAATGTAAAATTATTTGATTTGATAAATTCATTCCATGTGTGTCATGAAGCATGCTTAATATTAAATGTTATAGTACACGGCTTGTTTAATATGTTATTTTGTTACATGCATTAAGAACGTCTTCATGGCAGTTTATGGGATGATTATTCAATTTGTTACCTTCATCTAAAACCTCAATCCAATTGCTTATATGGTATTCAAATATTAAAATAGTATAAGTGATAAATTTGATTGGTCATGTGTCGTATGTGTTAAAATTATGTATTTTCAATAGGGGTTTGTTGGCATGCCGCTATCAATTCCATATATAATTGGTGTCTTATTAAAAGTTAATATATATTATTTTTTTTAGATACACGACTAAAGAGTTGCCAACATATATAATATCTACATGCAACTTTTAACATAATATGTACTTTTTCAGCATATTTAATCGACTGCTTTTGTTAAATAAATTAAGACATATCTATTACAATAACAAGAAAATAAAATGTTCATCATATCGTGTAGAAACCATTCATATAAAAATTAAAATAAAATAATTTATATTAATATAATCAATACAAAAGAATATAAATTAACAATTATAATGTCTTTTATAATTATAAATTTAAAGAAATAAATGTAAAGAAAGATAAAAGTTGAGGATCGTGTTTAACATAGGGTCCTTAAAACAATTTCCGAGCCTCTCAGGAGAACTTGTTTTGTTTCCTAGGGTACAACAACCGAAGCAGTTAGTACTGCCAAGATTGATCTAGAACCCGAACTTGTTTGTAGAAGATAAACCAAACAGATGGAGGATCTTTGGAGAACTTGTTTGCTGCATGTTTTCGAGTAATGTTGGTGTGTTTTTCTTTTGAGACACCCTCAGTATTTATAGTGGAATTCGAACTATAACAATCACTCAACCATCACTCAGCCATTAATATGAAATCGTAACAACCTATTTAATTCGTCATTAACAACCATTTGTTTCGGTCAACTTGTAACCGAAACTATTACGTATCACAGTTCTGACAGCGCACGAAGGTCAGTCGCACCTGACCAGACCCTTGACCCAACCATAAAAAATACTAAGGCGGCTCTCAAGCGGCTCGCGGCGATGTGAGTGTGCCATCAAAGCGCCCACATTACGCCCACGTGCCCACGTCGCGCGCGCGTGTGCGAGGGGAGTGTGAGTTAAGGGTGCTTCGCACTCTTTGTGAATCCACTTAGTGTAAAATTTTAGGAAACAATATAGTCAAGATGTTATAGAATATAAATCATTTTACATTATTTCTTTCCTCTAATGTGGGACAACTTCCCACACCATTAATTTCTAATGTCATTCAACACATTAATTTTCATTCAACAATTTATTTTATTGATTAAAAATTAATAACCATATTAATATCATCAATAAATTTTCAACATATTGCATGTGATTTAGATGTAATTTCTAAAATTGTGTTATCACTTTAAACTTAAAACAATTTTATGGGTTGTTATAAATCTCAAATGAATAATTCTGAAATAACCAAGAAACATAACAAAGGCTGTGTTTCGGTAGACGATAAATCATCACAATCTTTTGTTGAAAAGACATCATGCTTCACGAAATAGTGCATATTTAATGGTTAATTCTTCAACTGGCTTTTATCAATACGAACTTTATTGCTACTAGTTATTGATTTCTTTCGATGGAAACTAGGTTGCTACTAATTGCTGGTTGTCAGAACAAACACTAAATCCTTCAAATCCTTCCGTTTCTACTAATCACTTGGTTATTGTTAATCATGTAATTAGTATTGTCTAAGTATATCAAAAGCCAAGAGCGTTGCACCTTGGATCCCTTCAGAACATAATACCCCCATTGACAATCATTGTTCGTAGAAATCCTTGTGGTAAGTGACGTGGTATAAAAGAAAAATAAAAAGTAGAGGTTTATTCTTGCACTCATATACCTATTATGATATATAAATTGGGTTTGACCTTGAAAGGTTGCCACAAGTTGAGCTCGACTTGTCTCATTTACTGTAGTTGATTAAAGGATGCTCGATGTATGTGAGTCTTGAAATTATTTATAGTCATATATAAATAAAGAGTACATTACCATTTGCGTCCCTGACTTTTGTTCATTTTAACCGTTTGCATCCTTATAGTTTCAAAACCTTGAATCGGCCCCTATACTTTTAACTTTTTTCTTGTTTGCATCCCTGTGGATGACGTCATTAATGTGGACAGTTAAATGCGCATTTTTTTCTCTCTCCTATAGGGACATTTTGGTCATTTTTTCTTTCCCCCTTCTTTCTTGTATAGGTTTATTTTACATATTGTAAATCCCATTTTCACTTTACATTCTAACCTTCCATTGAAGCTCAAACCCGATTGTGTGATCGTGGCCTTAAACCCATCATCATCTTCAACTATTAAGTGACCGTAGCAAGTGATTGTGGCCTTAAACCCATTTGAAAGATGGTTTATCCTACCTGGTATATTCGTGACACAGATGATCCAAGGTTTAATTCGATTGAAGTATATGATATGTTTTCTTCAAAATCAACTTAAGTTAGGGGTTTATTTTAGTTTCAGTATGTTCTAATATTATAGTATACATTGTTATAGCTAATGAGCCTACTTATTTTACACTTGAAATCCATCATGGTGGAGAATTTGTGAAGTTCCCAGGAAGAAGGTATGTGAAGGGCAAAGTTACATACGTGGATATGGTAGACATTGATGTGTTGTCAACTTATGATGTTGATGCTATGATGGAAGAGTTAGGTTATGATGGGGATGAGGTAATGTATTATAATTTTAAAATTCCTGGTCAGGACTTGGATTTTGGTTTAAGAGCTCTGGGTAGTGATATGGATGTGCATAACATGCAACAATACGTGCACATGTTTAAGGTGATTGAACTATACATAGAACACAAAGTTACAAGGCTAAAGACCTATTTGCAGTCTCCTAACCAAGGGTCAAAGGTGATAATCGAAGAGATTGAGAATAGTGGACCATCTAATCCTTGCAGCAGACAATTACTACTAGAGTGGTTTGAACAGGAGGTTCCCCCACTTGCAGAGGGAACACAAGGTCCGGATCAAGGGGCAAAACCAGGTCCGGATCAAGGGGCAGAACCAGGTCCAGATCAAGGGGCAGAACCATGTCCGGATCAAGGGGCAGAACCAGGTCCGGATCAAGGGGCAGAACCAGGTCCGGATCAAGGGGTAGAACCAGGTCCGGATCAAGGGGCAAAACCAGGTCCGGATCAAGGGGCAGAACCAGGTCCGGATCAAGAACCAGGTCCGGATCAAGAACCAGGTCCGGATCAAGGGGCAGAACCAGGTCTGGATCAAGGGGCGGAACCAGGTCCGGATCAAGGGGTAGAACCAGGTCCTCATCAAGGGGTAGAACCAGGTCCTCATCAAGGGGCAGAACCAGGTCCGGATCAAGGGGCAGAACCAGTTCCTCATCAAGGGGTAGAACCAGGTCCGGATCAAGGGGCAGAACCAGGTCTTCATCAAGGGGCAGAACCAGGTTCGGATCAAGGGGCAGAACCAGGTTCGGATCAAAGGGCAGAACCAGGTCCGATCAAGGGGCAGAACCATGTCCGGATCAAGGGGCAGTTGCAGGTCCGGATCAAGCGGCAGAACAATGTCCGGATCAAGGGGCAGTTGCAGGTCCGGATCAAGGGGCAGAACCAGTGATAGAAGCAGAAGGGGTTGATTCTATTGACATGTTGCAAGATGATGTTTTCTTATCTAATTTTTGGAATCCTTTTGTACAGAACAACTTGAGCAATAACATCAACAATACAATGATTCTGGTGAGAAGACTGAGCCACAACATCAGCGTAACAATGTTTCTAGTGATCAGTCTGAGCCATAACATCAGCATAACATTTCCTCTAATGGATCTGTTAGTGGTGGATCTTCATCTGATGATGAAGATTTTATTATAGATGTAGATAATCCTTTAGAGGATGTGGAGGTTGATATGGAAGAATACAAAGCATTTGTTGACATGAATGTGGATGATCTGCCTGGAGATGATAAAAGTGATGAAGATGATACTACAGAGGTTGAATTAGATAACTTTGATAGTGCAAGTGATGAAGATGCTGCTCCATCTCGAAGGGCAATTAAAAAGCTAAATAGGAAGAATAGAAACTGGAAGTCAGTTGTTGTATCATCATCATTCTATGTTGGTCAAACCTTTAGGGATAAATAAGAGGTCAAGAACATTGTTAAGTCAATTGCTATGCAAACTAGGATGCAACTAGTATTTGTAAAAGATGACAAACTAAGAATTTGTGTGGTGTGTTACTGACAAAATGTTGGTTCTTTTTGTAGTGAAGGGAAAAATGGGGAATGTTCAAAAGCAGATGGGTTCAAAAGAAGGGAATCAGTTAAGGACAAAGTGGTTGTTAGTGATGCAATAAATAATAACTATGAATTGAAAAAAGGTTCCCACTTGCCACTTGCCCATGGAAACTGCATATATCAAGGCCAAATACAGATGAATTGTTTGTTGTGAAGACTTTTGTAGAAGATCATAATTGTATGCAAACAAGAAAACTCGGACTTTACACAGCTTTAGTGATTGCTAAAGAAGCAGATCCCCTACTGGAGTGTAACCCTAATTGTGAATCCAAGGATCGCAATCAAAAATTATCAGTGTCGGTTGATGGCAAGTCAACGTTTGCGGAATCAACGTTAATTTGGTTTAATTATTTGTAAAAACTTTAAATATCAATAAATATTCAAGAACACACTAACAGAAACACAATTAATGAATAATATGTATTTCATTAAAATATGTTAATGATTACAAAATAATGAATGAATGATATCAAACTTTGTTATGATGTGACGGCTGGTAGGATTTGGTTGAGAGACGGTGATTGTCGTATTGCTATTGTTGTTGTTGTTCAATCAATCGTCTAAAAACAACCGTCGGTGAATCGAAACCTAGGATCCATATATATAGACAATGATGTTTCTGTTATAGGAAACACCGGATCCCTTGGGATTTGATTTGTGTTAGTTAAGAAATCATCAGATTTCTTGGGATTCGTATAACTGCCTTGTTGACTTGTTGACTTGTAACACTTGCATTATACAAGTGTTTGGACTCCGCAGGAATAGTGTCTTCCGTAGGAGTTTGTTCTTCCGTAGAAGTCTTGCTCTTCCGTAGATGTTTTGTTCTTCCGTAGAAAACTTGTACTTCCGAAGCAAACTTGTTCTTCAGTTCTGGTTGTTCATCCGCAGAAGATCTTGGATGTAATGTTACTTGTAAGAAACATATCTACGAAAGAACAAAATGTTCATCCGTAGATGTTTCTTACACTTGGTCAATTTCATAAATTGACCAAGATTAATGTTTGTACCTGCAATTATCCATAACACACATATATGGGTTAGCATATATAATTAATACATGCATAATAATGACAATTACAAATATTTATTACAAGAATTGATTAAAGTTCTAAGCCTATACAAATTGATCTAGACCTATAAGTCCTAGATCTAACAATACTCCCCCTTAGGCTTAGATCCTTGTAATCAATCCTTCAAAACAGAAAGCTCCTTGACTCTGGCAATGATGTTGTTATAGAAGTAAGACACAACAGTCTTCTGATCATCATACTTGTAGTTGATCTTTATCTTGCTGAACTTCTTCAGAGTCTCAAAGCTTATCCCCAGAACATCTTCCTCTGTAGTGAGTGTGTCTAACACATTGTTGTTATTCACCACTTCTAGCTCATCTTGCTCTGAGATTCTAAGTTCTGTGAATTCATCAAAAGTTGTTCTATTAAGCAGTCCAGCATTGAATCTTCTTCTTTTGTAGGCTTTGGCATGTAATTTGTCAAGTACTTGTATCACATGGACATGCAGGAACAAATCATTTTGTGCTTTTTCATCAGCCAACTTGGGAAAGAATTTGTCATTAAGGTACGAGGTGTAGCTGGGATGAAGTAATTTGATTTCCACAGGATCAAAGATCCTGATCTGGTCAGCTTTCTTGTTTTCGGCATTTCTTAGCAGGACCAACTCCTTTGTTTTCTCAACATAACCCCATTTAGTTATAGGGTATGTGAATTGAGTCCCTTCAATGCGTTTGATTGTTGCTGTAGTTCTGCTTTTGTAGCCAACCCTCTTCAAGAATTCATCATCTACGGATTCTGAGGCATTGGAATTGTATCTTTTAAGCCCTTTGATTCTCTTCTGATGCTCTGCATCTTCTCTTTTAGCTTCTCTGAGGACATCATCTTTGAATTTAGTCTTGAGCTTTCCCACTAGAGTTGAGAAGTCTCTTCCTCTAGGGTGAATTGGATGATTGCAGATGATCAGGCTTTGAAGATCTTTGATGTCATTCTCTGGAATACTCACCACTGAAAATACATCATGGAAGTATTCAACTCTTCCAGATATTCTTTTAATAATAGCACAATCCCAGTCTGGATCATATTTCCAGGCCATGATCTTGTTTTCTTCCACAGAACTGGGAGTTGTGAGGTGGTCTATTAGTTGTATCAGAGTGGATTTCTGTTCAGTTATCTCTCTTACTGTAGTGCCAAGTGGCCATACTTTGCCCGGTATTACTTCTCTTGGCTCTCTAATCAATTTGTCCTTCCCTTTGTGCTGATATTTAGGTTCAACTATTATAGGTTCAATAGGAAGTTTGCTTTGTTGCTCATAAGATGGATGTGGAGCTTCAATTCTGAATTTTACTCCAGTATCCAGCTCAACTTTCATCACATGCTCCATCATCCTTCTAAGTTCTCCTACTGACCTTCCCTTAAGCTCATGTGATTTGTAGTTATGGCCTTGTAACCAGCAAGTCATGTTGTATTTACTTAGCTTAGATGTGTCATAATGTCCCAACTCCTTCTTTATCTTCTGGATGGATTGAAAGGTGCTGAAGGCTTCATAGTCACAATTTGGTATCATAAAGCATGCAAGCTCAAACTTTTTCAACAGATTCTTCATCTCAGTCATGTTTAGCCTCTCAACCATGTCATAAGGGAAACCATGGTTTATGAGTGTCATGAACATGGTTGATTCAGGTCTATATTCTAATATATCTTTTGAAGACAGGAGATCATCAGCCTTTGAGACTTTCTGATCCGTTAGAGAGTCTTCCTTGATCAGCTCTTTCCACTCTTCATCACTATCGTCATCCTGGTGAGAGATAGATTTCACAGTAGATAAATCTACTGAAGGTGTGTGTTCAGGAGACGTGAGCTTTTGTTTTTTGGAAGAACTTTCATGAGTTGTCATCTTCTTCTCTGCAACACCAAGATACTTTCTCTTCCTTGAGTACGGAATTAACTCTTTTGATGCCTCAACAGATTGTTTTGTTTGAACAGTTGAAACATCAGCATTCAACTCTAATGCACATATCTTCATTTTGAGCTGCTCAATCTCTTCTTCTTTTCTCTTTATCATATTTGATTGAGTAGAAATAGAGTTATTTGCTTGTTCAAGCTTCATCATCACCCTTTCTTTTTTTTCCTTTTCAACTTCTGCTGACGCTTTAAGCTCAGACTCCTTATCAAGTAGAGCATCAATGACTTCATTGTTGCATTGAGCATCTTGTCTCAGCCTTTTTATTCTAGCTTCTTGAATCATCATCTCTTCATCCTTTTCTCTGATCACCCCCTTCAGCTCCTGTATTCTTTGCTTTCTTTTGTTCGATTTCAGCACTAGCTTGTTGTACTCAGCAACCAGATAACTCTTGCTGACAGGGATATCAACATCACTTAGATTCTATTCATTGTATGCTATCACATCAACATGGTTTGCTTCTTCTTCTCCTTCCTGATGTTGAGAAGCAATCTCATCATCTGTTACTTCTTTCTGGGCTTCACCTGCTGAGCTTGAACTGATTTCAATAGCTTGAACTTTCGGTTCTTGATGTGATTGTTGTTGTTGATAATGATCAGTGACTGGAGAAACTGGTATAGTCTCATTTGAGAGTACAGGGGATGTAGTGTTGGATAATGACAGTTTGACTGTACTTGCTTGAGAGGCTAACTCTGTCTCCCTAGTAAATATGCTCTCAGTGGCTGAATTTTCTGGATTTGGAAGTTGTTGATAAAGTTGCATTTGAAGCTGATTTGGTGATGGAGGGTGGATTTGTGACACCCTACACATATCCCACATCGGCCGTGGATAGGAGAGATTCCTGGTTCATAAGGAATGTCTGGCCTTTAACATCAACAACGTGTTTTGGGCGTATTGGCTGTGGATGAGAGGGGAACTCCACAGTTAAGCGTGCTCAGGTGGGAGCAATCTAGGGATGGGTGACCTCCCTGGGAAGTTTTCACCTCGGCAACCAAAAGCAAATCCGTGAGCTCCTCGTGGGCAAAGCGGACAATATTGTTGATGCGAAGGGCCGGGTGTTACAGAATGGTATCAGAGCCACTCCTATGCCCCTCGGGGTGCGGGACACACCTCACCAAGGATGGTGACTTCTCGGGCTCATCGAGGAAGATGAGTCCAAACAAGGGGTGCTTGTGACACCCTACACATAGCCCACATCGGCCGTGGATAGGAGAGATTCCTGGTTCATAAGGAATGTCTAGCCTTTAACATCAACAACGCGTTTTGGGCGTATTGGCTGTGGATGAGAGGGGAACTCCACAGTTAAGCGTGCTCAGGTGGGAGCAATCTAGGGATGGGTGACCTCCCTGGGAAGTTTTCACCTCGGCACCAAAGCAAATCCGTGAGCTCCTCGTGGGCAAAGCGGACAATATTATTGATGCGAAGGGCCGGGGGTGTTACAGGATTGGAGAGATTGGCTATGGTTTTTGGCTGTTGGTGATTGTGGTTGGGATGTTTGTTGTTGATTTGGTGATTGATGATGGATAGGAAGATTGGCTCTGTGTTTTGGCTGTTTTGGGATAGATGGTGAAAGGGAGAGTTTGGTTTTGTGTTTTTTGGCTTGCTGGTGAATTTGGTAGGGATGATTGAGATTGATGATGTATGGGTGATATAACAGGTGAATGAGTGTCTTGTACTGAATTGGCTGAGAGTCCTCTTGTTGAACTTCCCACACAAGCCCTTGAGGAATATCAACAGTAGCATCAATCATATGAGCAAACATGTCCATGTCATCTCCTTCATATTTTCTAGAAATTTTGTTCAGTACTGATCTGCCAAGGTGTGCTTGAACAAAAATACCACCCTCCATAGTAGTTCCAGGCAGATCAGCATTAATGATCAATTGTAGGAACCTTGGAAACATATACATCTTATCAGCCTTCTGCACTTTGATGTGATCACTTAAACAGTTGAAGATGTACTTTGAATAATTGTAGGTTATTCCCTCAAAAACACCAATAATCCCAGAGGAAATATGCCTTGAGAATCTGTCAAGACCAGATTTTCTGTTCGACATGCACTTAAGGTGAGTGTGACAGAGAAATCTATACGGCTTGCAAAGTCTTCCTTTCTTGATTTCTCCTTTGTCAAAATCACCAACATATCCCATCAGAAGAAATACTTTCTCTATGTATTCATCTTCGAATACATCAGGATGATCAGCTTCGATATCTCCCAACTCAAGAACCCTTCTTATTGTCTGTTCATCGACTCTCAGTCGTCGATTCTTCACATTAGCCATAATAGCTTCACCATCTTCGTCTATGCGTGCAGAGTTCCAGAAATCAGTGACATGTGATTGATAAATCACAGGCTCTGCTGATAAGGCATAGAACATCCTCTATCTTATTAGGTATCTGATAATTTCTTGACACCCTTCTGAAACAGGATCATAAGGGTTTAAGAAGGCACAAACATTATGTTCTCTCATAAATCGTTTATCCATCTGTTCATAAGAAAAGATTTCGTTAGAATCATATTATTCACATGAGAATACGAACAGTTGAGAGATATAACACGAATCAAGCAGTTCATTCTTGAACATTACAACATGTTTTACCTTAATAACAACAGATTAGGGACACAGATATATGTTTGTTTAATGTTTTGATGTGGTAAAATTTTAAATGTTATGGAGGAGGGAAAAGTTTATTGAGAGTGAGTTTTTCTAGGTCTGAAAAGTGAGCTGAAAAGCAAATAATGAATTTGAGAAGTCAGACCGCATCGTTTATACTCTCAGACACATTAATTTTATCTCATTAATTAAATAGGACCCACAACGTATTCTTTCGTAGAACATCTACGGATCAACACATCTGCTGATGAAGTGTAACTTACATTTTCACAGATTACCAAACTGTAAAATTAAATTACATTTGTTAATCTTTGTTCATCCGTAGTTTACCAATCTACGGATAAACATTTAAGTTTTCCACATTGTAGCTTCTGCTGATGCTTAATATAGCACTGTAGCTTCTGCTGATGCACAATGTAGAGAAATATTGTTGAATGTATGGTCCAAGTCCATTGGTTAGAACCATTTATTACTTTAGGACCTTGTAGACTTTGTATACATGGCAATTTACACAAGAAAGTTAAAAAAGATTTTAATAAAATTCTCATGTATCCAGTAGCTAAGATGATGCTCAGATTCCAATTCTTTCATATTGATGATGAGATAGACAATGCTGCTAATTGAGAAACTTAACTTCATGTATTCTACTCCCCCTAAATTTGTGATTAACGGTGAAATTAAGCATTTATCATAAAATTCTTTAAGAGGACTAACATGATTTTTAATTGTATGATGATGATCACAATGATTTTCTGTTATAGACATATGATGGGATCATACTATAATACAAGCCTTTTCCTGATGAGTTATTTTGTTGAATTGATACCTGAACAAAGTTCTGATTGCAAGTATATTGTCCACTTAAATCCATACAAGAGCTCATGTATCAGCTAGGCACGCTGATTATCATGTTTTTATATTGATTTAGAAATAACTGTTATGGGCTTCACATTCAATTTACAAAGATTTTGTCCTCCCTTTGCAAGTCAAATCATCACTTTTTCACACTTAAGAACTATGTACTTGAAGTATAAGATCTATCTTGAGATGCATTTGACATCTCATTAATGCAATGATGTAAAAGCTTAAGATAATATACAATTGATCACATAGGATTCTTTTGAGAGCTTAGATATGATCATCATCAGGTCACCAGGTCTTTACTCATGTAAAACAGAGGTCTTTACACAGGTCTTTGTTTACACAAAACAAGGGATGATGAGGATCATGATCTGTCACCGTTTGTAACTGAATTTCAGTATGGTGATCATACCCCAGGTCTTTGTTTACATAAAACAAGGGAGTATGATTTGCAAAGATAGCTATTATAAAGTGTTGGTACATAGTATGTTTAGATGAGTGATTTGGTCACATAAGAAAAAGACTCACCTTGTATTCTCAAAATGAAGTTTCCCACAAACAATCACTTTAGCATTATGTTTGGCATGCACTCAGTTTAGTTTCCACTCAAGATGAATCTACTCACATATCAAGAAACTTGCTGAGATTTATTGTTATTATGAATTCAGGAATAAGCAAAGCTATAGTGTACTATCATTTCCCATGCATATGTCATGCTTAAGTATCATGACTCATAATATTTTGTTTGTTTAATTTGATTAATCTAAGTTAATCATGCCTAGAGATTCAACCAGAAAGTTAAATCTGACTGAGTCAAAGGCTTTAGTGAATAAATCAGCAAGCTGATTTGTTGTATCCACTTTGACTAACTTAATCAAACCCTTTTCTGAGCAATCTCTCATAAAATGATATCTTATCTTAATATGTTTTGTTTTACTATGTTGCACAGGATTAGCAGTTATAAACATAGCAGCATAATTGTCTATATAAATTGAAGTTAGAAGGAAGTTGTAACCATAGTCAAGCAATTAGTTTTGCAACCAAAGAACTTGAGAGCAACTAGCTAAAGCAGCTATGTACTCAGCCCCAGCTGTGGATACAGAAACATTGGTTTGTTTCTTGCACTGCCATGACACTAGCCTTGGTCCAATGAATTGACATCCATCGGTTGTTGATTTTCTGTTACTGTTACATCCACCATAGTCATTGTCTGAGTATGAGTAGAGTGTAAAGTCTCCATCCTTTGGATACCAAAGACCAAGTCCTGGTTTTCCTTTGAGGTATTGAAAATTCTTTTTAAAACATTGAGATGAGACTCCTTGGGATCAGATTGGTACCTAGCACATACACACACAACAAACATAATATCAGGTCTACTGGCAGTTAAATACATAAGAGAACCTATCATTGATCTATATATTTTTTTATCAATAGATTTTCCAGAAGAATGAGGAATAATCTTATCAATTGTTGATGCTGGTGTTTTGCATGAGGATACTTCAGCAAGATTGTATTTCTTCGGAATTTGATGTATGTATTTTTCTTGATTGATAAAGATCCCATTGGATTTTTTAAACTTAAGGCCAAGAAAGAAGGTTAATTCACCCATTGAACTCATCTGAAATTCAGATTTCATCAGCTCTTCAAATCTACACATAATCTCTTATTAGTTGAACCAAATATAATGTCATCAACATATATTTGAACTACTAAGAGATCTTGATGTTTTGTGTTTGAGAAAGAGTGTCTGGTCAATAGTTCCTCTTTTGTAGCCATGCTTGAGCAAGAAAGATGATAGTGTTTCATACTATTTTCTTGGTGCTTGATGAAGACCATACAAGGCTTTATCTAGTTTGTACCCTATGGGGATAATGAGGATCTTCAAAACCAGGGGGTGTGACACATAAACCTCCTCATCAATCTTCCCATATAAGAATGCACACTTGACATCCATCTGATACACAGTAACTTCTTATATGATACATAAGCCAGAAACACTCTTATTGCCTCAATTCTTGCAACTGGTGCAAAACCTCATCATAGTCTATTCCTTCTTCTTGAGTGTATCCTTGTGCAATCAACCTTGCTTTGTTTCTTACAATAATCCCTCTGTCATCTAGTTTGTTTTTATATAGCCATCTAGTTCCAATAGGATGTTGACCTTCAAGCAGATCAACTAGAGACCATACTTTTTGCTTTCTGAACTGTTGAAGCTCTTCTTGCATAGCTTCAATCCAACTGTTGTCTTTTAAAGCAGCAGTAATGTTTGGAGGGACCACTTGAGAAAGAAAACAACTAAAAAGACAAAGGTTGACAGTACCACTTTGGCTCCTTGTAGTTCTCTTTGCTGGATTTCCAATGATGTTGTTGATTGGATGAGTCTTATGGATTCTCATTGAAGGTGTTGATTCAACTAGTATAGATGATCCTAGATTAGTCATTTCCGTTGCCTCACACTGATCCAACTCAGGTTGAGAGTTTAAGAAATAGTCAAAATGTTGAACATGAGTTGAATGATTATGAGAGTCTTCTGTATGGGCTGCAGGAGCATCTCCAGTCTTGATTTGCTATTCTGTAGGAACTGCTCCGGATACATTTTTTTCTTCCGTAGGAACTTCTCCGGACGCATTTTGCTATTCTGTAGGAACTTCTCTGGAAGCATTTTGCTCGTCCGTAGGAACTTCCCCGGAAGCATGTTGCTCGTCCTTAGAAACTTCCCACGAAACATGTTGCTCTTCCGTAGGAACTTCTCCGGATGATAAGTGAGGACATGAATCTTTTCCAATGTTTGTTGTATTCATTTGAGAGCCTGGTTCTGTTGAAGGGACAACATTCACATCTCCGGATGTACCATGTTCATTTCCAGATGTAGTATTTGTTGCTACTGATGTGTTTTCACCTGAGGATGGGGGTATCCTTGGAGGATCAACAGATAAGGTTACTTCAGTCATATGAGGTGGAACAAATGGATAAGATACTGCATCAGATCCTGCATTATTCAAATGATCATAGTTAAATGATTTAGATAAAGCATCTATGTCAAACAACAATGATGAACCTTTAACTGACTTTGTAAATACAGTTTCATCAAAAGATACATTAGGAGTTTCTTTCACAATGTTATGTTGCGGAACATAAACCCTATATGATTTAGATGTTGAAGAGTATCCAACAAAGAAAGCATCATTTGTTTTTTCTGAAAATTTTCCTACAAAGACTTTAAGATATCCTATGTATGGTTTTCTTTTAAATAAGAGCTCATAAGGAGTTTTGTTATGTTCTTTGACAATTAATGTTCTGTTTTGAATATTGCATGCAGTATTCATAGCCTCAGCCCAAAAATAATGGATAATTGTGAATCAGCTAGCATTATTTTGGCTGCTTCAATGAGAGTTCTATTTCTTCTTTCAGCAACCCCATTTTGTTATGGAGTTCTTGGTGCACTAAATTGCCTTGCAATTCCTTTGTTCCTGCAAAAGGAATCTAGTTCAAAATTGACAAATTCAGTACCATTGTCACTCATAAAAATTTTAACTTTTGTATCAAGTTGATTCTCAATCTTGATCACAAAGTCCATTAATGTTCTGATGTTTCACTCTTTTGTTTTAAGAAAAAGACCCATGTGAATCTTGTGAAATCATCAACTATCACCAAACAATATTGTCTTTTTCCAATGCTCATCACATTAGTAGGACCAAACAAATCCATGTGAAGCAATTTGAGTGATGTAGTATTAGTATTGATAATTTTGGATTTATGTGACACTCTATGTTATTTTCCTTTGTAACAAGAAGAACAGTGAGTTGAGCAATGAAACTCTTTGTTTGGCAATCCAATGACCAGGTTATTTTTCACCAATTTATTCATGGTCTTCATGTTAGAATAGACAAGCCTTCTATGCCATTATTGAGACAAATCTTCTGATAGTTTAGATATAAGGCATGTTTCATGTTTTGTGAGAAAAGTGTTGTTCATATCCAAAACATAAGTGTTTCCTTTTCTTGATGCTTTGAGCAGGATCCATTCTTCTGGAATAATAAATCCTGGCTTAAGAATGTAACAGTTAGTATTATCAAACAATGTGATATAACTTTGATCACAAATTTGAGACACACTAAGTAAATTATACTGTAAATTTTCATAGTAATTTACCTTCTCAAACTTGAGTACACCATTTGTTATCATCCCTTCACCAACAATTTTACCTCCCATTTTATCCCCACCAAATGCCACATAAGAAGCATTTTTATGTTTGAAATTATAGAGAAGTGAACAGTTTCCTGTCATATGCCTGGAACAACCACTGTCAACATACCACTTGTTGTCAGCTCTCCAATATTGTTCCTGCATTCAGAAATAAATTAGTTAGAAGTGACAACCCAAGTCTGAATGATATTGGGTTTGTCAATAGTGTCTAAAATTTTTACTCTTTCATGACTTAATCCTGAAGTTTCAGTATTAATTTCATATCTAGTTGATTCATTTTTATTTGATGATGGTGAGGATGATTCTGTTGAAGCTGATGCAGAAGCTTTGGAGTCTTCTTTCTTAATTGACTCTTCCTTCACCTTATCTTTCTTTGGTTGATATTTTGATTTAGAAGATGAACCTATACTTTTGAAGGTTTCATTATCTTTTGCTTTTGATTGAGACACATGTGATCCCTTTTCAAAGTGATCAAAGAAATTATCACTGATGATTGACTTCTTCTTAGCCAAGTCCACTTTTTGTGAGGTGTTTTGGATTGGCTTGATGTTGTTTTCTTCACAGATTTAGCATCTTCAGAGGATTTCTGCTTTGGTTTTGACTTTTGCTTTTGATGTACCTTCTTTTGCTTTGAATCATCTTGACTTTCAGCAGATTGAGAGTCTGATTCTGTCAAATCAGTTTTTGACTTCTTCGTGCTTTTGCTTTTGTTATTTTTGTTAAAATAGCATTCCTGAGTTAAATGATTATTTTTGTTACAAATAGCACATAATTTGTTGAAGTAACACTCTGAAGTCATATGATTGTTCATATTACATATGGAATAGTAACTGCTGAAGTAGCAGTTTTCTATATTGTGATTTGTCATATCACACCACTTGCAATACATTTCTTCAGATTCCTCTTCATGCTCATCTTTCTTCTTTTTCTTGTTCAGTTTGGAGCTTTTGTTTCCTCTTTTGAAGAGCTTGATTTGTTCTTGCTGTTCCTTGAAACATCAACAATTGAATCTTTCTTGTCCTTTGATGACTTTTGTTGCTTCAGATTCAACATCTTTTGTTTGTTACAGCTACTCTTTTTGATACCTCATCCGTAGATTCGGCTTTCTTCTTCCGCAGAAGTTCTACGGATTCAGCATACTTTGCTTTCCGCAGATCTTCTATTGAAGAATTTTTCTTTTGTTAGTTGATACTTGTTTATTCTTACCTTTATCTGGATGGGATAAAAATACTTCTTCGGTTGATCCGCAGCTATCAACTTCAGTTCTTGAAGTCCTTTATTGAGTTCAGCAATACTCTTGTAGATAGTCTTCAGCATGTTTCTATGCTTTGGAGGATATTGCAGCTTTAATTCTTCAAGCATTCTTGGAATACTAGTTTTAATGTGAACATTATTACCAATGGTTATTTGATCAACATCAGGTTCATCAAAATCATCCAAGTCATCACAATTATCATAATCAAATTCTAAATCTTTTTATATAAAGATTATAATTCAGAAGATTCAGTTTCACTCACCTCAGCTTTATTATTAATGTTGATATGAGTTGATTCTGTTTCAAACTTGGTGCTAGGCATAAAATGATTTGACAGGGTGTTGGTCATTGTTGTAGGTAAAGATGTGTAATTATCATTCACAGGTGGTGCAACAGCATTATAACCCAACCCAAACCTTTTCTTTGATTCAATATGAGAATTTAGTAATTTCTCATATTGCTGAGATGATAATTGAAACTTCTGAAGTTTCATTTCAGTTGAAGCATGATCAGCCATGGATTTTGTTAAGGAAGTGGCCAGATGCTCAACTTGGGCTTTCAGGTTATAGTTTTCAGAAACAAAATTTTCTAAATCCTTTTGCAAAGAGTTAATTTTGATTTGATATAATTTATGTTCTCTAACATGGGATTCATTCAAAATCATAGTTTTTTTACTTTGCCAGCCAACTGTTGAGCATGGACTCTATAACGTTCAACTTCCTCAACACATGTTGATGAACACAACCTTTCTTTTACCTCTCTAGCCATTGGAGGAACTTTGTGTTCCATATGAGCCATCAATGCTTGATTCTCTTCCAAGACTTCTTTTTCATACATACTCCAGTCACACGTTCCATATTAAAGTATGATCATCCCTGACTCTTTTGAATTGCTTGGTCCAGCTCATTCATTGGTGGCTGGTGGGGATGTATTGATCAGTTGAGATTGTCTGTGCAAAGATCTTTGAGAGTTTAACTATTGATGGGGTTCAGTCTGATGTTGCTGATGCTACTGATGTTGTCTTATCTCTATATATGATTGTTGATTGCATTCTCTGGAGAAATGTCCATAGAGATTGCACTTGAAGCATCTTACCTTTGATTTGTCAACACCAATCTTTGATGTTTTACTGGCTGCTGCCAAGTTCTTGTTCCTTTTGAGATATTGCTTTGCTCTATAAGCAATTATTTCCATCTGCCATTGTAGGTCCATTTCTTCCACTACATTAGGATGTAGTTCTTCTAAGTCTTGTTGACAAATATTTGCTGAAGTTAGAGAGCTTCCAAGATATGCTTGAAAACTAGAACTAAAGGTTGCAAAGGCTGCTTTTTGTTCTTCAGAATCCAATATCACAATGATTGGTTCTGACTGATTGTTTGAATGTGAAGACTTAGCTGTTGCTGCAGTTGTATCTTTTCTCTCAGCGGTTCTTCCTTTATCCTTTTTATTTTTATCTTGAGATGATTTCTTTGAGGGTTTAGAAGCATAAAAGCTAACTTCCTTCTTATTATCACTCCAAGCACAAGAGTTATCACTTTCATTGTTTGAAATAAATGCACTTCCAACATTATTTGTTTCTTTGAAGTGATAGGGTGAGACATGAGTTCTTACACTCTTGTTTCTTGATTTTTCATCCATTTCAAGAGTTTCCACTTTTGCAACCAGAGTATCTAGACCAGTTGACTTCAGATCTATTGTGTTCTTGAACATGGATACTGTTTGCTTCCAACTTTCTAGCAAAGTGTGAAGCATTTTCTTGTTTAATTCCTCATTGGTATATTTCAACTCCAAAATATTCATCTCAGTTACCAACTCCATGAATCTATGAAGTTGTTGAGGAATTGATTCACCCTCAATATGATGAAATGTTTCATATTGTGACCTGAGGGTGTCTCTCCTTATGCTTCGGATCTCATCACTCCTTTCGCAGAGAGTATGAAGTATCTTCCACAAGGAGTCTGCTGTTTTGTAGTTCTCACACCTGATCAATATCTCTTCAGGTAAAGCCATACTAAGCAAAATATATGCTTTGATATCAACTTTGACCTTTTTGACATCATCAGGTGATAGATCTTTGGTACTGGTTGGTTGATTTTTGTCGTTATAATCCGGCCCAAGGGTGGGTGGAATATAAGGACCTTCAGTGATGGAGACCCAAAAGTCAGAATCAGTATAGTTTACATGATTCCTAAACTTGATTTCCATGACTTGAAGTTTGCTTTTGTTTCCAACTTCGGTGGTTGGTAAGATGATCCACTGAAGTTGCTCATGATGTAAATTGATGAGAATGATCAACTAGATCTGCAATTCAATTGATTTGAATATAGATACAAGTTAATCTAATTGAATGCAGTTGAATCACAAACAAGTTTCACACAAAATTCTTTTAAAAACAGTAGATCTAATACAGCAAAAACTGACAAATCTACAGGATTCAAAGCAATTAAACACAACTAACACTGATAGATCAATTGATCTAAATCAATGAGCCCTTGGCTCTGATACCACCTGTGAATCCAAGGATCGCAATCAGGAATTATCAGTGTCGGTTGATGGCAAGTCAACGTTTGCGGAATCAACGTTAATTTGGTTTAATTATTTGTAAAAACTTTAAATATCAATAAATATTCAAGAACACACTAACAGAAACATAATTAATGAATAATATGTATTTCATTAAAATATGTTAATGATTACAAAATAATGAATGAATGATATCAAACTTTGTTATGATGTGACGGCTAGTAGGGTTTGGTTGAGAGACGGTGATTGCTGTATTGCTGTTGCTGTTGTTGTTCAATCAATCGTCTAAAAACAACCGTCGGTGAATCGAAACCTAGGATCCATATATATAGACAATGATGTTTCTGTTATAGGAAACACCGGATCCCTTGGGATTTGATTTGTGTTAGTTAAGGAATCATCGGATTTCTTGGGATTCGCATAACTACCTTGTTGACTTTTTGACTTGTAACACTTGCATTATACAAGTGTTTGGACTCCGCAGGAATAGTGTCTTCCGTAGGAGTTTGTTCTTCCGTAGAAGTCTTGCTCTTCTGTAGATGTTTTGTTCTTCCGTAGGAATCTAGTTCTTCCGTAGAAAACTTGTACTTCCGAAGCAAACTTGTTCTTCAGTTCTGGTTGTTCATCCGCAGAAGATCTTTGGATGTGATGTTACTTGTAAGAAACATCTCTACGGAAGAACAAAATGTTCATCCGTAGATGTTTCTTACACTTGGTCAATTTCATATTACCAAGACTAATGTTTGTACCTGCAATTATCCATAACACACATATATGGGTTAGCATATATAATTAATGCATGCATAATAAATGATAATTACAAATATTTATTACAAGAATTGATTAAAGTTCTAAGCCTATAAGAATTGATTAAAGTTCTAAGCCTATACAAATTGATCTAGACCTATAAGTCCTAGATCTAACACTAATATACCCCTAAAGGCCCTACAAGACATCTTACGGAGGAAAAACCAGATTCAAATATCTATCAAAAAATCTTTGTGGCAAAAGTGATGGCATTGAAGAAAATGGAGGGTGGTTATGTATCTCGGTATGGATTATTGAGGGATTACTGTTAAGAGTTGTTAAGATCTAACCCAGGCTCAACAATTAAGTTAGAGGTTGAAAGGGAGTGTAACCCTAGTAGTTCAACCATACAATTTAAAAGGCTTTACATTTGTTTTGCTGCTATGAAAGGTGGGTTTAAAGCA
The DNA here is from genome assembly GCA_025506515.1 of Flaveria trinervia. NCBI lineage: Eukaryota > Viridiplantae > Streptophyta > Magnoliopsida > Asterales > Asteraceae > Flaveria > Flaveria trinervia. Next base: position 5,833,412 of record CM046448.1, read on the forward strand.
TGTGGGAGAGACCTGTTAGGTCTAGATAGGACCTTTATGAAGGGTCCATTCCCAGGACAAATGTTGACTGCGGTTGTTGTTGACTCCGATAATGGAATTTATCCAGTAGCATATGCAGTGGTGGAGGTTGAAACAACAGATTCATGGACATGGTTTCTACAACTTCTTGGTGATGATCTAGATCTGGGCATAAACTCAAACTTTACTTTCATAAGTGACAGGCAGAAGGTAATTGTACCTACTTTTATTATGTATAAACCTTTAAAAGTGAAATTATATCATCTATTTTAACCTGTCTAGGGAATTGTACCTACTGTTAAGAAGGTGTTTCCAGCAGCTGAGCATAGGTTTTGCCTAAGACACATTCATGAGAACATGAAAGCAAAATGGAGAGGGCACATGTATAAGGATCTTTTATGGAAATGTGCAAGTTCAGCCACAATCCTTGAATTTAAAAAACACATGGAGACCATAAGGAAACAAGATCCATCCCTGTATGATTGGTTGAAGCAAATCCCTTCAAAGCATTGGAGTAGGTCTCACTTTAATGGTATGTGTTACTTGTCTTTACAATTGATGTTTTTCAAAACCCAGAATTAGTAGCTTACACAATATTGTTTATAAAACAAGTAGGCCGACATGTGATATTTTATTAAACAATATTTGTGAAGTCTTTAACAAGCAGTTGGTTAGGGGTAGAGACAAGCCTATAATTTCATGTGTTGAGTATGTTAGGAAATACATGTTAAAAAGGCTTGTTGTTGTTCACAAGTTGATTTCAAAGTGTCCAGGGCCCCTTACACCCTTTGCAGCTAAAAGCTTGGATCTCATTAAGAAACAAGCAAGTGAGTAAAGTGTTATCATGGCTGGAGTTAAAAAATACCAAGTGGACCATGGATGGATCAAGTTTGTGTCGACTTAGAGAAACAAACATGCTCGTGTAGAAAATGAGAGCTTACAGGCATGCTTTGTAAGCATGCAGTAGCTTGCATATGGGATTTGGCAACTTATGACTAGAAAAATGCAATTCCTGAGGCTTGGGTGTCCAGAGTGTATTGGTTAGAAACCTGTAATGATGTATATAAAAACACCCTTGAGCCTATCAATGGGAGACCCATATGGATGCCATCAAATTCCCCAACTACACTGATACCTCCAAAGCATCATACTAAAGTTGGAAGACCAAGAAAGAAGAGGAAGAAATCAATTGAGGAGGTGGATGCAAGTGAAGTTAACAAAGATGGGAAGTTGGTGAAAACAAGATTTTCTGTTAAGTGTGGTATGTGCAAGAATTATAACACAACAAAAGGTCATGCAAGGGACAAGGTTCGTCACAACAGCTTTCACAAGGTGTTCCTTTGGATAGTTAGTAGTCAGCTGGTTTATGTATTTTGCATATGAATTTTTTGTTAATTGGATGTATTTTGGGTATGTATTTTGAACATGCTTTATTGCTTCAAACAATGTTATTGCCACTCGTGGTTTTTAGATGTAATCAAAAGCCATGTATGATATTGTTTCTGTAATTATCACCACAAAATGTCCATTTCCATCCATTAAACTTGTACAACCATTGCTAATTGACCTTTACAATATTTAGAAGAAAATTAGGTCAACCGGTGCAAAATAAATTCTACTACACTAACAAATCAAATACACAATAAAAAAGAACCAACTAAAATTAACAACATTCTATATTTTTTCACTTTATGCTCCAACCTCCGGCTCTTTCTTCTGTCATATTGCTTGATCTTTACAACCCATTAATAATTTCTGTAGATATTGAACATAGTGCAGGTTCAACCCAACTAACAGAACCACAATTTTTCCCCATTCTCGCACAACAGTTAAATCTGCGGCCTGGATTTTTTACGGTCCATGATGTTCGAACAAAAGTTTCAGATCCACATTTACCACATCTGACCATCGTTTTGCTTTGAGAAGAGAGCGACAGGAAGACAGATAGAGAGAGAGGGAGAGGTGAGAGGGTGAGATTAGGGAAGGTAGTTGAGGTGAGAATAAACACTTATAATGGTTTTACAAGAAAGGAAGAAAGAAGAAATGACCAAAATGTCCCTGCAAGAGAGAAAAAATACACAGTTAACTGTCCATATTAACGGCGTTAGCCTCAAAGATGCAACAAGGAAAAAATTAAAAGTATAGAGGCCGATTCAAGGTTTCGAAACTATAGGGATGCAAACGGTTAAAATGAACAAAAATCAGAGACGTAAATTATAATTTACTCATAAATAAATAAGCAATCAACCTTAACAAATAAAAATAGATTGAACATGTTTGAACACATTTTATATTTGAGCACTTCTTATATTATTTTCAGGAAAAAAACAACACAATATGTACTTTACAAGATTTAACATTTCACCACTTTGGTTGTGTCGGTAATCAGCACTTATCACCAACCTTTTGGTTTTTTATGACATAGGAGTCAAAGTCAAACTTTAAAGTTCCATTTGTATTAATTTAGGTGGGCGGAATGCTCCTCGTTCCTTTAATGTTCTCGGCTTGAAACCATCAAACCAATGTTTTTAAAACCGGATCGGACGTCGAACCAGTCGCCTTACTGGTTTGGTGGTCGGATCACTCCCATCCTCCCTTGAATTTTCTTGAGAGCATTTCGTTTACCTTTGTCTAGGTTATATTCTGGAATAGTTATTTAACACTAGTGTTTATACATGTAACAGTTACTATATAAACATGTTTATAAAGCTAAAAAAATTACAAGTATAACTATGTTTTTTGGAAAAATAATTTGAGAATACAACTAATTTATTATAAAATAAAGATGTGGTTTCTAAAGTATAACTTACATACTAAAACTTGCTAAATTATATGATCTTTCATTTGCAATTTGTCGTTTATAAATATATTTAACGGAGAATCTTCTCCACATATATACCTTTTTATGATTAAGACCAAAATTATTCATATGCCATTACGAGTGGTTGAGAATTTGGGTTTGTTTTATCTTGATTCGCACTTTCTTTTAGATTCTCATTTTCTCCTAGTTTAGAAAGGATTGGTAGCAATAAAAGGTTGTGTCGGATTCTTGAATATAAATTAGGTAATGATAATTCTTATTCTTATTTATATATTAAAAACATTTATTGTTTCTAAAGTGACATCTGGTAAAATGTTTTGTTTTTATTTAAAATCATAAGCTTAAATTCTTTTTAAAAGCTTAATTGTCGTAGAGCAAAGAGCTTTGCACTCGCAAGTAAAAATATAAAATATAAGTGGATAATCAAATACATAAAAAGTTGTTATATATCCATGTATATGTCATATTGCCTATAATTTGTTAGAAAAACTAGTGACATCTCAAAACTCTAATGTAATATCATAAAAAATATTTTATTTGAATGATAAATAAGAGATTCTCAATTAAATGGTGTTGGTGGAAACATTAAATTATTTAGAGTTAAGTTTGGTTTTTCTCTGAGTTTTGACAAACATAATCACTTTCATCCAAAATATTAAAAATATCAATTTACCTTCAAAAGTTTCGTATTTTTTTTAATTTCAGTTCAAAAGTTTCGTATTTTTTTCAATTTCAGTTCAAAAGTTTTTACTTGTTTTAACTTTAATATAAAATAAATAAAACTTTTGGATTAACTGAAATAACTTATGAAATTTTTGTAGTTTGATTGACATTTTTAATCTTTTAAAAGAAAATTATTATTTTTATAAAACTTCAGGAAGCAAAATTGATGTTAACTCAATTCCTTATTATGAACGTTGGACTGAAGACTTATAAACGTCATACTTGACTTTGGTGTTTCAAGCCTACACTAATAGGGTTGGAGGGACCAATTATGTCACTTGTTAAAAGTAAATCTTTAAATTATACTTTATCTCTTGCTTTCTAAGTTCTAACATTGTATTTGACTGAAGCCAAAGATAACCACTTGGTGATTGTTCATCCACTCCTTGCTAGTTCTACAGGTTTTTAGTGGGTTTTGGGACCCAAGCATGAATGTATGGAAATTGGGTATAAGAAACAACCAATGTGATGATTCAATTGTGTTGGTTAGGTTGGTTTTAATTAGGTAACCTAGCAAGATATATGGCTTATGTGTTCTACATGAGGTTTCATTAATTTTGACATAGTGCGAATTTTTATATATGTTACATTAAAAATTATTATTATTTCTTTTTCAGCCACTCACAATCATTTTTATAAATACAAAAAAATAACAAGTAAACAATAATATTTTTTTAATATTTCACTCACAACTATCTATAATCATTCTTTATAATATATGAAACATATTCATACTAATATGAAGAACTTATTGGTGAATGCTCATTTATGTTAAATATGACCAAATGGATGTCGATAATTGTTTGTGTGATTAGAGTTAAATTGGTCACATACGTGTGAAGCTAACCATGAGATTAAATAATTTAAAATCAAGTTCAAATAACTAAGTGAAATTAGGTTTACCGTTAGATGTTAAACCATCATTAAAAAAATAAAATAGTCATTTGAAATAAGTAATTGGTTAAGGTGTGTAGATAAACTTGTTCATAATCGAGTTATTCAATAATTTTATAATCACATATCTACTAAAAGACAAGAGACACTTTCTATTGCTTCATGTCACTAAATAAACTCCGACTAACTTAACCCAAGTTAGTTAATACCTACTTATATAAAACCTTTATACGATTTATTTCTTATTTTATATGCTTATGTATGACTTTTTATTATGTAGGCATACAACAAGTGATGATACGTTTACGTTTAACACAATCGGTTTTGAATTAAAGCAAGGGATCCTACTTCCCTAGTGATTAACGAAGATCTACAAGTTGGTTAGTGACGAAAATGAGACAAGAACATCAAAGTTTGTGACGAAAAGAAAATTGAAAAAGACGAGACGAGGGTTTCCAGTTGGCCTCTTTCATCCAACCCAAAACCTTTCAAATTTTAGCAATTAAATATTCATTTTTCGTCACAATTCTCCTGCCTCCCGTTGATGATCCCACAGTTTTCAATTTTCATCATCTCTCTCCACCATCACCGCAAAACTCACAGATCGTATGTTCACTACATCTATTATGCAAGATTTGTTACTTGTCTGTGTGTAATTTTGACCATCTTCACTTTAATTTTGGTCTCACAGGTGTTGTTGAGTGGTGTGGTTGCCCCTTGCTCAAGCTTCCTCAACCGAATCGGTGGAGTTCAGATTCGCTAGATCGGTGTGGTGGATTTGATTTGTTGAAGTGAGTTTGACTTATCGGAGCGTGGGGTTTAGGGTTGGGGTTATCGATTTGTTGAATTGGGGGTTTTGGGGTGATGAGTGGTTAGTGGTTGATTTCGTGAGGATCGAGAGGCGTTGAGATGTCGAATCCGAAAGCGGTGTATGAGGGGTGGATGGTGCGGTATGGGAGGAGGAAGATTGGGCGATCGTTCATACATATGAGGTATTTTGTTCTTGAGCCGAGATTGCTTGCGTATTACAAGAGGAAGCCTCAGGATAATGTGGTAATTGTTAATTTTCATGTTGGATTTTTATATTAATTGGTGATAGTGATCAACTCTAGTTTGTAGCACTGAGTATTAGGGTACAGGGTGATATTGGTTTTAGTTTTGTTTTTGAATTTGTCAGGTAATGTTGTTCTTTGTTTTCCTTAGGTTCCAATCAAAACTCTGGTTATTGATGGCAACTGTAGAGTTGAGGACAGAGGTTTAAAAACTCAACATGGACATGTGAGTCTCTTTATTTTAACAATTTTGTTGCTTGGTTTACAATTCGGTTTGGAGCTTGAAAGTGTATGATCTTAGCCCTTACTAATGCACTTGTATAGATCATATGTTCATATTGCCATATGGAGAATTGGAAAAATGTGAAGAGAAAATCATACTAACAATATGAGATCTGAATCATCAGATACTGATTTTACTGGAAGTGGCATCGGCTTATATTCATATATTAACTGCCATTGGATGATTTCGATGTCAGTTGTCATAAGTACCAGTTTTTTGCTAAAATGTGACAAAAAGTTGCACGTTCTGAATAGCTGAAAGTATATTTCTTCAGTACTTATGATCCAAAATGCTTAATATGATCAGAACTCTAGAATACGGAATTTTTTGGTTTCCTTGTTTATTTCAGTAAGCAGAGTTTTGATGCATACGCATTACATATGTATGTATGTTTATCAGTTTATGTATGCATAACCTTGATGACAAAAGATATTGCATGCATATGTGAAGTTTGATTGAAAATCTACATTATCTGAAAGCTAAAGTATAACAATAAACAGTTGTAGCCTTGTAGGCGATATTGATATCATCAAGTCTATTCAACAAACACACATATGTATGAATCGCTGTTACCCTCTAGTTTGGTCCACATGATACTGTTAATATATATTTTCTTCTGGAGTTGTTTATATTCGTAGTATGATGTGATATCCATGTTTTTGCACTAGCTTTAATTGAGGAAACATGTAAAACTTTTTTCTGCTGTTCGATTATTGTGTTGAATGTTGATGTTACTTATCTATTCTTTTTCTAACAGATGGTTTATGTATTATCGGTTTACAACAAGAAGGAAAAATACAATCGGATTACGGTACATGAACTTTACCTGCTTTTTAATTAAGTGCATGGATGTATATTGGCTCTGACTCAAGTTTCTTTTGCATATGTGTGGAGAGATTAAATATCAAAAGTTTCCTCTGCCTTTTTTTTTCAATTCTGTTTTACTTCACCAGTTTTGAAGACTTGATATTTTGTCATTGAACATAAGTTAGTAAATATCAAAAGTTTCCTCTGCCTTTTTTCTAAAATTCTGTTTTACTTTCACCAGTTCTGAAGCCTTGTTATTTTGTTATTGAACATAATTTAGTTTTATCTTCTCTTGTAAAATGGCATAGGTTTTTGGTATTTTGTTCAGAGTTATATAAAAGTGTTCTTCCTGTTTTTCAGATGGCAGCTTTTAACATTCAGGAGGCACTTATCTGGAGAGAAAAAATTGAGTCTGTTATTGACCAGGTATATATTTTTTACAGACTGATATAATTAGTAGGACATGATTTTTCCTTATTTTTTGTTAAATATTTGTTAACGCTTACCCTATGTTCTTGTGAAAGCTAATGTCATCTTAACAATTTGCAGCACCAGGAGTCACTAGTTGCCAATGGGAATAAATATCAATCTTTTGAATATAAGTCTGGGATGGATAGTGGAAGGAATGCTTCGTCGTCAGATCAAGAAAGCCAGTAAGTAAAATTCATATGTTGTTTGCTCTTTATTGAATAGTTTTATGTATTTTGTGATTCTATAAGTTATTTTATGCACTTACTTCTGTATTTGTAGGTACAGTGCAGCTGAAGGTGAAGAAGATTCACGGCCAAGTTTGATGCGAAGAACAACCATTGGAAATGGTGATTAGTTTTCTTCCTCCTTTTACATTCATATTACCCACCCCCTGTTTTGACACCTCTATTATATTATTTGATATATTTTGACAGGCCCTCCTGAATCCATATTGGACTGGACCCAAGAAAGTTCAACACTAGAAAGCCAAAATACCAACAATCAAGCATTTTCAAGGAAACATTGGCGGCTTCTACAATGCCAAAATGGTTTTCTTTGTTGTATCTTTGAAGAACTTCAAAACTTAAGTATTAGTTATATTAGAAGTCTAAATCATTTATTGTTTCTATGACATTTTTCATTCAGGACTTCGTATCTTTGAAGAGCTTCAAGAAGTTGACTTCCTTGTATGAGCTTTTTTTTATAATTTTTTTTTTAAATTTTTTAAAAATCTGATTATTATTATTTCAACCTTGTAGCATAATATTATATACACAATTTGTCAGAATAAATATTTACATTTTATTGTTATCATTGCAGCCAAAGAGCTGTAGTAGGGCTATGAAGGCTGTGGGTGTTGTGGAAGCCAGTTGTGAAGAAATATTTGAGCTTGTAATGAGCATGGATGGAACACGCTCTGAGTAAGCATTCTTTTGTACATTATATATTATATATATATATATATACATACTAGGTTATAGACCCGTGTAATACACGGGTTCTATAAATGAATGATATAATTATTAATCTGCAATGTCTTTTTAACTGAAAATACGTACTGGATATATATTAAAAATGTTTAAAAACTCATATTACATGGGTTGAAAAATTATAAAAAAAAAAAATTCTATATCCATACACTAAATATTAAAAAGTAAAATATGTTGGTTATTTGAAGATCACTTCAATACATTTTCTGATTAAGCGTGCGTGCATAAGAAAATGTAGAAAATTCTGCAAGAAATATAAACGTAGAATAAAGTGAAAATAATTCATACAATAAAATATGTGAAATTTGATTAGGATATATTCTTTGTACATAAATATTTATATAAATTCAAATAAAACTGATGTTTGTCACGGTGTCATCTTGAGAATTCTATAAGAACCGAGAAAATAGAATGCAAAAATAACATAAAAATTAAGTTATAAGTTTATGAAAATTAGGAATACATTTTTTCTTTAAATCTCATGTATATTAATTTAGCAATTGAACCACACTTATCTAGTTTTTTACATAAAAATTACACATACTATGTAAACCAAATGTTTTTAATGTATGTAAGAGAAAAACTTTAGTGAACCAACTCCATCTGTCTATCATACGTACATATAATAGAATGTTATTGTACTTCTTTTAAAATTTGTCATGCTTTTATATTAATCATAATTTGATGAAGAAAGGGAAAAAACATAACATGGTAATAGACATACGTGAAACAATTAAAATGACTATCATAAAATGTTCAATTAGTGATTAGATTTTATTTCACTTTAAAACACAAAATCTTAGTTCTAACTAATTATCCAGCTGGAAATATATTTTTATATATTTCACATGCAAACGTTAGCAAAACAGACTTCATTTTTTCATTTAATTTGAACCATCATGAGCAAATAACAATAGTGTTAATGTACATCAAACATGCTAAATACATGTTTATAAAAAGAAATTTATTTTTTGATATCTTAATTAATCTGATCCGTATAAGTTTATATTAATTAACTGAAGGTTTTTTTGAAAAAGATTTTATGTATGCAAACTTTAGCAAAAAAACCTCATTTTTTTTAATTTGAACCATCATGAGCAAATAACAATAGTGTCAATATGCAGCAAACATGTTAAATACATGTTTATAAAAATAAATTTATTTCTTGATATCTTATTTAATGATATGTATAGGTTTATATTAATTAACTAAAGTTTTTGTGAGAAAGGTTTTGTGTTTTACCTTTGATGTTAACAATGCATCTCTCGGTTTCAAACTGTTTCCGTGTTTATTCACAGCAGCATGGTGTTAAACAGGATATCTTTAACAATCAGCAAAGAATTTGTCATTAAGAAGATGAAAAATGAAGATGAATTAATATTAACACAAAATGTGTATCTAACTCACGGAAAATAAAAAGGGAAGGATTTAAGATTTATGTAGGTGTTGTTCTTTGAATAGAAGATTAAAATCTATTTATATGAAATTATGAAGCCGTGGATATTGAATTTGAATTCCCATATATTAGATTTGAATTCCCATATTATCGTGATTGTAGTTAGAGTAATAAGGAGTCAAATTATTATATGTTTTTTTTTAAAATTTAATTAGCTTAATTTGACACCTACAAATAAGGAATTCAAATACATAATTTTTCTTGAATATATTGACAAATTAGTAATTCATTTGGGCGGGAAAATTGATGGTGAGAATGAATGTGGTGCTGACATGTGGCACCACATGTAATCAATCATTAGGATAGATATATATATATATTTCTTAATGCTGTTTCAGTTTTCTTTTTTCTTTCTTTTTTCCTTTTCTGTACTCAAGTTTTATGTCTTATTGCTAGTTTATTGATTCTTTAACATGCTATATTGCATTGATGTAATGCGCAGGTGGGATTGTAGTTTTCAAGAGGGTAGCTTGGTTGACGAGGTTGATGGACACACAGCAATTTTATATCACAGGCTTCAGCTGGATTGGTTCCCGACGTAATACATTTGTTGTTCTTATTGTTTTTGTTTTTCTAGGCTATATAGATTGCAAAAGATTCACTTACACATGTTCAAGATTTCAATCATTGCAACTGATGACGAGTTAGATAGTTAATTCTGGAATATACGCAGCTCACTGTTGTACATACTGTTAGGCCTTTAGAATGCTTCAAATACTTTATAGGTTCATTTATCAATAAATAATGCTATTGGATTCAATAACACTGGAAGTGAAAAGTCAATTCTTAGCTATTTGAAGTCTGAAATAGCACTTTATGTGTCGGTTTATGTTACAGATTTGTGTGGCCACGCGACCTTTGTTATGTGCGGTATTGGCGCCGGAATGATGATGGGAGTTATGGTGAGTGCATGGATATTCTCAGTATTTGTTTCTTAGTTTTTTCAAGTTTATTTATTATTTACATGCTGCGGTACCTTTTTTATATGCAGTTGTACTATTTTGCTCAAGGGAGCATGAGAACTGTGGTCCACAACCAGGATATGTGCGCGCTCATATTGAGAGTAAAACCATTCCCTTTTGTATTCTAAGTAATTATTTTAAGTTCTTCAGATCGTCGTCATAATTAAAATTGTTATTTCTATAATATAGGTGGGGGGTTTAATATTTCCCCTTTAAAACCCCGAAATGGACGGCCCAGGTCACGGGTCCAGCATCTTATGCAAATTGATTTAAAGGGATGGGGCGTGGGTTATGTTTCATCGTTTCAGCAACATTGCTTACTACAAATGTTAAATAGTGTAGCTGGTAAGTTGGAAATATATCATATAAATATTCAATAGTGAATCTTTTTAACAAGTTATTAGTTTAATTGATTTGATTGTTGATAATAGGCCTAAGGGAATATTTTGCTCAAACTGATGAAAGGATTCCACCAAGAATTCCTGTTATGGTCAACATGGCATCTACTGTTCCAACAAAAAAATCGCAGAAGATCCAATTGACATCCGCACATAATCGAAGTCAATCTCTTGATAATGCTGCAAAAATGATGGATGAATACTCAGATGAAGATGAAGAACTCCAAATCCCTGATGAAGAGGTGGTAGAGGGTTATATCAATTTGTTTTGTTTTAACGATATTCCATGTTCTTACTTGTTTTCAAACTTTTGCAGGCATATAACATTGAGCAAGAGACCAAACGGACTGGTAGGTTATTATTATTAAAATAAAATTGTTACATGTTTTGATTTTCACTTATGATGCAATTTACCTATTTTCAGCCTTTGAAGAAGAACCTGTTGTTGAAATTGATTTGTCTTGTTTTTCGGGTAATCTTCGGCGAGATGATAATGAAAATAGCCGTGACTGCTGGAGAATATCTGATGGAAACAATTTTAAACTTCGTAGCAAGCGTTTTTGCTATGATAAATCGAAGGTCTATTAGCACTTGATTGCATAACATTATTGTTTTCCTTAGGATTTAAAATAAACTTCTCATAGGATTTAAAATATTTTTCTAACTTCTCATGTTTCCTTTAAATTCTTGTTAAATATGATTAAAGATGCCTGGAGGCAAACCTCTCATGGATCTTGTTGCTGTTGACTGGTTTAAAGACACCAAACGAATGGACCATGTTGCTAGACGCCATGGTTGTGCTGCACAAGTAGGTTTTTCAAAACTTTAGAGGCTATATGATCAATTTTTGTTAGATTAGTTATTCCGTGTTGTTATTGTCAATCTAGCAATTCCATTATATATGCATTCTTACTACTTATGGAAACTACTTCGTTGATTTTTCTGTATGTGTAGGTTCATGTTTAGCTAATTGAGTTGATGTTTAAGATTTCGTATAATTCCATTTTGATAATGATACGCTCATATGCAACTGATGTATTATTGTCTTAAAAATAATGGTATTTAAAATCTTGCAATTTCTTAAATAATCAGGCGTCTCAACTTGCAATTGTCGTATAAGATGACCTTTTAGGTTTACAATGTACGCCACTAGAAATATATGCTGCATCCATGTTTAATCAGGACAATGTACGAATATCATCTACTCTAGGATCAGAATGACCAAATAATACGTATCAAGTTAGTATTTATGTGTCTTTATTTAGCAAGAAAGAAGACTTGTGTGCATTGCTCAAACTAAAGACTTCATAGCCACTAAGTTTAGTTTTCGTTTAATTAATAGAGACAAAGGTGCGTTTTGATTGTCCAAGTTTGACAACTGTTGTACTAATTATTTAAGTTAAATTTAAATTTCCATAATGGACAAGCACATAGAACAGTTTTTGTATGTGTTATCTGTAATATCTTTGCCATTTCTGTATAGGTTGCTTCTCAAAAGGGACATTTTTGCTTAGTCTTCAATCTCCAAGTAAGCTGTCCGAAAATCTCAAAATTTTAGATAATTTTCATGTTTCATTAACAACATAGCATTCTATTCTGAAGGTACCTGGTTCAACCAACTACAGCATGGTTTTCTACTTCGTGACCAAGGAATTAGCAGAGGGCTCTCTCTTGAAACGTTTTGTGGATGGTGATGATGAGTTTCGCAATAGTAGGATGAAACTGATCCCATCAGTCCCTAAGGTATTGTTTGATCAATTATTCATATTGTTTTAATCAAAGATCTAGAATATTATTGTAGTAATATGTTTTATTTTTATAAATAACACATTTTAAAAATTAAAGACCAAAACTTTTTTGCAAGTCATCGCCAATGCTGAAATGAGAATCCTGTAACTTATTACACCCAACCCACCTATCTTGAACATATACTATTATGTAATCATTGTCTGACATGGCACTACTGAATATGGCAGGGTTCATGGATAGTGAGGCAGAGTGTTGGAAGCACCCCTTGTCTTTTAGGAAAAGCAGTTGACTGCAACTATATCCGTGGTGCCAATTACTTAGAAGTAAACATCCTTTTCTCTTTTCTGTTAAGGCGTATTGACAAATAGACACATAAATACATTTGAGGATGTTGAATTTGTTTTTTAATGTGGCAGATTGATGTGGACATTGGTTCTTCTACTGTGGCTAATGGAGTCTTGGGTCTTGTAGTTGGTGTTATCACTAGCCTTGTGGTTGACATGGCTTTCCTTGTACAGGTATGTGTAACTCCCTAATGTTTAGCACCATTTCTTTCAAAGCAGATTGATTTGTAATTCAATATACCGGAAGACTTAAAATACATTTGCAAGAAGCTGGTTGTATGAAGTTAATCGCATAGGCAATGATCCAAGCTACTTGTTAAATACATTACAAAATATATAATAAACAGTGATCTTCTAGTCCTCAATGGGCTTCTTACCACGATCCTATGCGGGTTTGCTACCTGAAACCAATACATGGATGGTTAAATACCTAAATACATTAAAAACATTAAAGATTTCTCAGTCATACGCCATATTAAACACATGGCTATGTGGTTTTATATTACATAGCCGTATACATTCATTTAGAATTTTCCAAGAAGAAAGTAAGTTGCATGATTTTGCAAAATATACTCACCTAGTCGAGTCCTCAATTAAATGAAATTTCTTAATTTTTATCATGAAATATCTGATTACGTAAAATAGATTCACATAGCCGTGTCACCCCTTTCTCAAAAATCCTTAGCAAGTGACAGAAACTGTCCTGACTATTTGATTGTAATTTACATATCCGTCCCTTCTATTTTCTCAAAATTTCCAGTTTTATCAAATCGACACAGCTATGTGAGAAAACTTTGCGTAGCTGCATGCTATGTTTTCTCAAATTCTAATTTACACAAAAAATGATATGACTAGCCGTGACTTTTAATTCTTATTTACACCTTCATACAAAACCATACTTTTACAATATTTTTCATTTGATTTTAAATATATTTCTTCTTAATTGAGAATCTCTATTAACATATAAATATAAATATATGTTTAGAATCATAATTAACCTAATTGACCGTTTGACCCACAAATTGGTCAAATTTGATTACCTTACCAATTTCACCATTCTTCAATTTTCCACTGCAGAACATCATTTTACCTTAATCACTTCTAAGTGTTATTAAACATGCCGAAGCCTTAAGTTTATTGCCTTTCATGCCAGTTTCTCAAATTTGAATATTCGGGTTGTTGTTGACCCATCACACACATCACCCCAATCCACCAAAATGCACATACCATATTTGTTTTCTTTCTAAGTTACACAAACCAGCAAGTTTTAAACGTCATACAACTTAACTATGTTCATGGTTTAACATGCTTCGATCCATACTTAAAAATTACCTGTTTTGACCAACCAAACTGCCACCTCTGTTTTGTGTCACACAAAGTGAATTAAGTTCATGACATCGTGACTGTTTTATGCTGTATTTTCTCCTATTGGTTTTGTCATCCAAAACTATACGTTGTATTTAGCAATTTTTGCAATTAAAGCAGTAAAGCATACAATATTTATTACCTATTCATATGTGAGTCAGGACTAACAGAAAATATGATCTTCTTGTAAGCATACAGTTATTAATTTCCTTTTGTTTTCAGGCGAACACAACTGATGAGTTGCCAGAGCGTCTTATAGGTGCTGTTAGGGTTTCACATCTGGAGCTAAAATCTGCAATTGTTCCCAAATTGGAACCAGATTCATAAATTGATTTACTTTTATGTGGTTTGTTCTGATTCTAGCTTTGATTTTGTTTGGAAATTTTTATTCCAATAGAACAATATTTATTGTCTTTTATAGGCAGGTTAATTTATTGCCCACATCTATCCAACTTGTAGGTACATAAGATTGTCCCGAAATTTAGCAGCAACATACTTGCAGTCCAGCAGGTAGAGTCAAAGTCCCTTTAGTATTTTAGTTTTATAAGTTTATTTCATATGTTACATTCATAACCTGTTTTTGATTCCATTGGCAGCAAAACTAGTGGACAATGTAAAGTAATGACTAAAGCTAATGAACATCAGAAGCTGAAACGTGACTTTCTGCTTACACACGCCAAATTCATTTCGATGCTTTCGAGATATAATTGTAAGTGGCGACAGTATTCGTATCCTTGCGTGACCTCTCCCCTCCCTAATACACACACACACCCCGAAGAAGTCAAGGCCTTTCGAACTTTATAGGTTTTGATCTATTTCTGTATGAAAAGCATAAGGAGCCTGAAATTGTATTTATTTATACCACATTCAGTACATAACTGTGGGACGGTTGAAAGTTAGCAGATCAAAAGTTCTCAACTCATTAGGATCTTGAAAAAGTTTGTCATTTCATTTCATTTACCAAATCATATTTGTTATCTTTACAATGGATTTCACAGATTATACATTTTTTCCCACCTGACCCACATATTCGGCATAGTTGTCTGTTTGGTGCAGCCCAAATAGCCGGAAATTTGAACTGGTTTTATACCCGTACCAAACAAGTTTTGGTTCATGGTTTTAGTATTTTCAGAATTTTTTAGTCTGATAACTGGTTACTTATTATCTTCTTCAATCGGTCTAACCTCACCAATAACAGATGCATATGTTGTATAAAATCTATAAGACCATGGGCAGGGGATGAGCTTTTTTCACTGAAAAAGCACTTGTCTAGCCACCATAGCTCAACACTTTCATCTTTTCTTCGCCCACAAATTTTCAAAACATCCCAAACAAATTTGAATTTTTGCAAAATGGGTTTTAAATATCTAAACTATTATTTATTAACCGATAATAATATGAAAAATATTATAATATAAATGGTTTTAAATCTAAATAGTGCAAAAATTTTTTTTGACCATTGGTTGAGACTAAAATGCAGAGAAAAGTTTGTTGAAAGTGTACGTTAAACATAATCATTTTTGTTAATTTTTTTCAACTTTTCTCATTTTAAATGTTTATAACTTTTGTATACGATATTGTTTTTGTAATAAAAATTACATCATAAAAGTGAGTATTTTTTATCTTTAGAATAAGTACATTATTATTATATAAAGAAATAATAAATGCTTATATGTTTTTCAAATAATAAATGCTTATATGTTTTTCAACTCATATGAAGTATGTTTGTCGTGTCTTTAGTTTAGTTCGTCGTGTTTTTTGTTGCTTATTATGACTTCTTGTGCTTAATTTTAAAAAACATAATGGTGAGATAAAGTTAAGTAATTTTATTATGTAAAACATAATGATTAATTAACAAGTAATATACTATAAAAATGATTTAAAACGTAAACTACAATAAAAAACGTCTTATGTGTTTTTTGCTAGTCGTTATGTTATTTAGAACGCAATGAGTTTTAAGAAACACATTGGTAAAATAATATTATTGTGTACCAAAATAACATGTTTATATAATATATAAAAAACAAATGATAAAAATAAGAATAAATGATCTACAACGTAAAATACAATGGTTAATATGTAGAACAAATGAATGAATTGATATTTAACATAATGATCTGATGTATTAAACATAATAAACTGACATTTGATATAATAATATTAAAACACCCTCTACTTTAAAATAATAGAAAAGACATATTAAGTCCAGAATTTTTGTTATCTTTTTAGGTTAATATTATTTTTACTATAATCCTATCCTAATAATGCATACTATTAATTTGAATAGCAATGCTTTCGATTGTAACTTTTGTTACCAATGTTAATTTTAATAGCATAATTGTTATAGGTTTACTTTTGATTTGCATTTATTTTCTACTTGATTTCATTTGTATTCTTTTCATTATATTGTGCGCAAAATATTTGATAATTGTTTTATTGAGATTGTTATCTGTAACAAAAGTGAATGATGAGAGTGCCACCAATCACATTATTAGTATAAATTATTATAAAAATCTACTTTTGTTTTATATTTTTAGTGTTACATTTGCTAATTATTAGTCAATCAAATCATTATGTGGACCAGATATGTTTGAAAAACATCATGTTTATGGACGGTATACGTGTGTGTAGGGTTTTTATTAGTAAATTTCGTCAAGTTATTTAATATATAAAATTTGATTATTGACTTTTAGAACTAACTAGAATTAAGTCTTCGCGTTGCAGCAGGAGTGTAAAACCGTGACAAATAACATTAAGGTCATACTATCATCAGTGACCACCAACACCGGAAAGCTCATATTAAAAGACAAACACAAAAATAAAACTGGCCGGAAAGTAGATGTAAAAACATCGAACCACACACGTGAAACATAAAACATTAAAAACAATAACTAAGTTGATGTTGGACTTGCATGTTGCGACGTGAAGGTTAAATAAGAAAAAGTAGACGCAACAACGTTGAACCAAACATGTATTTTATGACGTGCAAGTCTAAAAAATTTGGACCAAAATGTAAACGAAAAATTTGTAAAGATTAAAAAATATAAGGGAACAAAATTGAAGATGAATAATTATAAGAGTTAAATTATAAAATATAAAAGTATTGAGTTTTGAAATAAAATATTTACAAAAATTTAAATTGTTGTATCATATGCATTAAAATATATATATAGATGTTGATAATCAGAATATATATAATAATAATTGGAGAGTAGGTGTTTAAATGTTTGGACTTCTCAGAGTAATCACTAGCAGAGTTTGAACTGAATTATTGGTGTGTGTGTGTGGGGGTGTGGTGGGGTGGGGGTGGGGGGGGGTTCACATTAAGCTTCGTCTGTAGGTGTAATCACTTCTGTTTACATGTGATCTTGGTTTGTGAGTTTTGCGGATTTACAATGTCCATTTCAACACAAGTTTTCATACACTTGATTTTGAATACAACGTTGTTCAAATCAGTAGTTGCACCAACTAGTACAAGCTCGCGATCACAATTAGTCTTTAGTCCTCACGAGCTTGTCTTTGTTTGTGTGTGCTTAGTGTAGATAATATATTATTATGAATATATAAGTTGTACCTAGGATATCAAATACATGTTGCAATTGTGATACATGCTCTTCAACGTTGATGATTAGGTATAGGCTTGGATCCATCGTATCGTATATCAGCACACACAAGTTCTTTCGTAGAGCGAATAACACAACACAAAGACAAAATCCAACACATGTGCAAATGACAATAAGGTGTAACACCTTTATTCATATGGTAGTACATGTTTGATGTAAGCATGCACAAACAAGTAGGATTACACAAATGAAGCACACGAAAATGCTTAGATAACGATCAACCGAGTCGATCAAAGGTATTGTTTCAGGTAATCCTCCACCGTAGTGTATTTGATATCTGGGTAGAGACTACAAGCCTCTTCAGCATCATCCCCAATCTCGAAGTTAGCCAAGCAGCCTTCGTAAAAGAAATGGTAAAAATGAGTAATCGCCACTTGCACAACATATTCTTTCTCTGCAAGTTCCAAACGTATAAACCGTCAAACCATTAGTAACAGAAAACACCTTAGTTTTCTTTCTAAATAGTTGACCAATAATACACAATGCGTACTGCTTTCATTAACATTCTATAATATTCATGGTATATACGTTAAGTCTTAGGCCTCGGGAACTATTTAAAAAACGTGTGGCAAGAACAAGACGGAAACTAACGACATTACCTTTTATGCTATCGAGAAATTCTTTTTCCGAGAGAGATGATTTCTCGAGGGGCTTGCCAATGAGCTTCTCCCAGATTTCGACAACTTGTCTTTGTGAAAGAATGTTTGCCGGAGGCCTGATGTAGACCGTCTTATTTAGAGTGCGGGGATCGTCTATGGTTCTGATCGTATATGATGCTATGTCATCTTCATCCACAAATATTGCTATAAAAACATCATAGGTCATTGAATCATGTATGATTGTGTTAGTACATATTTGAAGGTAAACATTTGATTTTGTTTGAAATCAACGGATTGATTAAAATGGGGCCACAATATGTCTAAATCCACAAAAATGTCCAGAACATGAATCGAAGCAACGTGTTTATTTTCCTTTTTTTTTTTCGACAAATCACATCATTGTTGACTATTTGTATATTTTTTCAAAAACGACAGCTATATATATATTATAAAAAGGGTAGGACGATACATCAAATACAAAGCGACCCAAAACTATTTGTATTTAATGATTTTGTTTTGATGCTAGACAAATCATAATTTCATAGTTTAATATTTATCTTTGTTTTCTTAACGGTAATGCACGACCCAAGAATAGATGTTATTTTAAGCAGATCCATTTATCTGTTTCTTAACCGGGATCACACATCAACTCTTTTAGAAGAAAACCCATAACTAAAAAAACACCTGACTTAACACAAAGTAGTTTTGCTACAAGCGGGACTTAAACTCAATGCCTTCGTATTTTTAATTGTCTTGGATATATCACCTCAAGCATTTGGGTAAAATATCATTTGTTAACATCTTTGTAGGCTGCTTATTTTAATTTACTAAATTGGTACATGTTATACGAGCATTCGGCTTTGTCTTTATACTTATAAATTAGCTAAAAATCATTTTCTCTTCTGATCACTCACTTAAAAATTATTATAAAGAGAACATTATAGTGATTCTAATATAAGTGCTCTAATAGATGAAGTTAACTATGGTTAATTATTTAGTGCATTTATAATTAAACATGTTATATTTATTTTTATTATTATTTTTTGTTATAGTCATCTCTGACACTAATGGTTATTCTTTTTTTTACATGGTTAGCTACCTCTATAGTAGGATCGAACGACTCCATACTAGGGTCGGACTACACAAAGTGTCGTGTTTCTTTATAATACGGTCGAACATCGTTATAGCATGGATGCATCTATAGTATGGTTGGACGCCTCTATAACATGGTCGGACACCTCTATGGTACGGTCTATGGTCGAATGGCTCTATAGTACAGGTTCCTCTATAGTATTGTCCTACGCTCTATAGCAAGTTTGGCTACCTCTAAAACATGTTGGGGCGCCTTCACAACACATTTAGACGATTCTATAATATGTTTAACCTGTTGTCTGATAGAGAAATTTTAAAATATGTTTTTTTAAAAGGGACATTATAAGAAAATTTAATTGAAAAAAAGACTTTTCAAGTACTTTTTTTCAAAAAATCATTAGACGTGATCTTTATAAGATTATGACAGGAAACATTAAAGATTTTAAATCTATCAAACTTGTCATGTATAACTTTCAAATTTCAACTTCATAGTTCATCAATATACAAGAGAAGTTGCAACTTACCTTTCTGATTGCCATCTCCCCACACGACTACAGAATCCGTTGAAGGAAGAATATGACCAAATTGGCACAAACCTCCCACAAAAAAGCCAGCAAAGCAATTCGCGGAAACGTAGGTGAACGGAATCCCTGCATCTTCAATCGCTTTTCGAACCACCATCTTGTCATCAAAGGCCACTCTTCCCGGTTCCATTGCATCCCTCATTCTTGAGGGATCCGTTCCAAACTCCGATGGTAAAAACCGCTATCAGTTAAATCTTTATTAAGCATTGCTATATACGTGTGCATGAATAATAATATATAATGTTCTTAAAACTAGACTGGATGATCGTCTTACTATCAATCATGTAAAAATCAATAAATCAAATCTTCACATTTGTTGTATCAAAATCAACGACTCCAAAATACATATATATATACTTTTTGTACACATGGTCCTACAAAAATACAGGCTTTTATTTTTATTCAAAAAAGTATGAGCCATAGATCTTAATAAATCAAATGTGAAGATTTGGTTATTGGTTTTCATAATTTTTCTTGGTTTTACTTGCCACCATATATATATATATATATGTGTACACATGCATGCGCATACATAAACATGAGAATGTTAACCTAATTACAAATTTTACCTAATAAAACTAAGAAGTACTGTTAGCTACTTTTTAACATGGTCAAACAAATTCCAATTGAACTTATTCCAGCGGTGTTCAATCGGCTCGTCAAACCTCAAAGCTAATTAAACATTAAAGGGACGTTTTATTGGAATGAATGGAATAAAATGAAATAGAATTGAAAAACTTGTATAATTTTTAAATAAAATTATGTTTGAGTGGGTAATGAAATATAAAACCTAAGAGAACGTTTCACCTCAAATTCCATTGGTTGTGAGATTTTAAAATCCTTCCACCTAGAGAGGGAATTTGAAATCCTACAACCAAGGAAATATAAGGTGAAACATTCACTTGAGTTTTACATTTCATTACTCACTCAAACATAATTTTACTTGAATATTATGCTAGATTTTCAATTTAATTTCATTCCATTCCTTTCAATTAAACGCCTCTTAAAATTAAGATTGTAGAGTTTGACGAGATGGTTCAATTATCTCGCTAAAATGAGTTTCATCGGAGTTTTTTTATTTATTTAAATCTCCTCGTATCTCTATATATACACAACTAAAACTGAAGCTAAAGTATCAATTAACCGGTAAATAAGATTTCGAAAGAAAATTTGCTTAAAAAAACTTAGGAATTCACTTCCATCGGTTCGGGTTGAAAACAGTTTAAATAGCTAACTTTATAAGAATAATAATAATAATAGTAATTCTTCACTAGAGATATAATATATACATACACCTTGATGTTGCCAGCTTCTTTAATGGCATCCACAAGTTTAAGCTGAAGTAGGAGCTGATGGCTACCAATATGTTCAACATCACCGGATACAGCACATATCACCACATCTACCCGCTTCACGGCCTCTACGAGACTCCGATGATCGTGAAACGAGCCCGTGACAAGACGAGCTCCTTGTTTCTTGAACGAAAGCAGCATCTGAACCTTTTCGATGTTGACACCGATCTCCGGTCGTCGAAGAACGTATGTCTCGTGACCTTGCTCTAAACTGGCCTTCACCATCCTCTTCCCCAAGTGTCCTGTTCCCCAATGATTAAAACTTTGCTCTTTGTCTCCATTTCGATGTGATATGTGGATATTATGTTAGTGTCTTAATGTGTTAGTTAAGGTTTTTATATAGTAAGTGTGGAAGTCTATATATGATCTAAAATTAATATGAAGTTTTTATTTTAAAACCTTGAATAAATTATAGACTAATTCAACTTTGTATTTTTTTTATTCGATACTTCATGGTATTTTTTTATCTGGTATGGAACGACACAATAATGTGTTACTTGGTGTTGGTATATTCTGTTGTTGATGATGATGACACAACCATCTAAGACCACTCTTTTGATGATAGACTTGGAAAATTTGTGTGCGTTCTAAGTTGGAGGTGGTAAATTTTTTTACATTACTATTGGATTTGATTTATATTTTCATTTTCGTGTTTGCGCTTCTTGAATATGCTTTGATTAATCTTTCATTCGATATCTTGACTGTATTAGGACTACTCTATTGTACATTGATCATTTGAACAATATTACAGTGATTATCACAGGTTGTTGTTTAACTTGACCATTCTAGTTGATTTTTTTTAATTTTTTTTTTACTATTTTTATCAATTTGCTTGAGCGGGTTGTTGCCCTGTTTATGCAATTCACAAAATTGTTTTGTCAATGATGGTTAAAAACCGCAACTAGAATGAGCTAATATGTGTTGATTCTTCTATTCCTTGCATCATTGTTTCAAGGTTGTTGCCCTGATTCCGCAATTCACAAAATTGTTGTATATTTGCAGTTGGGAATATTGTTGTTTTGTTGGTGATTCTACATCTACTTCAAGTCGATGGTGGTAAACCTGTATTCATTTGAGTTGTTTGTTCTGTTATTACATGTGGTACAATGCCGGGCTGTGATGATAACCAATAATAATATCGGTTGTTTTGGCATGACTACTATTAAGGTTAGTTAGCAAACCCAATTGAAAGTTCGATCGATCACACGCGCAACGCCCGTGGATGAATACACACTAGTTTGATCAAAAACATGTTAAATCTAGAAAACAAATTAAGCTTTTTAAATAACTACGTGACAAGCAAAAAGTCTGACGTATTTAACACAATAGGCAAAATGTTCTCTACTTTAAAACAATAGAGAGACTCATGTTAAGCCTAGAACTTTTTGAGTATTTTTAGATTTTAATATTTTTTTACTATAATCCAACCCTGATAATACATATTATTAATTTGATTAACGACGCTCTCAACAATCACTTTTGTTACCAATATTAATATCAGTAGCATAATTTTTTTAGGTTACTTTCGATTTGCCTTTATTTTCTTTTTGATTATTTGTATTTTTTTATTTTGTTTATAATTATATTGTTTAACCTTTTGAATTATAAAAGTTTACT
Organism: Flaveria trinervia; assembly: GCA_025506515.1. Lineage (NCBI taxonomy): Eukaryota > Viridiplantae > Streptophyta > Magnoliopsida > Asterales > Asteraceae > Flaveria > Flaveria trinervia. The sequence continues at coordinate 5,856,611 of CM046448.1, forward strand.
TTGTCATATATCTTTTAGTGTGATAATTTTGCTAATTATTAGTCAATTAAATAATTAAGTGGACCACATATGTCTGAAAAAGCATCATGTTTATGGACGGTACACGCAAGTGTTTAGGCTTTTTGTTAGTAATTTTCGTAAACTAATTTGATTGACAAAATTTGATCAATTACTTTCGGAAGAAACCATAAATAAACTTCCCGCGTAGTGGGAGCATACAACCATATAAAATAATATCAATGTCACACCATCATTAATGGCCATCAATACTGAAATTGTGGTGTGTTTATACGTATTAATAAGATCAAAGCGTAAAACATTTAAAAATATAACTAAGTTGATTTAAAACTCATGTGTTGCGACGAACCTTTTAAAAGGGGGGGGGGGGGGGGGGATAGATGTAAAAACGATAAATCATGCACACATGTTGTATTTGTGTCAACTCATAGAATTTAGGACTAAACGTAAAATTGGTGAATCGCGCATGCATGATTCTGTTGTGTTAACTTGCAAAACTTGCAACAAACATAGGACGGAAATTTACAAAATATGAAAAGTAAAAATAATCAAATTTTTATAAGATCGAATTGCAAAAGATAAATTGTTTTGGTTTAAAGTAAAAAATAATCAAATTTGGAAGGTTACTTTGCAAAATATGAAAAACATTGGGTTAAAAATAAAAGGTCGATTTTTTTGAAAAACCCCCTATGCATAAGGTATAACACCATTATGTATAGAAAATTAATAATTAGTATAATATAAATAATTGGAGCAAATATGCTTAATTATCATGACTTCTTAGAGTAATCAGTTAGTGATATGTAATCACTTCTCTATAAGCATGATCAAGTTTTTGACAATGCTCATACTTGGTTGTGAGTTTCGTTTTCAAAGCCCATTTTAACACAAATTTTCATACACTTGATTTGGAAAAATTTTGCTTAAATCATCAGTTGCATCAAGTAGGACAAGCTCGCTATTATAAATAGTCTCTTGACCTCATGAGCTTGTTTATGTTTATATGTGCGCAGTGTATATAATATATTATATATTATTATGAATATATAAGTTGTACCAAAGGATATCAATTACATGTATGTGCTTGATCACGATAGGACTTTGAAATTATATGTGAAATTGATACATGTTGCACTTGTGATACATGCTCCATGACATTGATGATTAGTTTCAAACCAAGCGAGGGTTAGACATACAAATTTTATGTATCAAGAGGATCACCCTATTAACAAACACATAGTTCTTTCTCAGAGCAAATAACAAAATATAGTGACAAGATTCAAGGATGAAGTAATAAAAGCATTTCCGCTGCTTAGATAGTTAGATTTGACGGTATTTTAATACATGTGCAAATAAAATTAGGGCGTAACAATTTTATTCATAATAGTAGTATGTTTGATTTAAGCACACACAAACAAGTAAGAACACACTCCTCGTGTTACACAAATGAAGCACAAGAAAAATGCATAGATTAGGATTTAAACGAGGTGATCAAGGTATTGCTTTAGGTAGTCCTCCACCGTAGTGTATTTGATATCGGGGTAGAGACTACAAGCCTCTTTAGCATCATCTCCAATCTCAAAATTAGCCAAGCATCCCTCGTAAAAGAAATGGTAAAAATGAGTCATTGCTGCCTGCTCAACATATTCTTTCTCTGCATGCCCTCAACACATTAACAATCAAACCATCAGTAACATAACAACATCGGGTTTCCTTCTAAATAGCTGATCAATAATACACAATACTGCCAATGAGTTCTAGATCACATGCTAGAACAAGATGGAAATTAACGACATTACCTTTTATGCTATCTAGGAATTCTTTTTCCGAGAGAGATGACTTATGAAGGGGTTGGCCGATGAGCTTCTCCCAGATTTCGACAACTTCTCTCTGTGAAAGAATGTTTGCTGGAGGCCTGATGTAAACTGTTTTATTCAGAGTGTTGGGATCGTCTATAGTTTTGATTGTATATGCTGCGATGTCATCTTCATCCACAAATATTGCTACAAAAACAACTTACATAATTAATTACATCAGGTATGATTGTGTTCTCACATCTCAAGTTAAAATTTGATTTTATGAGAAATTAATTGATTGAATGGGACCATAAAATGGTCCAAAACCTTTAGGTGTAGGGGGCACTATAATCACACCCACCGCATTACAACCCACCAATCAAATACAGTCATGTCACACTATATCATACTGCGTCACATATTAAAATTTGGTGGCATAGGTGTTGTCACATCATGTCACACTATACCACTACACCACACGCAAATGAGGCAACGAACACATCAAGCATGTACCGTGACAATGAGAGAATTCGGCGTAGTAATTGAGGGGTGGCGGCGTTGGTGCCGTTTGGCTCCGTGCCTCGCCGTGGGCTCACGATGGGTACGCCTCACCCACCCACCCTCACAAATGTACACAAAATGTGCTACGAGGCATAGTGTTTCTTTTCCTGTTCTTTTATTTACAACTCACATCATTGTACTCTCCTTAGTTTTCTCTGCTTTTGAATTACCCTTTTAAAGTTTTCATTTTACACTCCCTTAGAACTTTAATTCAGTGATATTTATCTTGTATTTTTTGTATGATTTATATTTTATATGGTTTTATTCTAAAACCCTCAATCTATATGATAAATCATCAATTTATTATTCAAACATTTTACCGGTGTCTGTTTTAATATGTTAACTAGGTTTCATTTCGCGCATTGCGGCGGGGTACGACCATGATTTCAGATATTAAAAGCATATATTAAACACATCACAACGACTATCATTTTCACGTAAAACCCTAAAGCGTCTCCCACCATAAAACACTATAGTTTACGACATTAAAAAAACTAATTTTGAATATAACTCTGTTTACAAAAGAAAACATTATATCGAAAGATTGACTAAAAAAACTAAAGTTCTACGTGTTCCCATTTAAAAAAAACTAGCAAACAAAAGATATTATTGAAAACACAAAATTTTTAAAAAATCAAAAGAATTTATTTACATATAACAACATGTGTCTTAAACTAAAAATAACAATAAAATTTTCAAATAAAAATTAGAAATTAGACATGGATTTTTTCTTTTTCAATTTAAACTCAAAAAGTTTTGGGCCAAAATTTCAATTCTTCTAAACCTTGTAGCAAAAAATGCACCACTAATGCTGAAGCTTTTAATTGTCGTGATTAAATCATAAAAAACTATAAAATCACTGTAGCAAAGTAGTTACTTTTTAATATATATGATAATGTTTTTCTTCACATCACGGAAGCAACCCTTCCTCTGGTATAACTAAAATACTATATATATATATCGATCGAGAAAGTTTATTTGAGAAGATCATATATTTAAGAAGACATTTCTAGGCCTTTAACTAGAACAATATGATGAAAACCCAAGATATTCATATGCGAATGAAAAAATCACACGTATTTAAAAAATTGATAGTTGCGTATCTTGGTAAATAAACTTTTTAATTAATAGTTGTTAACCTATAAATGATTATCTATTATTTTCAGTTAAGTGATCTATGAAGTTTTTAGATATTTTTAATGCACACGTATGCATGCAGTTGGCTAGTAACAAAAATATATTTAAATCGTTCCTTTAAAATTTTTATTTACTAAATTGCACTAAGCTCATAACATTCAAACGGTCATAACATGAAATCAATAGAAACAATATTGGGAAATTTAGGCTATTTGACCAAATCCTTATACAAAAATAACCATTGACCAATTCAATTTACAAATTGTATATTCACGTGACGATACCAATGCATGTGATATTATTCACATGGCATTTTTTTGGCCAGAAATACGCCGGCGATACCACAAGGATTTGGTATCGCCGGTTCAACTTTTTGCCAGAGATACGGCGGAGATACACCGGTGATTCCGTATCACCCGTTTTTATATTATAAAAATGTAGTTTAAATTTATTAATAAAAAAATTATTTTTTTGAATGCATCTAAAAAATATTATGAAAATATATCTAGAAATTGTTTTTAGTAAAAAACGATACAAAAATTGGTTTCAGTAATTAATAAAAACACGATTTAAAAAGTTTAAATTATGAAGTTTAATTATTAATAAACGATTATTTTTTTTATGAAAACTGGGGAGATTGTTTTTTACAAAAATTGTTTTTTATGTCTATTGTAATAAAAGTGAAATATTTTTTGTAAAAGTTGTGAGCCTTTATTTAAAAAGTTGTTTGTTTATCTTAAAGTGGCTAAATTAAAAAAAAAGATATTCAATGAAGAAATATGGATTTAAATTGGCTATATCTTTGTTCAAAAATATTTTTTGTTTTTCTATTTTTGAAACGATGTTAGATTTTTAAAAGGTATACATACAATGAAATTTTTGGGATTTAAATTGGCGATACATAAGGACAATGATATTTCTTTTATATTTTATTTGACTGGCGATACACGAGGGAGTGTGTATCGTTGGCTGGCCATACACGAGCGATATATATCCATGGAGTATCGCTGGAAGACGATATCTAAACATTTTCTATTTTTTATTTAATTTTGAGCGATACACTAGAGATACCAATGCATTGGTATCGTTAAAGACATAAAACTGGCGATACCACATGCATTGGTATCGCTACGGGAGATATTTGGACACTTGTTATTATCTTATTCATTAGATATTATCGATATTTTTCAAGTCAATGGCTATTATAGTAAAATTGATTGGTCAAATGGTTAATTTGATGATTTTCTCATATTTATTTAAATCTGAAATCTTGCCTACGACTACACGGAAGCTTTAAACCTAAAAAGTCTTTGTCATTTTAACTTTCAACTTTATAGTTCAACAATAAGTTATATGAAAGCAATATATGAACAGACATATAAAAGAGAAGTTTCAACTTACATTTCTGATTTCCATCTCCCCACAAGACTACAGAATCCGTTGAAGGAAGAATATGACCAAATTGGCATAACCCTCCCACAAAGTAGCCCGCAAAGCAATTCGCGGATACATAGGTGAATGGGATCCCAGCGTCTTCGATGGCTTTTCGAACCACCATCTTGTCATCAAAGGTCACTCGTCCTGGTTCCATTGCATCCCTCATTCTCGAGGGATCGGTTCCAAACTCCGATGGCAAAAACCGCTACGAGTTAAATATATAATAATATTATTATACGCATGCATGAATGATAAAATAAAATGTTTATAAAATTGGTTTTGGACGGTCATCTTTCAATCCACTAGTCGATCAAGTAAGTTTAAAATTATATAATACTAATTTGTAACTGATCTTTGCATAGTGTTATTGTAAGTATGCTTATTAAGTTGTGTTTTATATGGTTGTACATACGGCTTGGTTAGTGTTTGATTTATATTCAAAGGGTTGAGATTTCTTCATTTCTAAAGTTTAGTATTTTTACTTTGCCTACATTACACACTACATTACACACTCTGTTTGATGGTTTTTTTACTACACATTAATATAAAAAGAGTACAACTTATTAAGTCAACACAAAATATGGCGCCAAGTTAATTTATTTATTTTGAAATTTGTATTTTGTATATTTAACTTAGTCTTTAGACTTCCTTAAATATAGCCTATAGTTAGGATTTGTTTGTTGCATTTTTCATGTATATGTACGACCACACAGTTGCAATTCAATCATAACAGTTTGAAACCATTTCTTCATATGGTATCAGAGCATTCTGATCCATCCTTCTCACTCATTAAAATTTATTCTTCATCCCAAAGCTTCCATGGCTGATACTGACAATCAAACTTCTTCACAACTCAAACAGTGCATATCAATTCCTCTCCCAACACAATAACAATGGTAACCTTTCCTTCCAATCTCAAACTTACTTCTACAAACTATTTGGGTTGGAAAACACAAGTGGAGGCTCTTTTGTATGGGTTAGATTTGTTCAAATTCATCGACGGAACTTATCCCGTGCCATCATCCACGAAGGCTGCCGACGGCACTGTCACTCCACACAAGGATTTTGCTACATGGTTCCGGCAGGATCAGTTGTTGTTCGGGGCAATCGTCGGCAGTTTATCGCCGTCTATTGTTCCCTTGGTCACTAATGCCGACTCGTCTGAAGATGCCTGGAAGATTTTGTCCACCACTTATGCGTCGCCTTCCCGTGGACACATCAAACAGCTACAATATCGATTACGACAGTGCACAAAATCTCCACATCAGTCCGTTACTGATTATATGCAGGAAATCAAATCGATTGTTGATCAACTTAGTGCTCTTGGAAAGAAGATGGATCAAGAAGACGTCACCGATTCCATCTTGGCAGGCCTCGATCAATCATTATACAAACCCGTTTTGGATGGTGTCAATGCCCGTGACACTCCAATTACTTTCAATGAGTTACATGAAAAACTCATTAATCATGATTTATCCTTAGCGCAATCGGTCACTACTACACCCTCAGTTCATCAACCGGCGACGGTCTTTGCTATGAATCAGCGCCCTTCCAATCAGCATATGCAACAACGGACGTGGAACACTAGGCCGAACAATAAACAAAATTCCGGTACCAATCCCGGACTGTTACCGACGCCAAACAGCCCTGCTTCACAAGGTGGTCAACGACCATTTCTAGGGAAATGTCAATGGTGCAATGTTCGTGGCCATTCACTTACCAATTGCCAAGAATTTAAAAAGGTAAATCCGAACATTTCTGTTCCTTCTTTCAATCGGAACACATATGGTCAAACTCCACAGGTTCATCACATGGAATAATGGGTACATCTGACCCAACTTCAGTGAATTGGTTGTTCGATAGCGGGGCCTCACATCACGTTACAAATGATCTCAGGAATCTATCATTGCACGCCCCATATGATGGCAATGACGAACTTGTCATTGGTGACGGTACATGTTTAAACATTACTCATATTGGTTCTACTCTCATTCATACTCCTAATACACCTTTAATCTTAAAAAATGTCTTATGCGTTCCCACCGTATCACGAAACATAATTTCTATTTCTTGTTTATGTCGTGATAATGCTTTTCTAATTCAATTCTTTTCTTGTGTTTTTCTCATAAATGATCTAAAAACCAACAAAGTCCTCCTCACGGGCATGGCCAGTAAAGGGATATATGAACTTTGTTCAAAATATCATTCGACATCACAACCTTCCGTTCATTCTATGCAGAAGACATCACCAATGACCTGGCACCATAGACTTGGTCATCCTCAAAATAAAGTTTTTCAATTTTTGTCTCCTTTTATTCAGTCTAATTTGCATTTGAATGATCATTGTAATTCTTGCAAAATTAATAAAGCTCATAAGCTACCTTTTGATTGCTCAACTCTCTCAACTACCTCACCACTAGAATTAATATTCTCTGATGTTTGGTCATCACCTGTTTACTCAATTGATGGATACAAGTATTACATAATTTTTGTGGACCACTACACAAAATATATATGGCTTTATCCACTTAAACGTAAATCAGATTCCTTATCCACATTTATACGCTTTCAAAAATTGGTTGAAAATCATTTTCAAACCACTATCAAACAATTTTTCTCTGACAACGGTGGAGAATACTTAAAACTTATACCTCATTTAAATCATTGTGGCATCTCTCACTTAACATCTCCACCTCACACACCGGAACATAACGGGTATGCCGAACGTCGACATAGGCATATTGTTGAAACGGGACTCTCATTACTTTCTCATGCCAATTTACCCAACATATATTGGCCATTCGCCCTCACTACAGCCGTATATTTAACTAATAGGCTGCCTACTTCAACGCTCCAAAACCAATCTCCTTACTATTGTTTATTTCATAACAACCCAACTACAACAAACTCCGTAGCTTTGGTTGTCTATGTTATCCTTGGCTTCGACCATATACTTCTCACAAACTCGATCCACGATCTAAACCATGCGTGTTCGTTGGATATTCTTCTTCTCAAAGTGCCTACTATGCACTAGATGTTGTCACCAATCGATTATATGTCACTCGTCACATACTTTTGTCGAATCTATCTTTCCATACACTACACTCACCACTTTAAAATCTGCATCATCAACATTGCAACCTTCTGATTGGATTCCATCCAATACCACCTCCATTCAACAATTTCAAACCTCACCCCCCTTGGTTCCCTCATCAAATATTCCAGATTCTATCTCCGATCCTTCTCCTCCTCTCTTATCACCCTCCAACTCCACTCATATTAACACCCCACCTCACTCTCCTCCTCCATCACCCACAAATCAAAATATTCCTAATACGCCTATTTTGCCACCTTCCAGTGCACTCACTTCACCACTTCATATCCCTCCATCAACTCATACTCAATCTGCTACTTCATCAGTTAATCGCACACGCCCTAATCCCAAACCAAATACCAAATATCACAATGATGACTTTGTTCTTTATCACACCTCCGTCACCCCACTTCTTGAACCATCTTCCGCTAAACAAGCTCTCAAACATCCTCTATGGTGCAAGCTATGCAAGAGGAATTTGATGCTCTCCAACGTAATCACACATGGACTCTCGTACCTCCCTCTTCCGCCCAAATGTTGTCGGTTGCAAATGGGTTTATCGCATTAAATATAAACCCGATGGAACCGTCGACCGATTAAAGGCTCGCCTAGTCGCCAAAGGTTTTACTCAAAGGCCCGGAATTGATTTCGTTGAAACCTTCAGTCCCGTCATTAAACCATCGACTCTTCGTCTTGTCCTTTCCTTAGCCGTTTCCCATAATTGGCCCCTTCTCCAACTAGATATAAATAATGCTTTTCTTCAAGGTAACCTTCAAGAAAGTGTCTATATGGCTCAACCCACAGGCTTTATCGATTCTATAAACCCTTCTTATGTTTGTAAACTTAACAAAGCCATTATGGTCTTCGCCAAGCTTCACGAGCATGGTACAATGAACTTAAAACATATCTCATAAACCAAAACTTCAAGCCAACCATCTCTGATCCGTCCCTTTTTATTCACACTTCCACTTCATCTCCTATCTATGTTCTAGTCTACGTTGATGACATTATTGTCACTGGTTCTTCTCCTTCTCATCTCTCTCACTTCATTAACACTCTAGCTCAAAAATTCTCCCTCAAAGACCTTGGCTCACTCTCCTATTTTTTAGGAGTTGAAGTCCTTCCTCACCCAAAAGGTCTTCTGTTATCTCAATCCAAATATATTCAAGACATACTTTCTAGAACCAATATGACAGATTGTAAACCTGTCTCTACACCTCTTACAACTTCTGAACCATTGACGTCATATGGTGGCACATCATTAGATTCTCCCACCGAATATAGGGCACTTGTTGGTGCATTACAATATTTATCCATTACTAGACCTGATGTGGCTTTTGCAGTGAACAAGCTTTCTCAATTTATGCATGCGCCTACCACTGCTCATTGGTCTGCTCTTAAACGTGTGCTACGTTATTTACATGGTTCTTCACAGCATGGTCTATTACTTAATCGTCACTCACCGTTAAATTTGCATGCCTTTACCGACGCTGACTGGGCGGGAGATAAAGACACATGGCGCAGTACCACAGGTTACATAGTATACTTGGGTTGTAATCCTATTTCATGGAGTTCTAAACGTCAACCCACGTCTGCTAGATCCTCCACTGAAGCTGAATTTAGAGCTGTTGCTTCAACAACAACTGAAGTCCAATGGCTTACATCATTATTAACAGAATTAGGATTTCAGTCACGTACCGTTCCTACCATCTACTGTGACAACCTAAGCGCTACACATTATTCGGCGAATCCTGTTTTTCACTCAAGGATGAAACACTTGGCTCTTGACTTTCACTTCGTCCGAGAGAAAGTTCAAGACGGGTCTTTACGTGTCACGCACATCGCCGGGATGATCAATTGGCGGATGCCCTTACCAACCTCTCCTTAAACCTCGTTTTCAATTGTTATTATCCAAGATTGGACTCACTCAACGATCGTCCATCTTGCGGGGCAATATTAAGTCAACACAAAATATGGCGCCAAGTTAATTTATTTATTTTGAAATTTGTATTTTGTATATTTAACTTAGTCTTTAGACTTCCTTAAATATAGCCTATAGTTAGGATTTGTTTGTTGCATTTTTCATGTATATGTACGACCACACAGTTGCAATTCAATCATAACAGTTTGAAACCATTTCTTCATACAACTATGTTATAATGTTTATTACAAATAATGAAAGTTATTATGTTCTTTTACAACCAACAGTTGTCGTATGTATCATCAAAACAAGTATTTTAGTCAAACATGTGTTTGAATGTTCGTATTGGGACTTAGTACTGATTATTAGTGTTAAATGGTCCTTTTTTTTCTTTTTAGTATTAGTAGTAACTGATTAAATGAATATAATTAAACATTAACGTGAATTTTTTTACGGTTTCTAAAGTTTGAGTATTATTAACATCCCGTTGTAATGTTTACGACAGTTTTGATTGTTAGCAAAGTGCGCTAAGGTCACGTTTTTCCTACATAAAGTTACGTAATCCGCAACGCGAATGTTTTGACGTTAATTTTTTCATGATTTTATGTATCGCCAACTATATTACATCTTAAGTTTTTTAAAAACACACACATATATACATGCATACACACGTACAGGAATGTTAAACTAATAACTAATTTTTCTATGAGAAATTTAGTAAATTCTTTTAATCACCGTTAAATCTAGTTAAACGAAATCCGATTGAACTCATTTTAGTGGTATTAATGAAACCGACTTGTCAAATCTTAAAACGTAAACCATAAAAAGCTAGACCCTAAAAGAAAAACCTAAATCTAAACCCCAAAAACTATAACATTAAGCTAAACCCTCAAACTTAAACCTAAAAAGTGAAACTTAGAAATTAAGATAGTAGAGTTTAACAAGACGGTTCAAACGTGGCTAGAGCGAGTTAAATAGAAATTCGTTTGACCATATTTATGTATGGCTAAAAAATTTATTAGGTTTTTTTAAAAAAATATATATTTAACCGTCCCCTTATATTTACATCTGATAAAAACCTAAATTAATAAATTAACCGACAATAAGATTTTGAAAGAAAATTAATTAAAGAAAACTTCAAATCCAGTTCAACCGGTACGATTCACCAGTTCACGTGAGAAACGGTTATAACAGAATAATTCAGCACTAGAGATACTTAAAATTCAGTTCAACTGGTACGATTTACGGGTTTATGTAGTAAACAGTTATAACATAATAATTTATCACTAGAGATACACATAACATATATATACCTTGACGTTACCCGCTTCTTTAATGGCATCAACAAGTTTAAGCTGAAGGAGGAGCTGATGGCTACCGATACGATCAACATCACCCGATACCACACATATCACCACATCAACCCGCTTCACGGCCTCTACAAGACTCCGATGATCGTGAAACGAACCCGTGACAAGATGAGCTCCTTGTTTCTTGAACGAAAGCAGCATCTGAACCTTTTCGATGTTGACACCGATCTCCGGTCGTCGAAGAACGTATGTCTCGTGACCTTGTTCTAAACTGGCCTTCACCATCCTCTTCCCCAAGTGTCCAGTTCCCCCAATGATCAAAACTTTGCTCTTTGTCTCCATTTTGATGTGTGTGTGGATATAACGTTAAGTTACAAGTTATAACTAATTATATGTGTAGGTAAGGCTTTTATATTGTCAAGTGTGGAAGTTGATCTATATATGTTGTAAAATATAAAGTCTTCGTTTAATACATTTGGTCAAGGTTGCCTATATTGGGAGATCAGTTGTTGGTGTGGATTGGTAATTTAATATTTTAATTTACTAATTTTGTTTACCTGTTTGTAAAAAACATTATTTACGGTTCATTTATTACTTCAAACTTAATTTTCTTTTCCAAGACTTTTTACAATATTGTATATAACTAAATCTAGTAAAAGGTCAAAGTAGCTTTTATTTTTATATTTTGTTTATATTTGGCGGGGGTTGGCCTACAATATTTTCAGAACCGGATCGGACGTCGAACCGGACGCTTTACTGGTTTGTGGTCGGACCGGTCAGACCAGTTAGACCGGATTTAACTATATTTTAATTATATTTATATATGTAGTTAAATATAAGTAATTTATATATGATTTATATATATTTTATAGTTATATATAAAACTTAACTATAGTTGTATATCTAACACACTAATTAATGGTTTAACGCCCCCCATTAAAATTTTTTTTATACCGGTCCGGTTTCCCGGTCCGACCAGCGGCTCGGGAAGAACCGGCCGGTTCGACCGTTTAAAAACGATTCATAGCGACCCGGACCGGCCACCGGACCGATCCCCGGTCGAACCGGCCGGTCCGATCTGATCGCGAAAACATTGCTGGCCTATGTAGGGCGTTTGGGATCAGCCGACACCTATGGACTTCTTTTTTTTATGTTTAATATATGCAATCAAAACGCTAGCGACTCTTATAAATTTTTGACGTTGACACTCATGAAATTTATTTGAATTGAACAAGAAAGAAAGTTAGTTTGAAATGTACAAATTTGTCTTGCAAAGAGATGTAGTTAAGAAACCATAAAGCATGTTGTTACCGTTGGTTGGTCTTTTTTTAACTTGCAGTAGACTTCAGAGATGTAAAAGTTTGGTTACAGACTAGTTTGCGGAAGTATCAAGAGAAGAGAGAAATGAGATTTGTGTATTTTAGGCCTTTTTTAGTGAGTTATGAAGATTTCGATTGTTAATTTATGTAAACTTAGAATATATAAACACTAGGTTAGAACTCATGCATTACATGGGTAGAATAAATAAAACATATAAAAATTATTAATTTTATGAATATTTTATTTTCTAGATGTTATTATCCAGTGATGAAATAAAATTTTAATGAATATTTAAAAGTTATAACACATAATGAATTAGAAATTATTACTTTATATTTAATATGTATTAATAAATTATTAAAATTACTATATTTATATTTTATATGTTGAATAGTTTAGTTTACTTATTTCTAATAATTGTCATTTAATATAAGAGAGACAAAAAACACAAATATAAATATATTTATTTTAACATATTTTAGTTAAAAGAGAGTCAAATTAATTGTTTTTAAAATTTTTGTATTTATTTATAATGAAAGAGAGACGGAAAAATAATTTTTTGATATGTTAGAATGATAACACGTGTTATTTGATATTTTAGAATAATGAAATATGTCTTGAGAAAACCTTTTTTTATTATAGATATAGATAAATAATTTAGATTGAAAATAACTTTTTTAAGGCAGTTTAATTATACTTTCCTGATAAAACGATCGTAATTATTGTAGTTTCTAATGTTATTAATTAGGTAATTTAATTAATTTGTAACTGACTGATTATAACTTGGTAATTCTTCTTAAGTAGAAGATTTTGATTACTTAATTCCTTTTTAGCTGTTCATTATTTCTAAATTAGTATTAGTATTCTTATTAATATCAGATTAGTATTCATGGTTGGCAAATTGAACTCATGTTGTCAAGTAACGAAACCCATGTCATGATTAGCATTTTTAATCCTTTTCAATGTATTTGTTTTATTTGTTTTATTTCTTTTGTTTCTAGATTATAATTCTCAAAAATATGAAAATACATCTTTGCTTTCTTGTATTATTTTTTTTAATAAAGCTTCTAGTTGTATGTCTGGGTTTATTTGTTTGTATATTTAGTTAAATTATGTACCTCTATTACATAAATGAGAAATGAAGTATATATAGTCAAATATTATAATTAAAGATTTAAGTTTAGGAGTGTTTTTCTATTTGATGTAATTATTAGATTTATAAAAAAATAAGCTCTGTAGAAAATAACTATATAAACATTGTATTGCATTTATACAATGATTAACGTACTTTTATTATTTACTATTCTAGCACCCGATTTAATACGCGGATTAAATAAATAAAATATTAAATATTTTGTAATAAAATTTTAAAAATTATACAATATTTTTAGATAAAATCTGATTGAGTTACGTATAAATAAATATTAATTTCTAGTAAAACAAGACCATCTTAATTGCGATTCTTGAGTCTCTTGTTTATTAACTTCATGAGATGTGACGGGATTTGATGTACATGGTTCCTCAGTGTTAGTCATATTTTCATTATTAGAAACTAATGAATCAATAGATGGTTCAAATGGTTGACTTATAGGCACAGGTATATGAATAATCGATGCCACTTCAGTTTCTTCATGAAGATCTATTTGTATACCACCATCACTCCCTTCATGAAGATCTATTTGTCTACCATCATCATTCCCACTAAAGTTTGTAAACTCAAGGAATTCAATATTTCTAGTCTAAACAATTCTAGTGGGATGAGAAGGGCAGTAAAATCGGTATCCTTTTAAACGCTCGGAATATCCAACGAAAAACAACTAATGGTTTTCATATCTAATTTCTTGGACTGTGGATTATAAAGTTTAGCTTTAGCTGGACATCCCCATACTTTAAGATAATTTAAATTAGGTTTTCTTTCTATCCATATTTCAAAAGGAGTTTTAGAGACATACTTAGAAGGAACCCGATTAAGCATGTGAACAACTGTCTTTAATGCCTCAGTCCAAAGAAATGCAGGAGGATTATAGTTAGCCAACATACTACGTACCATATCCATAAGGGTACGACTACGCCTTTCAGCCACACCGTTTTGTTGATGGGTTCCAGACATGGTGTACTGATTTATTATACCATGGTTTTTACAAAACTCATGAAAAGACCCCGGACTTTGTCCTACATTAGTGTGTCGATCGTAGTATTCCCCACCCCTTTCAGATCTCACAACTTTTATTTTTTGTTCTAGTTGATTTTCAACTTCAGCCTTAAAGTTTTGAAAGTTTCGAGAGATTCAGATTTTTCATAGATAAAACACAAGTACATATAACGAGAATAATCATCAATGAAAGTAATAAACGACTTATGCACTCCAATACCTCCAGAAAGTGGAGCACATATGTCTATATAGATCAAATCAAGTACTTAGTTGTTTTGGTCATTTTTCTCTTGATACATTGAACACATTTATCAAAACTAGAAAAATCAAGTTCTGGAAGTACTCCATCTTTCACAAGTATGTTATTTCTTTCTCGTGAAATGTGACCTCATCTTTAATGCCACAACTTAGAAGATGTCTCCATATTAATTTAAATCATTTTTCAAAATTATTTTTCTAAACATTTGTTTTTTATTATTAGTTTCAATTTAAAAAAATCCATGTAGAAGTTAAATACGGTTTTAAATAATTTGTATTTTAGAAAAACCATTTATTTAAGAAACTTTTATATCTTATAATCTTTTAAAGTTTATTTTAAAAAAAGGTTTTTAACTTTATAATATCTATTTAAATCTGGAAATTTTATGAATGATATTATTACTATTTATAACTATTATTTGTTAGAAGAGAGAAACAGAAAAATTAAAATTAGAAAGTCTAATACTATAACATGTATCACATTCAAACCTTTTTTTATTATATACTAGTTAATACGCCGATATCATTTTCTAAACTTTTGTTTAATTTTTTTTCAAGAAAAGTTGGGTTATTAAACAATTATAAAACAAACCGTTTTAAAAATATAAATTTTAATACTTTCTTTATTATAACTTTGAAATTTGATTATTTTTTGTTTCATAAAGAATTTTATTTTTTAAAAGTCACAGGTTTTAAAATATATTGTGTTTTTAAATAGTTTGATATTTTTTCTAAAAAAAGTTTTTATTTATAAAAAAAATATTTCTTTACAAATTGCATTTGTAGAAAGATTTTTTTAATTTAATAAGAAAGTATTTCTAATATAAAAAGAATTAAATAATATTAAATGTAGTTAATATGAATTTATTATGAGAGAGGCGAAAATAAAATTTAATGCCATATAAAAATATTATTTTATTAGTATAGATAGATATAAATACAAATTTAAGATTTGATTCGCTTTATATGTTTATTGTGTGATCTCATTTGAACTGTACTGAACTAGTTAGTCCGTAAAATTTTAACATTTAGTGGTCACAATTGACCCTTAAAAATTTCCGATCCCAATGAAATTTCTTTTGGTCCACAACTGATATTAGAAAAAGTGCATTTTTTAATTAAACAATTAATTACGTTGTCATCTAGATTTGACTGAGAGTTGTGTTGTGAAAACATTAGTAAAAGGTTTGATGTAATTATTGGGTATGTTTGACAAAAAAAATATGATGAGTTTTTTTATTAAAATATATTGTTTTTTAAATAGTTTGATATTTTTTCTAAAAAAAGTTTTTATTTATAAAAAAAATATTTCTTTACAAATTGCATTTGTAGAAAGATTTTTTTAATTTAATAAGAAAGTATTTCTAATATAAAAAGAATTAAATAATATTAAATGTAGTTAATATGAATTTATTATGAGAGAGGCGAAAATAAAATTTAATGCCATATAAAAATATTATTTTATTAGTATAGATAGATATAAATACAAATTTAAGATTTGATTCGCTTTATATGTTTATTGTGTGATCTCATTTGAACTGTACTGAACTAGTTAGTCCGTAAAATTTTAACATTTAGTGGTCACAATTGACCCTTAAAAATTTCCGATCCCAATGAAATTTCTTTTGGTCCACAACTGATATTAGAAAAAGTGCATTTTTTAATTAAACAATTAATTACGTTGTCATCTAGATTTGACTGAGAGTTGTGTTGTGAAAACATTAGTAAAAGGTTTGATGTAATTATTGGGTATGTTTGACAAAAAAAATATGATGAGTTTTTTTATTAAAAATATATTGTTAAAGTGATAACATATTAAGGAATAATTTCTTATATATCCTTATTAACTTACAAAATATCATGTGTCAAAATAAAACTAAACATCACACACACACACATATAAAATAAAAAAAATAACTATAGTTACACAAGATCTCATTTTAGCATGTCGATCTAAACGTCACATCTACATTAAAACATGTTGTTACATCCTTCAATCTTGAGTTACATTGAATTTGTAAACTATTAACTCGTATAAATTAGAATGAGTAATATCTATGATTGCTTATTACTTTTCTGTTATTTGACATTTTTCAAAAGTTATAAATTATAAATAGTTTTAGTTGCATATTATTGTTACATATTCCTATAAATTTGTTCATTTGTTCGATATTATTTGTTTATTTTTATTTAAGAATTCTAACTTCATTTAATTCTATTGTGAAACAACATGATTTTTTTGATACTATTATATTAATAACCTTCTTATTATATATATATATATATATATATATATATATATATATATATATATGTATGTATATATATACACATATGTAGGGAAGAGATCAAATGAAAATCACAATCTTAAGAGCAACCATGAAAACCAATTTCCACCAATCATATAATTTCTAATATATTTTTTCTTTTATTGTTAAAAGGGTATACTTGTAAAATAGACACGTTTTTATTTTTGGTAACTATTTATATTAATTAAAATCTTTTAGTTTCTTTCAAAAACAATATACATATATCAAATCTAAATTCATATTAAATCTCAATTCTTATAATTTTTAAGATCTTGTCTTTCCAACCATTCATCATCTTCATCTTCATCATCGTCATCATCACCATCACTACCATCACCATCCAAGTAGAGCTTAACATCAAAGTGCTTAATCAAAACCATGTTTAATTTCTTCATCTATAATATGAACTTGTTTGATTTCAATCGACATCACAACCAAGGTATATGTAATGATGGGTTGAGCAATTAGCAAAAAATATGGTCAAGAACATGAAAAACACGGCGAACACAAAGAACAAATTAAACCAGACAAAAACCCGTTCTCACGTACACGTAATTGTATTATTACATATATGTAACAATGCTGCAAAACTAATGTTTCGTTTAACTAGAAAATCGTTACATATATGTAACATTGTTGTGTAACTCATGTTTCATTTAACTAACAAAATTGTTACATATACGTAACACTATTGTTATGTATGTGTAATGTTGCTGTTATGTATATATAATGATGTTGTTATATATATGTACTGCAATTACAAATATGTAATGTAGTTGTTACATATGCGTAACACTGGCAACACAATGATTTTGTACACACTTACATATATGTATCAAATATGTTGATTAGTTACATGTGCTTGTTAGCCGGTGATTTTATTAGTATTATTTCTTCTTTAATATTTTTAAAATTATACCAATAAAAGATGCAATTAGTTTTGTATTAATTAGATTATGTGAAAAAGGAAAAAATAATGAAGCAAGAGAGAGATTATGATAATTTTATGGGATTTGTTTAATGATCTTAGGGGTTTCTAAAATTTAATATATATCTAGTTTTCCTATTATACCCCTATTTATTAAGATATATGTCATTTTAATTATCAAAATTACAAAACTGCCATTGTTAATCTTAACCATTGATTAAGATTGATCAATGGTCAAAATGTGATTTTCTTGGTTTTCTTCTAAAATGAGGTTTTCTCTTGAACACTCCCCTATATATGTAAATATATATATATAATATATATATATATATATATATATATATTATATATATATATAATATATATATATATATATATATTTCAAAAAGATGTCTACAATTTTTAATCATTGTTTGATTTAGAGGAAAACATTAGGGGTCACTTTGTGATTTGCCAAGTTTTTCATCACACACTTTCATAAGTAAATTTGTTGGGTCAGTGCCATAACCAATTCCATCATATTTTTATGTATGTCGAACATTATAATTAATGATTGATAATTAAACAAGACAATGAAATAATAATAGCTTGTTTTATTTTGCTGTTTATTCAATTCTTTTGTTTATTTCACTTACTTTTTATTTCATTATCTCATACAAAACACACTCTGATATATTCAAATCATCCACCACTTATGTTATTGCTAAAAAACTGAGTATACATGCCTAGGATCATTATTCCATGTTTCAAGTGCATATAACTTAACAAATTACATTTAAAACAAGGACATTTGTATAATCTTCCATTCTAAACTTGTAAAATTACATATTCTCAAAACATACTTAAAGAGCATTGTATTAATACATTAAAAATTTGTGATTTGAATACATATGAAATTTTTCGGGTAAAAAGAGGGATATATACAATTCCCCTTTTAAAAAAGGTTCCATGTTTAAGTGATAAACATTTAAGAGTGACAATTTTAGATGAAGGAATCATGATTTACACCAACACCCCGTTTTAATCTAATTTGTTTGTCAACCAATCCATTTTGTCACCATCATATGTTCACAAAATACAAAAGTTGGCTTTGAAACCAACCATCGTCCAATTAGTGTCTGTGTACATTTTATGAGTGTGAATAAATATACAGTTTTTGACCTCAATATCACGAAAGAATTAAACGAACCCCTTGCTTAGTAAAGGTATATTTAAAAAATAGTATTTTTACAAACCAAATCGGTCAATTTGGGGTTTAATCGAAAGGACTAATAAAAAACGGCTTGAATTAGTCGGCTTGAAATATTGGACCAAAATTGAAAAAGAGGTCGGGGTGGAGGAAAAATGAAGGTCAAAATTTGAAATATTGGGCCAAAATTTGAAAAGGAGGTCAGGATTTGAAAATAAGAAGGCCGTGTTTAACAACCTTCTTTATTTATTTTGTTTTAGTAGAAATGGATTCCAAAGAAACTAATTTGAGTAATGAAAGTTAAGAGAAAACAATAAAACTGATAACGTAATTTGTATATATTTTTTTATCACTACCCTTAATATATGTATGTGTGTATATATAGATACAGATAGATTTTAAATGAAAACCGCAACATGATTTTACATATACCTCACACATATATTACGCATAACTCCCCTTAAAAACCAGTTTCAAAATTGGCAAACTTTAACTTGAGAAGATAATTCTAACTTTGAGAAGGCAACTTTTTTGCACATGTTATCTTTTGGCTGAATGGTATTCTATAGTTCAATTCACTTCGGAGTTTTATTAACTTTCATTTTTACAACTATTTAATTTATCTGTTACAATAGAAGACACTTTTAAAGTGTCATCTATCAAAATATTAAGCTTTTTTATATTGATTTTCTTGTATATCGATTCTAATATATGATAACAGTAGATAGTAGTTATATTATTTACAACACTTCTAAATTAAAACTTAGATATTGTAAAAATTAAAAACTAAAATTTTTTATAAAAAAAACAAACTTTAAAAGAATAATATAAGATAAGGATATTTTCTTAAACAAAAAGCTTTCTAAAAAATTAACTTTTTATAACCGATTTTTAGTTTAAGGATGATTTCAAAAATAATAATATTCTATTTAAAATACAAAATTTACAAAAAAAAACAATTTCATAAAATGAAATATAAAAATCATATTATTGTTATTTTACTTGAAGTACTTATAATCCTATTTTATCCAAACATATCATTTTACAACATTAAATTTTTTATAATAGTTATTTAATTTTATTTATTTAATCCGTATATTATATAGGGTATAAGGTAGTGAACTATAAAACTGAGACGCTTCAAAACGCGAAATGATTTGCTCATATGTTTCTTAAAGTTTGTAATGTTTAGTATTTTTTCATGTAATATCATAAAATATATTTATAACTTTTATATGCTATATTAAAATTTTATGGAGTTTGATATCTTTTCCTAAAATTAATTAATTTCTTTATATATAAAATATATTTAAATATAATTTATTCATTTCGTTGTATAATTCATCGTCTGTAAAATTAATCGGTAAAAATATCCCCTCGTTGATCTGTGTGTTTCAATATGGTAACAGCCTACTAAATCCGTAGGTAACCCATACTTCATATTCATGTCTAAGGGTGTGCGACCGGTTTGGACCGGCCGAACCAAACCGAAACCGGTTGAAACCGAGAACCGCATAGCTTAAATTTGAAAACCAAAATTAAACCTTATGATTACCTAATTGGTTTGGTTCTTAAACCGGTAATCCAATTCCGGTTTTGTTGAAGGACCTCATGGTTGTTCCATACTTCCGGCAATGCTATTTTTTATCAGGATTGCTTGCTCTGATTTGTAGAGATTTGGAAGTCAATATTGTATTAGGGTGTAACCAAAAGAAATGGCCAAACGCCTTTTAGGTTAACGAGCGGTAAATCTTGCTCCATAAATAAAGTAGTATTTTATCAGAATTCAAACTTCTCATGGACTATCGATTTTTCAGGTACATATCTGGGTTCAGAAGCATATCCGAACCAGAAACCGTATACACGTATTATAGGAATCGAAAATCAAACCTATATTAGTACATCAATTTCTAAATGGTTCGGTCCAACAGGTTCTAACGGTTTCGGTAAAAAAAACGGTTGTTGCCCCCTTTATTCCCGTCAGTGATCCCTTGATATTTCCAAGGGAAAACTCAATTCACATGCCTTATTTTGTGACGAAATTAAATTCAACGTACTATCTGTCGATGAAAGTATGCAAGGACTTATGGATATTTAAAAGTGACGATAAGCTATAAGAAGGAGATGTAGATAGTGTCAAAACATTAAAGCATTTTCAACAACCCCTAAATAGTTTTAAACTTAATCAAGAAAGACATATTAAAGGTAACGAAAAGATAGTTGACAAAAGTAGAGCTTAATTGTGTGCCTTTATTTTCATAACGTCTGTACAAATGAAAATACAAACTTAAAGCAAAACGTAATATGTTATGCATAATGGTAATTAAAGGTATTGTTTGAGGTAGTCCTACGCTTTGGTGTATTTGATATCGGGGTACAATATAGAAGCCTTTTTAGTGTCTTTTCGCGGCTCGAAATTCACAAGACATCAATGGTAGAATATATTATAGTAATGATCAGTTATCCTCACCTACTCTGTGTGCTCTTGCTCTTGCTCTTGTTCTGCAAGTACCCACACACATTAGTAAGAACGATGATCAACTGGTAAACAGAGAATTTTGTATTATATTATTTTAAGTGTATTTTAAAAAAAACACTAACAACCATTATATAAGACATGGAATAATCAAAAATATAGAAACAATATAAATTGATTGATAGAGAGGAGATTATGGCCAGCCTGTGAATGGCTCGATGATTACTCCATGATTTGTGTTTTCCACTTTAGTGGAATATTCTAACACTCCCCCTCAAGTTGTGTAGTGGGATCTCCAATACCCAACTTGGACAAAACTGATTCGAACGTCCTTGCTGCAACTGCCTTTGTTAGAATATCTGCAAGTTGGTCTTCAGATCTTACAAACAAAAGTTCGATAGTGCCATCTTCAATTTTTTCTTTTATGAAATGTCGATCTATTTCAACGTGCTTTGTTCTATCATGTTGCATCGGGTTCTCTGAAATTTTAATTGCAGCTTTATTATCGCACATTAGCTGAGTTGGATGTTTAAAAGGAGGCCCGATTTCTTTCATTATCTTCTTTAACCAAAGAATTTCTGTGATTCCCTTCACGATTCCCCTAAATTCTGATTCAGCACTTGATAATGACACTACCCTCTGTTTCTTACTCCTCCAAGTCACCAAGTTACCTCCAAGAAGGGTGAAGTAACCCGCAGTTGACCGTTTATCATTAGGATTCCCTCCCCAATCGGCATCTGTAAATACTGTAACATCCAGATGTCCGTTTTTCTTGAAAATATACCTCTACCTGGTGTGTCTTTAAGATACCGAATAATCCTCATTACTGTCTCCATATGATCTTCTTGAGGATGGTGCATGAATTGGCTAACAATTCCTACCGCATACGCAATGTCAGGTCGAGTGTGAGCCAAGTAAATTAATTTTCCCACTAATCTTTGGTACCTCTCTTTATTCACTAACTTGGCTCCTTTAGTTATTTTCAGTTTGTGGTTCACAACCATGGGAGTATCATTTGGTTTGCAATCCACCATACCAACTTCAGCTAATAGATCCAATATATATTTACGTTGAGAGATATAGATCCCTTCTCTTGATCTTAGAACCTCAATTCCTAAGAAATATTTCAATCCCCCAAGATCTTTCATTTCAAACTCCTTGAATAGATTTTTACGTAAGGAACTAATTTCTTCCTCATCACTCCCTGTTATAATCATGTCGTCAACATATATTATAAGACAAGTGACCAGTTCTCCTCTCCTTTTGTAGAACAACGTATGATCCCCGTTACTTTGTTTGTATCCATACCGCTTCATTGCCATTGTAAACTTCCCAAACCATGTGCGTGGAGATTGTTTGAGCCCATATAACGCCCTCTTTAGTTTACATATCTCATTTTCTTTAAACTCATCCGAGAACCCTGGAGGGGGTTCCATATACACTTCTTCTTTCAAGTCTCCATGTAAGAAAGCATTTTTCACATCAAATTGATGAAGTGGCCAATCTTGGTTTGCTGCTATTGAAAATAGTACTCTGATAGTGTCAATTTTTGCAACAGGGGAAAACGTTTCAGAGTAGTCAATACCATATGTTTGTGTATACCCTTTGGCAACTAATCTTGCCTTGTGCCACTCGATAGTACCATCAGATTTATACTTAATACTAAACACCCATCTACAACCAACCGGTTTCTTCCCTTATGGTAACCTGCACTTCTCCCATGTGCCACTCTTGTTTAAAGCTTCCATTTCCGTATTCATTGCTTCTTGCCATTCGGCTATCTTCTTAGCTTCTTGGGTTGTGTTTGGAATTTTTTTTCGAAAGAATAGCAGCTGAAAAAACCTTTGCAATGTTGGCCATCCCTCCCCTGTCGGTTCTTATCAGATACTTCGAGGTATGAGAAACATGTTCCGGTGAATACCGGTAGGAGGAACCCCTCTATTTTTCCTTGGAGGCAGGAAGCTAGTTTCCAGTTGTCCTTCTTGTTCAATAAAAAGACTCTCTGAAACATCATGGTCAGTAGCATTTTGTGAACTATGGTGTTGTAAATTGTTTGCCTCTTGTTGGACACCATCTGCGAGAGAGTCACTACTGTTTGTATCAGTAGAAGTAGATTTCGCGGCATTTATCTCGTGTTGGACATCATTCTCAGGACAATCATTGGTGGTGTGAGTGGACTCGTCGCCCTCTCCTATGTTGGAAGTGAGTTCATGGCGCTATCTACCAACTCTGTTGGAAATCCCTAGGACAACTTTCATATAGTAGCCAATCGAGTGATTCACTTACTTTCTCCCCCTGAACACTAGATTGGTGATCGAAAAAATAATCAGATTCTAAAAAATCACAGTCCATGATGACATGAACTCGGCGCGTAATAGGATTGTAGCACCGATAGCCCCTTTGGTGGTGACCGTACCCAACAAAGACACATTTCTCGGCACATGGACTAAGTTTGTTTCGACTAGTCTTGGGAATATGAACAAATACAGGACAGCCGAAGACCCGAGGTGGTAAGGTCATAACAGATGGAATTCTTACTTGGGTGGCTAGGACTTGCAATGGGGTTTTGTTTCCTAGAATTTGAGTTGGGAGACGATTTGCGAGGTAAGTTGATGTAGCAAGAGCTTCGGGCCAAAAAGAATGAGGCACTCGAGATTCAATCATAATGGCACGAGTTTTTTCAAGTAGCGTATGATTTTTCCTTTCTGTAGTTCCATTTTGTTGAGTGTTGGGACATGTGGTTTGATGGATAAGACCATTTTCCTTGAAAATTTTTTGCATTGTTTTGTTTACAAATTCAGTTCCATTATCGGACCGGAGGATCTGAATTTTTTTCTCAAATTGAGTCTGAATCATTTTGTAAAAACTAAAAAAGATCTCTGGCACTTCTGATTTATGTTTCATGAAGTATATCTAATTCATTCTTGAGAAATCATCCACAAATAAAACAAAGTATTTGAACTGGCTATTGGTGGAATCTGGTGTTGGCCCCCAAACATCGGAATGGATTAACAAAAAAGCATAATCAACTCGTGTATTACTTTGATTAAAAAAGGCTCTATGATTTTTTTCAAGAATGTAGGTTTCACATTTCTTGGGAATGACGTTATTTAAAAAAAGACTAGGAAACAAAATTTTAAGATAGTCAAAAGATGGATGACCAAGTCGTCGATGCCATAACCAAAGTTGTCTTTTGGTTGTTCCATGAGCAAGCATGGCATGTCCCTTGTGAACTACTTCATCAACATAGTAGAGACCTCCTTGTTCAGTACCACGCCCAATGATTTCCTTCGTACGAATGTCCTGTAAAATACAAAAGCTTGGATACATAAGCACCACACAATTGAGTTGTTTTGTCACTTGGCTAACAGATAACAACTTTGAGGATATGGAATGAATGTATAAACAATTTTTATTTTCATTTGGTTTAAAAAATGATTGATCCTCCCCCTTTGACTTTAACAATTCCCCACTAGCAGTCTCAATATGAGACTTTGATGGAGATGACATGTTACAAAAATCTTTAGGATCATAGGACATGGTATCCGTAGCCCCGCAATCAAAAATCCAGTTCATCGATGTTCTCGAGTGAGAGTGAGAGTTGGGCCGAGCATGGAAAGCTTTGGATTCTTCATTGGTTTTATTAGAGCTTTCTTGGTTGAGTCTGTCAAAAAATGAAACTTTTGGATGGAAAAATTTAAAGTTAATAATAGAGGGGTGTGAGATGTAACTCTCTAACCCTTTACCTCCAAGTATTTCATCAGAGTTCATAGCCATTCCCCCAAAACCAGTGCTACTTCCCTGCCCCTTCACAACCGGGTCTTCTCCCACACTTGCTGTCGAAGCACCTTTGACATCAGATCTGAAGCGCTGGCTGTTCTTTTCCTTATGACCATCCTCCCACCAATCCGGGTAGCCAACTAGTTTGAAACATGTCTCTTTAGTATGTTTCTTCATCTTGCAGTGGGTACAATACAACTTGGATTTATCTTCTTTCTCCTTAGCTCGAAATTTACTTCTTTGTGCCAAATCTTTGGCGGCCAAACCCGTTCCATTTCTATTGAGTCGTTGTCGAGAGAACCCGATTTTAGTATATTAAGTCTAGCTATCTCCCTGCGTACCGTGGCGTATGCCGTTTCTACCGATAGAAGTGGATCTTTCTTCAGAATGTCTCTCTTGATTGGTTCCAACTTGTCATCAACTGCTGTTAGTAGCTGATAGAGTCTTTGTTCTTGAGTCTTCTTATTGTAGATCTGAATATCATCCGGGTCCTTCATTGGGTTCGGGTCCCTCCTGTCAATAGACATCCAGATACTTTGTAGTTTGTTCCACAAGTCTTCCAACGTATCCGATCCTTGTCTTAATGAATTAGCTTTCTTGTGGAGATCAAACACCTGTAACGAGTCGGTTCCAAAGCCGTACGTGGTGGCTAAACCATCCCAGAGAGCTTTTGCAGTTGGGTATTGTGAAACATTATTCACCAGATTTGATTCAAGATTTTGGATAATCCAAGTGAAGACACACTGGTCATCTTGTTCCCACCGTGTATACGTCTTATCGGTCTTAGAAGGAGGTGTGGGTTCCCCTGTAATGTGAGAACTTCTCCCCCTTCCCCTAATTGCTTTCTTCATTAGAGTTGCCCATAGGGCATAGTTGTCACCACCGAGTTTAATCCCTAGAGATAAATTCTCAGGATTAACTGTTGGTTGCTGTGTTCTGAGACCATTTCTCAACAGTGCAGCGATCTACATTGTCAATTCATCGGGAATCTAGTTGACGATAGCTTCATTATCAGGCATCTTTTGTTAAAGATGATCGGAATTCCCAGGTTTAAACGTGCTCTGATACCATGATCAACTGGTAAACAGAGAATTTTGTATTATATTATTTTAAGTGTATTTTCAAAGAAACACTAACAACCATTATATAAGACATGGAATAACCAAAAACATAGAAACAATATAAATTGATTGACAGAGAGGAGATTATGACCAACCTGTGAATGGCTCGATGATTACTCCATGATTTGTGTTTTTCACTTTAGTGGAATATTCTAACAAACGATTACTAACTCGAATGGACTTCACACATGCCATTTATTTGTTTGTCTTCGATATCGGTGTATATGTTAGTTGCTTTTCAAATTGATACGTGTATTTTTTACGTGTCTCTTTTCTCTTTTAGTACTTTTTTAACTAACGTCTAATTTTTTTATATGAATTTTAATTTGTGTGATGTTTTAACTCAAAAGGGACAGGGGAGTCTATTACTATAACACCTTTTATTGGCGGTGCAAAAGGAATTAAAAAGTGTATTCAATATTCTAATTAAGGCTGTAAATGAGAGGGCTGTAAACGAGTCGAGTCAGGATGAGTTCGAGCTTGAGCTGACCCAGCTCGGAAATTTTAACGAGCTTATAACACTGGCTCGAGTCAGCTCGTGGCACGTTCGAACCGGCTCAATTTAAATTTTTTTAAATTTTTTCATATTTATTTATATGAAAACACAAAAAATATATATTAGGGCTTTTATATTTCGTTAGATACTCCATATTTATGGGAACGGAGATTATTGTTTTGGATATAAACAATTTACTATCAAATATATATTTTTTAAACAAAATACTTAATGTTCTATAAAGAATCCATTTTTATTTTTAAGAAAATATTTTTAAAATCCTAATATAAAAATAATAATCATAATAATAGTAGTAGTAGTAGTAATAATTATACTATATATATATGTATATATACATATATATATACATATATATATACATATATATACATATATATATACATATATATATACACACATATATATATACATATATATACAATATATATACATATATATATACATATATACATATATATATACATATTATATACATATATATACATATATATATATATATATAATATATATATATATATATATATATATTATATGCACCGAGTCATGAGCCGAGCCAACGAACCGAGCTCGAACCGTGCTAACGCTGGCTCGAGTTCAACTCGTTTAGAATTCGAGTTTTTTTCGAGCTGAGCTTTTTTTGAGCGAGCTTCGAACCTCGAACTTTTCGTACAACCCTAATTCTAATTGAAATAGATAATGCATGCTATATATAGGTTAGAGATAATAGAGTGTCTTAATAACAAAAATGATTGTTTGTATAACACAACCCTATTTTAAAAAATGGGTTATTATATTTTAACAATCCCAACTTTTATATATTGACCAGGATTAATTACAACTCAACAAGTGTTTACGGACACTCACAACTTTAAGCTTATTTTCATTCAGCGATCCCTTACTAACTGAGAATTAACACCGTTAGTTTTTTGATGATGTGGACTACTTATATAGTCAAAACACTAAGCAAAAAGTTGAAATCAAGTATCGGGTTCGTCAATCTAAAACTTCTGCAACCTAAAACCCATTAATTTTCACCTTCTGATTTGACCCGCTTGACTCGTGAAAGGTAGATTTAAAGTGACGCTCGATGCTAGATACTGAAAAAAGGAGCTAATAGAGATTGGGCGGCGGCGAAGTTAAAAAATTTCTCAAAGTTTTTTTATTGACTTTTTAGGCTCAATCTCTATTAAAACAATGGCTTTCATTTAAAGTGACTCTCGATGCTAGATTTAAAGTGGTATTTTAGGCATTGTACATTTTATTGACTTTTTTTAAGTTTCTTTATTTTCTTTAAACATTCGTTGTATAAAAATTATATTATACAAATGATAATTGTTATCTTTAAAATGAGTATAGTATTATTTTATAAAAAGATAATATTTTTTTTATGTTTTCAAGCTCATATGATTTCTACCCATCATTGTGTCTTTAGTGTAATTTGTTGTGTTTTTTGTTAGTTATTGTGTTTTTCTAAATACTATTATGTTTTTTAACAATGATAAATATTAAAAAATATAATGGTGGACTAACATTATTCTGTATTTTAAGTATGAAAAACATATTAATAAATTAATAACTAATTAATCTAATACATTAAAAACTAATGTCTCACTTATTTTTTTATCGTTATTGTGTTATGTTAAACACTATTACTTTTAATAAATACGTTGGTGAATTAACATAATTGTGTATTTCTAATTGTAAAACATAATAATAGTTAACAAGAAGTTCATAATAATCTATTAAAAAATAACAAAACTAACATATCATGTTATCTTTAATACTATGAGTTTTGAAAAATATATTGGTGAAAATACATTATTGTTTGTAAAATACAGTGACAAGTTTATATAATATATATAGACAATATCAAAAACAACACAAAATTACATAAAACGTAAAACACAATGATCTAAATTATACAATAAATTGATATTTGGCACAATGAATGTATATATGTGAAACCTTACATAAATCTCACATCTGTCATGAACAATAGAGATTCCTAGTTCAAATAGAATGTTTGGTCCTAATATCACCAACGCGTTTTGAGTGCATTCGTTGTGGATGAGAGGATAACTCCACAGTTAAACATGCTCAGATGGCAGCACATCAGGGATGGGTGACCTCCCTAAGAAGTTTTCACCCGGGCAATCAAAAACAAATCTGTGAGCTCATCGTGGGCAAAACGAACAATATTAGTGGTAGGAGAGGCCGAGTGTTATAGAATGGTATTAGAGTCACTCATGTGTTGTTCAGGATGTGAGACATACCTTATCGAGGATAGTGACTTCTTGAACTCATCGAGGACGACGAGTCCAAAGGGGGATGATTGTGACACCCTATATAAATCCCACATCAACCGTGAACAAAAAAGATTTTTGGTTCATAATGAATGTTTGGTCTCTAATATCACCAACGTGTTTTGGGTGTATTGGTTGTGGATTAAAAAAGAACTCTATAGTAAACCTATTCAGGTGGAAGCAATTCAATGATAGGTGACCCCTAGGAAAGTTTTCACCCGGGCGACAAAAAACAAATCCGTAAACTACTCGTGGGCAAACGTACAATATTGATGGTATGAGAGGTTGAGTGTTACAATGACTAAATAAACTGACGTATTGACATAATGATCAAAATATTCTCATCCTTAAAACAATAAAATAACACATGTCAAACTTACAATCCTTATTAAGATTTTTAAATTAATTATATATAATATATATATATATATATATTATATATATATATATATATATATATATTCTACTATAGCTCTATCTTTATTTCTATTTTGATTAAAACACACATGGAAGAACATAATAGATAACACATAAATACCGACTATTAATTGCGTTATGCAAATTGTCACCTCTCATGATATTGAGAAACTCTTGGTTGGAGGTATGTGACTTTTGTAGTTCTTTTCCAATGAGCTTCTCCCAAAGTCCCATAGCCTCTCGTTGCGAAAGAATGTTCGTGGGTGGTCTGAGAGAAAGTATCTTATCAAGCATCTGATGATCATCAATGGTTCTGATAGTGTATGTCGCAAAGTCATCTTCATCCACAAATATAATTACACAAACAAACCAATAGTATATGTGCTCATATACGTAAAGATATATAGACTAGTTTTAATAAACCTACGCATTGCACGGATTGCAAAAATAGAATATTAAATATAATAAAAAGTATTCGTTATAAAATGATATTTTAAGATAAAATATGACTGAAATAAGTATAAGTAATAACTATAAATAATAAAATAATGATATTAAAATTCTAAACATTTTTGTTTGTTCCAAACAAAATATTAAAATTTTATTTCAAAATAAACCGTTTTAAAAAATTTCCTAGTAAAACTCCCAATTTTATTTATTTTTCTATAAAAATACTATTTAAAAACATCAATTAAAAAAGTCATATTTTAGAAATATTGGATGTCTTAATTTGTTTTAGTTAATACAATTTGTTTCTTTAGAATTACCATTAATAAAAAATATTTTTCTTAGTTAAAAAAAACTATTTTCAATCTAAAATAAGAGTTAAATAATATTATTAGCAATTCTTATTTAATAAGAGAGAGAATCAAAATTTTTTTTGTAAAATAAATATGATATTATTATGTGTTACTTTATTTACTATTTTATCAGAGTAGAAAATTTTAATACTATTAGAACCGAATACACACGTTTTTGCTATCATTCATTACAGGAAAGAAGAATTGGTTGCGACAAAATTGACGGTTCACATTAAGTATTACTTGAAAAGTAAAGGTTGGTGGGTTCCAATTTTAGATTTTAATACTTTCACCCTCAACATTTTTAAAACCTTTATATAATATCAATTTAACCCTTTACGTTTTTAAAGTTCTGGGTTTACCTTTGTATAATATAAATTTGAGTGCGTATACATTTGGACCTAATCAGAAATGACGAGTCAAATATCTAATGTTTACGTGCATATATTTATATACGTTTCTACACTATCCATATTCTGACCTACGTCTACGTTTTAACATAGTTTTGTTTAGAGATTAGTTTGGTCAAATATGAAATGTTTGTGTTTATTTTTATATATGCTTA
This sequence comes from Flaveria trinervia, assembly GCA_025506515.1. Classification (NCBI taxonomy): domain Eukaryota; kingdom Viridiplantae; phylum Streptophyta; class Magnoliopsida; order Asterales; family Asteraceae; genus Flaveria; species Flaveria trinervia. The sequence goes on from CM046448.1 coordinate 5,888,020, forward strand.
GGGTTGGACTAGGTTTAGACGTAAGTTTTGTTTGGAAACATGCTGTCAAATATTATGCGAATTTATTTAGTCTACGTTTCGACGTAAATTTAATTCAGAAACAAGTCGGAGTGATTGTAACTTTATGTCTGGACATAATTTTGTTTGGACATAATTTTTGTTAAGAAAAAAGTCAGATCATATATAATATATTTTTTCGTTTAACGATTTAAATTCAAGTTACTCTATGTATTGATGTAAATTTAATTAAAAAACAAGTGGGCTCTATAGTAATTTATACATCATCACTCGGCGTACGATGCCGCAACAACATAAGACGGTTAAAATACCTTGTTTATCATAGGAAGCAATCCCAAGATTCAAATTTATTTTTTTCGAATTTGTTAAGTAATTGTTTCACATATTAAAACCACCGACATATAATTGTTGATGAACAAATTAGTGATTTAATAAACAAAAGGGAAGGTTCAATGACATCAACTTGAAGTGAAACACCACAACCAATTTATATTATACTAATTACCAAATTATGTAAACATTTATCCCCTTTATTTTCTTTTTATTTTTTTTTAGTCTTCAACTTTTTATTTTAACCCATTACTTTTATAGATTTTACAATTTAATCTTAATATTTTTTTTACTTTCAAGTTTGGTCCCTATACTTTTTATATTTTGTAAATTTTTCGTTACGTTATGGTCTAATTTTCACGAGTAAGCACGTCGAGCGTTCATGTGTTGTCCAACGTTTTTTCACTTATTTTTTTTAGTTTAACGTCTTGTAAGAACGCATTGATTCTAGATCGATTTACTTATTGTTTTATATGTTTTATGTATCACTAGCGTCACTGTGTGGTTCAACATATTTACGTCTACTTTTGATTCGATTTATTTTTTTACGTTTTTTTATTTTTTCGGTGTTGGTGGTTACTAATGGTGGTGTACCATTAATGTTATTTGACATGTTTTTTCTTCTTTCACTGTAACGTAGGGGGCTTATTACTAGTTATACTAGTTTTCAATTATCCATAGGAGCTCAAAACCCAGCTTTAAGTTATTTCCACTTGCATATATCTTTACTTGGAATGATTTGTCCTTGAAGAAGAGCAAAACCCAATTTGATATGATTTTGTTTCTATATAGAAATCAATTAGAGGATTAGAGATCTTTTATTTGAGCTTAATTTTTGTCAGAATTAACCACGACTCTCCTAGAGCCTAGTCTCATGATTGTATATGTGGGTGCGCGTGACATAGTTCAGCTTAATGGATAATTATAAAAGTGAAACTACGGGTGAAGATCTTAGGAGAGAGCTTTAGTAAATTATCATTTGTATCTCTGACGTTTTATCGTTTTAACTACTTGTATCCCTGCAATTTCAAAGTTTCGATTTGTCACCTAACGTTTCATTTTTATCTCCATTTGAGTCCAAAACATTAATGGCGTTAGATTTTTCTGTTAATTTTTATAAAATGACAAAATTACCCTTATTTATTACTTCACATACCCATCATCCCCACCCCCATCCCACCCCAATCCCTCCTCTCTTCTCTATCTCTCTCTATATCTTCTCCGTTTCTACCACCACAACAACACTACAACTAATGCCGCCGTCGCAGCCATCACCGTCGCAGCCACCGCCTCATTAACCACAACCACTGCCACCCCCATCTATTCTCTTTCATTCTTTATATGTCTCTCTTTTTGTCTCTTTTCATGTGTGTGTGTGATCGGGTGTGTGTATGTGATCGGTAGTCCACAACCACCATCTATGTGAAATCGCAAATCTAAATAAGATAGGGGTTGTGGTGCTGGTGGTGATGGGGGGTTGCGGTGGTGGTGATGGGGGGCTGCGGTGGTGGTGATGGGGGTCGCAGTGGTGGTGATGGGGGCCGCGATGGTGGTGATAGGGGTCACGATGGTGGTGATGGGGATCGTCATGTTGGTGATGGGGGTCGAGGTGGTGGTGATGGGGGGTGCGATAGTGGTGATGGGATCATAATGGTGGTGATGGGAGCCGCGATGGTGGTGATGGGATGGTGATGGTTGTGATGGGGGTCACGATGGCGGTTATAAAGGTTGTTGTGGTGGTGATGGGGGTTGTGGTGGTGGTGACGAGGGTGGTTGTGGTGGTGATGGTGGTCGCGATGGTGGTGATGGGAGTCACGACGGTGGTGATAGGTGGCTCTAATAAAGAGAAAAGAGTGTGTGTTGGGGAGGGGGGACTGTGGTGGTGGTGATGAGGGATGTGGAGGTGGTAACGGGTGGTTGTCAAGGTGGTAATAGGGTTGTGGAGGTAGTGATGAGGCTTTGGAGGTAGTGAAGGTAGTGATGGTTGTGTTGGTAATGAAGAAAAATATGTTAGATAAATGGGTCCCACAAGTTTTTTATTATTTAATTCAAGGGATAGTTTAGTCATTTTAATAATAATAAGAACAGAAAAACTAACGTGTTAGTTATCTTGACTCAAATTGAAACAAAAATAAAATGACAGAATATCAAATGAAGATAACATAAAACGTTAGGGGGTTGACGATAATTTTAAAACTATAAGGATGCAAACGGTTAAAATAAGAAAATGTAATGGATGCAAATGATAATTTACTTTTTTTATATTAAGGGTATAAATTTGTTTTTTTTATATTAGTAATATGGTATTTTTTAGAACACACCATTTTAATAATATTTTTCTCAACATCTTTTTCATAAAAAAAAATTCACTTTAACTCTACGCATGCTCTTTTTGACAAATTAAACCAGTAAAATACAAATACTCATATGGGCAGATTATATAAACCTCAACAGCAAAATGATAAGAAAAACTTGTTAAATCAATTTTGTAGTAAAAAAGCTCATGCCTCGAGGCGCGCTGATCAAATACGTGAACTTAGAATATATTTGTTTTCCTTTAATATTTAATCACTAGTTTAGAAATCCTTGTAGTCTGTAAAAAATAAAACATACAAAGATGTAGGGGAAAAAACAAGAAACAAACTTATTTATTATGAGACGAATAAAACGTTCGTTCCCTTATTATCATATAGATCAGATTAAATGACACCGTAGAGTCCCATTCCATGTTAATCTTCTTAAATTCGTTGGTGAATTGTTACCCTGTTAATCTTCTTAAAAAACATATCTATTTATTTTGTTAGCTTTCCCTAATTTTAATCCTTTTTTTATTATCATTTAAAAGAATTAAAAAGACGGCTTAACTACTAAAGAAAGATTCGATTAGATGTCACATCCTAGGTTGAATTCATCAGTGAACAAACCTTTAGTCGTTGTCAAATGCCGATGATACATTATATAGGTTAAATTTCATATATTACATAGATCAAAAAAATAAAACATGTTAAACAATTAGTTTTATGAATATATTATTTTTTAGATATTATTAATTATTGGTGAAATAAAAATATAATAAATATTTAAAAATTATAACAAATAAATTATTATGTTATAATTAAAGATAAATATGTCTGAAATCATATAATTTAGTATGTATTAATAAATTATTGAAATAAGAATATTTATATTTTAGATGTTTGATAGTTTATATTACTTATTAAAAATAATTATCATTTAATATAAAAGAGACAAAAAACACAAATATAAATATGTTTATTTTAACATATTTTAGTAAAATGACAGTCAAATTAATTGTTATAATTTTTATATTTATTATAAGAGAGATGTAAGAAATAATTTTTTTGATATGCTAGAATGCTAACACGTCATTTGATGTGTTAGAATAATGACACTTGGTTTCAAAATACTTTCTTTTATTATATGTTATAAATTATAAATATAGGTAGCTTACATTTTATATTGTCATCTCCGAACAACGTGACAAAATCTGGTGAAGGAAGAATATGCCCGGGTGACACAACCCACCAACCCAGTAACTGTGAAGCAGTTTGCAGATACATAGGTGAACGGGATCCCAGCGCCTTCATGGCTTTTCGAACCATCATTTTGTCGTCGAATGTCACTTGTCCTGGTTCAATTGCATCAGCCATTCTTGCAGGATCACTACCAAACTCTGATGGCAAAAACTACTGTTAAATCATTATTATTAGATGTTAGTGAAATTAATGCACAAAACTCCAATACAACAAATTAATTTGCTTCACTCGCGATTTTAACTAGTTGCAAACCTTTCATTTAAAGTTAACTTCTATATAAAGTTAAAACAACCACGATAAACAAGTTGACCACTTTTGAAATGAAAATAAATGTTAAATATTAATACTACCAAACAAACATATATTAGGACAAGTGCATCAAGTTAAGACGGCCTGCACTAGATCCGGCAAAAGAAAAGAAAAAAATAGGTAAAGTAAACGAAACAACCGATCAAATCAAAAAATATGTAAAAAACTGTCATAGAAAAAGAGGAAATATGTTTGCTCCTAATAGTCCAAAAAACACGGATCAAAAAATGACACTATCGGGCTAAAATTTAACACTACGGACGAAAAAATAGGGGGTGCCCCCCAACCCCTATAATGCTCCGCCATTGCATAATGTCACATAATATCCCCATCACTATTACGATAGGACGTTATGTTTAAAGAGACATTATTATTATAACGCTACAAATCATCAAATTCATAACAATGAAGAAAAGTTATAGGAGCATCAACCATTACATATGTTTTTAACAAAAAATAATAGTAATTTGACACTGATGTGGTAGAAAATGTCATCTTAATGGTCATTAACCATGACTTATGATCTTAGCATTTTCACCTTTCTTTTGTCAGTTGTCATTGTTTTTAGACTCGATCGAATTGGTTGGTCGGACCAGTCTGATCCACCCTAAATCGTTTGTTTTCAAGAATAAAGCCGGTTCGAACCGGTTCGGTAGTCGGACCAGGAACCGGGTTGGACCGGATTTTGAAATTTTTTTAGTTTTTTAAGATTTTAATAACTTTAACGGATAGTTAAACTATGAATTAGAATGTTTGAC